>OZ038401.1:17280441-17615716 GCA_964036045.1 Eutreptiella sp. 'Long Island Sound 2002' | reverse complement strand
GGGGGGTCTATAAAATTGGGGGGGGTCTACAATATCGGGGGGGGTCTATAAGATGTGGGGGGGGTCTACAATATCGGGGGGGGGTCTATAAAATTGGGGGGGGTCTATAAGATGTGGGGGGGCGGGGTTAGAAGTGTGTGTGTGTTGGGGGGGGTTTGGCACAAGGCCTTGGTGGTTGGCTCTGTTAGTTTGTGGCGGCTGTGTTAGCCTGTGTTGGGGGGGGGGGGGTACGTTGGCAATAGCCACATGCCCTCCGGATCCACGGATCCCCTTGCGGGGAGCGGGCCCCTCTCGCACGACGATCGGCATCCAGTCGATGACAAGGGCGCAGAACCCTGACCTCTTTGTCGCCAGACCCCGAAAAGGCACACCCAACACCCCCTGAGGCGTGCGTGTGAGGCCCCTGGGGTTTACCCCCTTTCCCCCTTTCAGAAGAAGAGATTAGACGCACTTGCGGACCGCCTTGCCACAAGGAGGCCATCCCCATGAACGTCCCATACAGACGTTGGACACGCGTCCTGCAGTCCAGCCAGGGTCTCGCTTGCAGACGGCCCTGTATCATGTGCCACTCAGTAATACCCGCCCAAACCACACCCGCGAGCTCAGTAGGAACTGGCTGCGTCCGGCGCAACGCTCAAATTCCAGGAATCTTAAGGCTACTTAATTCAACAGGTGGCGCATGTCAACATTTTGGGAGCACAAAAATAAAAAAAGCCAAAACTTTAACGGATTATAGCCCGATGATCGTAGCCCGATGATCGTACAAGGACGCAAAAAATTCACTCTGTGAACACGATTGCGCCCCCCGTGGTCCTGCGCTTGTCCGTCTGCGCCCGTCCGTTCGTGCGCCAGAACGTCCCTCAGTGGGTTCCGCCTCCATTTCCAAATGACCTGCGGTGCGGACACAAATGCCACGTCTGACCCCACGCCGCAGTCCAGTCCCACGCCCGCATACCTCAGGAACTCCTCCAGGCAGAAGAGCTCGATGTAATGCAGCATGAACACGCCGCAGTCGCTGTAGTTGTCCTGCTGCGGCGCCTTCATTTTGTGCAGCGGCACCCGGGCGATGCGTTGCCGCACGTCCTCGGGCACCTCCGCCGCCCCCGTCTCGACCAAGAACCGGCTCTCCAGGAACTTCCGGATGCCCTGCAATGAGCGGGGGGCGGCACATGTGCTTCGGCGCGGCGGGTTCCACAAACATCGACAAGGGGGCGGGGGGTTGGGGGATCAATGGTCGGTTCCGATAAACTGAATGTCCCCGCCATAGACAATTCCAGCCATTAGTCCAGCAGTACTGCGAAGTCCAATCAATGCACGTGTCCCCTTCTTGGTTGGGGTGCTCCACTATGTAACGTACAGTGAGGCGGTTTTCGCGGTTAGCTCTGCGGGTCACTTGAGTGCTTGTCCTTTCTGCCGACTCTAAAGAACAACCAGGATCAATAAAATAGCAGTCGTCCATAAGGTGTGGACTGCATTCACTGTACTACTTGCAAACTGACTGGGCTGCATAGCATGGCACTCACTCGGCCTGTCCCCTTCAGTTGCTGCGGGGGGTTGGGGGGTTGGGGGGCGGGTAGGTCCGAGAGGCGGCGGGGCAAAGCAAAAGACTGGGCGAGGGCATCGGTATAGTCTCGGAGTGCCGCTGCTCAGTGCTGGGGCAATACACGCGCTCCAACGGCCTGCGGGGTCTTCCCCACCGACCCGGGCGTCGGGGGGCCCACTGGCAGTGGGCGGTGGGGCTTGGACGCAACTGCTGAGCCGCGGGGCACTGTGGCCGGCCGACAACACGTGCCCGTGATCTCCGCTTCCCCGACATCAACGAATGGCAAACGGGTGGTCGTTTGCGCATTCAAATGTGCGCATCAAAACGTCTGGGTTTTGGGACAATGACCCGAGGGCGCGCCTCACATGCCTACGGCAGTCTCCTGCTTTGGCTGCTGGTGCCCGTTGCCCTTGCCCCTCCTGCAAAACGCACCCTCTTGCCCCCCCTCTGCCCCCCCTCCCCCCCCCCACGCCGTCCGCGCCGTGTCTCCACATCCGCATCCGCTCGCGCCATCGCAGACCCCAGCGCCCGGGACGGCCCAGCCTCAGTCATCACGCCCCGCTTGGGACTGGAGCGCGGCACCTCCGGGCCGCACACCCGGTGCCACGACAGCAGCGCCACGTGACTTCATCGCATCGCGTGGGAACCGTTTGGGCCGGCGGGACCCCCCCCCCTTGGGCTTTGGGCACTTGGGCCGCCCAAATCCGCCCCGCCGGAGGCTGCACCGGATGGGGTTGGGTCAGGAAAAGGGGCCGGGCCTAAGTGCAGCATCTCAAGGACCGGGGGGGGGGAGGGGTTGGTGCATGCGAAATTTGGTGCAGAGAAAGTCTGGCCAATTCTTAAAAACCACTGGAAATTTTGGTACAAAAATCCCTCCTGAATTCTCTTGGGAATAATGGACCAACCAACTGCTCATCTCGTGTAGCGACAAGAGGCAGGCCACAGCAACCCCTGTTACCCCCTTTAAGCAAAACGTGAAGCACCATAAGTTCGGACAGACCTATTGCAACGGCTCCGACTCACATGCCAAAGGATCCCGGAGGAGCAAACTGCGCGGGCACAATGGGGGTGTGCGTGCCTACAATACAATAATCCCCACGGACCTTCAAATCCCATGCCATACTTTGGCACACTTTTGCTGCATCAAATTTGCAATTTCCAGATTTCGCCTGTTCCAAATCCCCCCCCCTCCCCCCTCAAGTCAGGCCGAACAGCTTGGCAGCTTGACACACCTTGACAGCGCTGTCCGTCGTCAAGGTACTCATGGAATCCAATTGGATGATGCAGCAGTCGTCGAGCTGGGGCTTCTCCGAGTCGGAGTCAGGGGCCGACGGCAGCTGCGGCTCCGACACCGCCGTCGCCTGCCGCGGTTCGCGCGCGCCACTGACAGGCAGCAACGGCGCTTCTTCTTCGCCCCGGTCTCTGGCTCGGGGTGCAGTTTCTGGGGCGTTGTACAGGAGCAGCAGCCGCCAGTGGGCGCTCTCGTTGACGGGGATGAACACGAGGCGCTTCCGCAGGAGCTGCACTTTGCGGGTCCACCGGCGCGCGCACTCCTGCGGGTCGCGCTCCAGCAGCTTGAAGAAGTGGGTGTTGAACACGAACACGTCGCCCGCCGGGGCCCGGCGCGACAGAAAGGCCAAGTAGAAGTCGATGATGTTGTCGTTGAGGAACTCGTGGGGCTGGCAGCGGTCGAGGTCCGGCTGCGTGATGTCTATTCCGTCGAGGGTGACCTGTGCAGCAGCAACCGCAGTCCGCGGCGGCTTGCACGAGAACGACGCCCCACGACCGCAGCAGCAGCAACGGCCTATGAGGGGGCCTATTGGGGGGGCCTATTGGGGGGCCTATTGGGGGGCATATTGGGGGGCATATTGGGGGGCATATTGGGGGGCCTATTCGGGGGCCTATTGGGGGGCCTATTGGGGGGCCTATTGGGGGGCCTATTGGGGGGCCTATTGGGGGGCCTATTAGGGGGCCTATTAGGGGGCCTATTAGGGGGCCTATTAGGGGGCCTATTGGGGGGCCTATTGGGGGGCCTATTGGGGGGCCTATTCGGGGGCCTATTGGGGGGCCTATTGGGGGGCCTATTGGGGGGCCTATTGGGGGGCCTATTGGGGGGCCTATTGGGGGGCCTATTGGGGGGCCTATTGGGGGGCCTATTGGGGGGTCTATTGGGGGGCCTATTGGGGGGGGCCTATGGGGGGGCTATTCGGGGGCCTATTGGGGGGCATATTAGGGGGCCTATTGGGGGGCCTATTGGGGGGCCTATTGGGGGGCCTATTGGGGGGCCGATTGGGGGGCCTATTGGGGGGGCCTATTGGGGGGTCTATTGGGGGGCCTATTGGGGGGCCTATTGGGGGGGCTATTCGGGGGCCTATTGGGGTATCTGGTATCTGGTATCTGGTTGACCCGCCCGAGGCTCCGACACAGCCGGAGGGGTTCCCTGAAAATGTGGGACACCCAACCGCCACATGGCGGCTTACTCGGTCCCGCCAGGGTGGGTCGAAGCGGGCGGCCCATGCCCGCACCCTGCGCCACCAGGGGCTGACACCTGCCGTGGTTTTGGGTGTGTGGGGGGGGGGGGGGCTCCGCTGGATTGGGGGTCAGGTTGGGTTCCCCGCGCGTTGAGTGGGTCGCGTCTCGGGGGTGCCAGTCAAGGCAAGGGGCTGCGCAGGGGGCGCGGACTGGGGCTGCGCAGGGGCGCAGACGGGGGCTGCGCATGGGCGCAGACTGGGGCTGCGCAGGGGCGCAGGACTGGGGCCGCGCAGGGGCGCAGACTGGGGCTGCGCATGCGCGCAGACTGGGGCTGCGCAGGGGCGCAGACTGGGGCCGCGCAGGGGCGCAGACTGGGGCTGCGCATGGGCGCAGACTGGGGCCGCGCAGGAGCGCAGACTGGGGCTGCGCATGGGCCAGACTGGGGCTGTGCAGGGGCGCAGACTGGGGCTGCGCAGGGGCGCAGACTGGGGCTGCGCAGGGGCGCAGACCGGGGCTGCGCAGGGGCGCAGACTGGGGCTGCGCAGGAGCGCAGACTGCGGCTGCGCAGGGGCGCAGTCTGGGGCTGCGCAGGGGCGCAGACTGGGGCTGCGCATGGGCGCAGACCGGGGCTGCGCAGGCGCGCAGACTGGGGCTGCGCAGGGGCGCAGACTGGGGCTGCGCATGGGCGCAGACTGGGGCTGCGCAGGGGCGCAGACTGGGGCTGCGCAAGGGCGCAGACTGGGGCTGCGCGTGGGCGCCGACTGGGGCTGCGCAGGAGCGCAGACTGGGGCTGCGCAGGGGCGCGGACTGGGGCTGTGCAGGGGCGCGGGACTGGGGCTGCGCAGGGGCGCAGACTGGGGCTGCGCAGGGGCGCAGACTGGGGCTGTGCAGGGGCGCGGACTGGGGCTGCGCAGGGGCGCAGACTGGGGCTGCGCAGGGGCGCGGACTGGGGCTGTGCAGGGGCGCGGACTGGGGCTGCGCAGGGGCGCAGACTGGGGCTGCGCAGGGGCGCAGACTGGGGCTGCGCAGGGGCGCAGACTGCGGCTGCGCATGAGCGCAGACTGGGGCTGCGCAGGGGCGCAGACTGAGGCTGCGCAGGGGCGCAGACTGGGGCTGCGCAGGGGCGCAGACTGGGGCTGCGCATGCGCGCAGACTGGGGCTGCGCAGGGGCGCAGACTGAGGCTGCGCCGGGGCGCAGACTGGGGCTGCGCATGGGCGCAGACTGGGGCTGCGCAGGGGCGCGGACTGGGGCTGCGCATGGGCGCAGACTGGGGCTGCGCAGGGGCGCAGACGGTGGCTGCGCCGGGGCGCAGACTGGGGCTGCGCAGGGGCGCAGACTGGGGCTGCGCAGGGGCGCAGACTGGGGCTGCGCATGCGCGCAGACTGGGGCTGCGCATGCGCGCAGACTGGGTCTGCGCAGGGGCGCAGACTGGGGCTGCGCAGGGGCGCAGACTGGGGCCGCGCAGGGGCGCAGACTGGGGCTGCGCAGGGGCGCAGACTGGGGCTGCGCATGGGCGCAGACTGGGGCTGCGCAGGGGCGCAGACTGGGGCTGCGCATGGGCGCAGACTGGGGCTGCGCATGAGCGCAGACAGGGGCTGCGCAGGGGCGCAGACTGGGGCTGCGCATGGGCGCAGACTGGGGCTGCGCAGGAGCGCAGACTGGGGCTGCGCAGGGGCGCGGACTGGGGCTGTGCAGGGGCGCGGACTGGGGCTGCGCAGGGGCGCAGACTGGGGCTGCGCAGGGGCGCAGACTGGGGCTGCGCAGGGGCGCAGACTGGGGCTGCGCATGGGCGCAGACTGGGGCTGCGCAGGGGCGCAGACTGGGGCTGCGCATGCGCGCAGACTGGGGCTGCGCAGGGGCGCAGACTGGGGCTGTGCAGGGGCACAGACTTGGGAGGCGCAGGAGGGGGGGGGGGGGGGCGCCTCACCACAGGCTTTTGGCGACCCCCCCAGGCGCCGGGCTCCTCACCAGGAGGTTATTGGGGCCCGGGCCAGCGTGTGCGCGAGGGCCTCACCACAGGTTTTTGGCCCCGCGCTGTCGGGGGGGGGCGCGCCGGGGGGCCGTTCAGGCTGGTTCCCCCCGGGGCTGGCTCAGTTGTGCATGGCCACAGGCCAGCAGAGGCTGTTTCTTACGGGGCTCATGTCGGTTCATGGCCCAGGGCGCATGGGGGAGGGTCCCAACTCTCGCCCCCGGAGGTTCTTGCTGGCTGTCCCCTGGGGGGGGGGGGGGCATGCGGTTTCGTGTGTTTTGGGAGGCGAGCTACCTCCCATGGCAAAACCCAGGCGGCCTCTTCGCGCTGGGGAACCTCCGCTGGGGGCCTATTGGGGGGGCTATTCGGGGGCCTATTGGGGGGCCTATTCGGGGGCCTATTGGGGGGGCCTATTGGGGGGCCTATTGGGGGGCCTATTGGGGGGCCTATTGGGGGGCCTATTGGGGGGGCCTATTGGGGGGCATATTGGGGGGCATATTGGGGGGCCTATTAGGGGGCCTATTAGGGGGCCTATTGGGGGGCCTATTGGGGGGCCTATTGGGGGGCCTATTGGGGGGCCTATTGGGGGGCCTATTGGGGGGCCTATTGGGGGGCCTATTGGGGGGTCTATTGGGGGGGCCTATTGGGGGGCCTATTGGGGGGCCTATTGGGGGGGCTATTCGGGGGCATATTGGGGGGCCTATTGGGGGGCCTATTGGGGGGCCTATTGGGGGGCCGATTGGGGGGCCTATTGGGGGGCCTATTGGGGGGTCTATTGGGGGGCCTATTGGGGGGCCTATTGGGGGGCCTATTGGGGGGCCTATTGGGGGGGCTATTCGGGGGCCTATTGGGGGGCCTATTGGGGGGCCTATTCGGGGGCCTATTGGGGGGGCCTATTGGGGGGCCTATTGGGGGGCCTATTGGGGGGCCTATTGGGGGGCCTATTAGGGGGCCTATTAGGGGGCCTATTAGGGGGCCTATTAGGGGGCCTATTAGGGGGCCTATTGCGGGGGCCTATTGGGGGGCCTATTCGGGGGCCTATTGGGGGGCCTATTGGGGGGCCTATTGGGGGGCCCTTTTGGGGGGCCTATTGGGGGGGCCTATTGGGGGGCCTATTTCGGGGCCTATTGGGGGGCCTATTGGGGGGCCTATTAGGGGGCCTATTAGGGGGCCTATTGGGGGGGCCTATTGGGGGGCCTATTGGGGGGCCTATTGGGGGGCCTATTGGGGGGCCTATTGGGGGGCCTATTGGGGGGCCTATTGGGGGGCCTATTGGGGGGCCTATTGGGGGGCCTATTGGGGGGCCTGTTGGGGGGCCTATTGGGGGGCCTATTGGGGCGCCTATGAGGGGGCCTATTGGGGGGCCTATTCGGGGGCCTATTCGGGGGCCTATTGGGGGGCCTACTGGGGGGGCTATTCGGGGGCCTATTGGGGGGGCTATTCGGGGGCCTATTGGGGGGCATATTGGGGGGCATATTGGGGGGCCTATTGGGGGGCCTATTGGGGGGCCTATTGGGGGGGCCTATTGGGGGGCCTATTGGGGGGCCTATTGGGGGGCCTATTGGGGGGCCTATTGGGGGGCCTATTCGGGGGCCTATTCGGGGGCCTATTGGGGGGCCTATTGGGGGGCCTATTGGGAGGCCTATTGGGGGGCCTATTGGGGGGCCTATTGGGGGGCCTATTGGGGGGGCTATTCGGGGGCCTATTGGGGGGCCTATTGGGGGGCCTATTGGGGGGCCTATTGGGGGGCCTATTGGGGGGCCTATTGGGGGGGCTATTGGGGGGCCTATTGGGGGGCCTATTAGGGGGCCTATTGGGGGGGCTATTCGGGGGCCTATTGGGGGGCCTATTGGGGGGCCTATGAGGGGGCCTATTGGGGGGCCTATTGGGGGGCCTATTGGGGGGCCTATTGGGGGGCCTATTGGGGGGGCTATTGGGGGGCCTATTGGGGGGCCTATTGGGGGGGCTATTGGGGGGCCTATTGGGGGGCCTATTGGGGGGCCTATTGGGGGGCCTATTGGGGGGCCTATTGGGGGGCCTATTGGGGGGCCTATTGGGGGGCTCATTGGGGGGCCTATTCGGGGGGCTATTTGGGGGGCCTATTGGGGGGGCTATTGGGGGGCCTATTGGGGGGCCTATTGGGGGGCCTATTGGGGGGCCTATTGGGGGGCCTATTGGGGGGGCTATTCGGGGGCCTATTGGGGGGCCTATTGGGGGGCCTATGAGGGGGCCTATTGGGGGGGCTATTCGGGGGCCTATTGGGGGGCCTATTGGGGGGCCTATTGGGGGGCCTATTGGGGGGCCTATTGGGGGGGCTATTCGGGGGCCTATTGGGGGGCATATTAGGGGGCCTATTCGGGGGCCTATTGGGGGGCCTATTGGGGGGCCACAGCGCCAACCACTGCGCAGCAGCGAAGCAGCACTAGCAACAAATGAGTAACAATGATAATGGCAATGAAGACTACAAAGCACTATACCGTTTTGTTGTGTTGCTGCTGTTGCACGTGCAGGGCTCCTTTCAAGGCGGGGGGGTCCAGGGCGTGGGGGGCGCACCCGCCCATCCCCCCCACCCCCCGTGGTGCTAAGTTGTTTAAAGGAGCCCTGCCTGTGTGGTGGCGAATGCCGGTCATCTTCCACTGTCGGCAATTTCCCCAACCACCCATATCAGAAAAAATTTCCTCCGGCAAAATACATCAAATGGCCTCGAAATTGAAGGCCGATTTTATGTACACAACTTTTTTTGCCCTCAGACCCACACACCAACCCCCAGCCCCCCCCCTCTCCCCGTGTCCGCCCCACTAACCACAAGCCTGGTCCACCGCCGATGTCACCCGAGTCGACACCGATGTGGGCTGCGCAACCGGACCGGGGGCCAGTAATGGCCAGGCATGCCGGTACGCATGGGCTCCCGTCGCCCTGCCACACGACCTTCAATACCAAATGGCCATCGTTCGTGGTCGCAGTGCAGGACTCGTGCCCGGACTGGTGCTGTGATTGGGCTTGTCCCGCCGGTCAGGGGGGGGGTCAGCTTCCAGGCACGACCCTCCCTCCGTTGGACGTGGCTGCTACCCCCCCCCCCCCCGTGTCCAGCGAACAATAAAGTCCCCAAATAATACGGTCCGAACACCAAGTGCTCGTCCGACAGGCCGTTCGGTGCGCGCACGACGCTACGAAACACCTGCCGGCCACGTGCAAGTAGAGAATTGGTCATGGTAGGCAATAGAGGTCCTACAGTTGAGGGTTACCAGTGCCTTGCATCCTGTTTTTGAACTTTTGCAAGCATCATTGCAAGACACATCACAACAGCCTGTCATTCCCCGATGGTGTAGCCTAAATCATGCACTCTAAGACTGGGCACCTAATTTCATTTGGGTGCCAAATGCATACGGTCCGGACACGAAGTGTTCGTTGGACAAGCCGTTCGTGGGACATAGGGGGGGGGGTACGCTGGTTCCTTGCGTTCTCAGGACTTCCGGCATCTGTCACTTCACGGCACCGTCTCCCTCTGTCCCATAGAACTGGGGCGGGGGGCTACGAAACGTGACATGAAGCAGCATCCGGCAGACCTTGGCACACTTGAGGCGCGGCTTCTTTTCATCCCGAGCAGATGCCGATCGCGTCAAGATGCCGTCCAGCGCCAGGCTGAGGCTCAGCGCTGGGGCGCACGCGTCGTCGTCCTCGTTCCCGCACGAGGACGAGACGCTGCAAAACGAGCTGTGCATGTCGTCCGGTTTGGCGGGCGGCGCCGCGGGAGCGCGCGCCGCGCTGGCGCGCGTCGTCGCCCGAGACTCCGACGAGCGGGGCTCCGACGCACCGCGCGGCGCTGAGGATACCGCGGGCGGGTCCGGGGTTGGTTTGCGGGAAGGTTTGAGGAACGGCACCGAGGCTGGGGTACGCCGGTTGCCTGCAATGCGGCCCACCGCACACCCCGCTGCCGGACGGGAGCGGGACGCGCGGGTAGCCGAGCTTGAGGAGCTTTGCTCTTGATGATGAGGCATTTGATCCGGAAGCGTCAAGCCGTCGGGCGAGTCGAAGGTATCAATCGCAGTGTCTTTTTCTTGAAACTTCGCGAGTGTCCCGTTGAAGACACCCTCGTAGAAATTTGCGACGCTCAACCTCCTGAGGGTATGGGAGGGAGTGACCTGCACACATCATCCTTCGGCGCAGGAATGCATTGGTAAATGGGGTAAACACACACACACACGTACGAGGGCGATCCCGCCCCCCCCCCCCCCCGCTGCCGTGCACGAGGGTGCAGACGTTGCAAACCCTCTTCGTTTTTTTTCGAAACACAAGCCCAGAGATTGCTGAGCAATGTCCATCAGGAGGTTAGCCCCAAGAACAAAGAGAAAACCCTCATCCCAGGCCAATGGTCAAAGGTCGGCAGGCAGAGAACATGCAGTGCAGGGTGGAGGGTTGCAGAGGAAAATTGAATAAAACATGGCACGGCAGCAGGCGGGAAAACGCCCCCTCTCCCAAACCCGGAGGAAGGGGCAAACACGCGGGGGGGGGGGGGGGCGTTCAACTGCAACAGCAGCGGCGGTGGCAGAGCACACTTTCCAGGGCAAAATTGTGGAGATTCGAGACAATTTAGAGTTTCGTTTGGATGTTCTTGTCGATCTATGGGCCAATGCACACACGACTGTTGCAGGGAACCCCCTCTTTTGATCAATTGCCCTTTGTGATGGACCCTTGAGCGGGCACAGCCCCTGTTCTCAGAGTGTCTGTACTGGAGGAACCAACCCCAAACCCACCAACCAGTCAACACACCGTATGGAAGGGCCAAAAGCTTGTGAAGGCATGGCCGGGTTTACAATGCAGGGGGCAGGGGGGGGCCTTCTGGCCAGACCCTCAGCGGACCTGTTCCGGCATCTCCCGGAAACCCGGAGGACCCCTGAGGACCTCCTCCAGCCTCCTCTGGAGACCCGGAGGTCTCCTCCGGAAACCGGACTGCGAAATGCGGATAGCACGTAGGCATGTCCAGACGTTCGAAACATGTGCATGTGGTCACAGCACCAAGACGGATGCGCAAGTGGCTCACGGCGAAGACTAGAAACGTGGATAGTGGGTGCCATCGACGTGTTGGTCTACACCATGACCCAACAGATGGCGTTTGCCATGGTCTGTCACAGGCAAAACGCACAATCACTGGAAATGGTGGCATTAAACAACGATAATGTCCCTGTCACCTTCAAATATGTGTCTGTAGGGTTCGCTCTTTGGGTGCGTGGCGTGCGCTGTGCGTGCGCCGTCTGTGCGCTGTGCACTCACCTCTTTCGGTCAATGTGGTGGGGCCATGTGCTCCATGATGGGTCGTCTACTCGTCTACAGCAGATGAAAGAATCGTCGCAAGTGCCAAGAACATGGGAAGTTGGGTGTTCAAAGGTTTTTTTTGGGGGGGGGGGCATTGCAATGGTCCATTCTTTTTGCACCGAGTTCAAGGCAAATGATGGCATTTCTGGACCCCCGCGACACGCTGAGCCCAAAAAAGTTTTTTTCAATTTTTTTGGATGTCGGGGTCTGGGTAACCCCCGGGCCCGGGGGGGTTGGTCTCGGTTGGATCTTGGGGGCCCCGTCGATGGAGCCCTTTTCGGAGGAGGAGAAGGTCCTCCGGGTTTACGGAGGAGACACCCCCCCCCCCAAAAAAAAAGGTGTGTGTACCTAAAATCAGCGTCCAAGGTATCAATCGCAGTGTCTTTTTCTTGAAACTTCGCGAGTGTCCCGTTGAAGACACCCTCGTAGAAATTCGCGACGCTCAACCTCCTGAGGGTATGGGAGGGAGTGACCTGCACACATCATCCTTCGGCGCAGGAATGCATTGGTAAATGGGGTAAACACACACACACACATACGAGGGCGATCCCGCCCCCCTGTGTGACATTCCGTCTGGTTGTTGCTCCTTTACGGGGCCCTGGACAGCCACCCGTTCTTCCCTTCGCATGTTGCGTCGGGTCGCTACTTTCTGTCGGCCGCTGCGGCCGGTGCTCTTGCTGGTGTCGTTTCCGCGTTCGCGGAGCCCAGTAGTTGGCGTGTTGGGACTGTGCTGAATGTGGCATGGTGTGCCGTTTGCGTGTCAGCGGCGCCCAATAGTTGGCGTATTGAGGATGTGCTGGTTGTTGCCGGGGTCGTTTGACTGTTTTTGCTGTCCACACACCTCTGTCCACAGGCCGTCCATCGCCTGCCTCGCTGTGTTTCTGTGCGGCCCAGGTGCCCTGTTCCTCCACGCGCTGTCCGGGCCGTCCCCCATATGTGCTTTTCCCCCTCACGGTTGGTCTGCCCCTGATGGGCTCCCACTCCTGTTGCGCAAACAGCCCATCTGGGCTGCGGGAGACACCCCCCACCTGATGCCGGTTGAGCAGGGGTTGCCCTGGCACCCGGTAGCGACGGGGTTGGCTGGCCAAGCCATCCCCTTTATAGTCGCTGCCTCCCATGCGCACGCTCTGCCATCCGCTCCATTCTGGTTCTCTGTTCCCGCTGTTCCAGTTGCCTCTCCCGCCTTGCTGTGCCCCTCCTCCTTGTCTGCTGTGCCCGCCCTTGTCCCTCCTGGTGTGGCTCCCGCGTTCTGTGTGTCTGTGTTGCTCCTCCCCGTGTCTGGTGGCGCTCCTGGGTGCCCATGTCGCGCACCCCCTCCTGTCCCACCCGCCCCCCCCCCCCCCGCTGCCGTGCACGAGGGTACAGACGTTGCAAACCCTCTTCGCTTTTTTTCGAAACACAAGCCCAGAGATTGCTGAGCAATGTCCATCAGGAGGTTAGCCCCAAGAACAAAGAGAAAACCCTCATCCCAGGCCAATGGTCAAAGGTCGGCAGGCAGAGAACATGCAGTGCAGGTGGAGGGTTGCAGAGGAAAATTGAATAAAACATGGCACGGCAGCAGGCGGGAAAACGCCCCCTCTCCCAAACCCGGAGGAAGGGGCAAACACGCGGGGGGGGGGGGGGGCGTCCAACTGCAACACAGCGGCGCTGGCAGAGCACACTTTCCAGGGCAAAATTGTGGAGATTCGAGACAATTTAGAGTTTCGTTTGGGTGTTCTTGTCGATCTATGGGCCAATGCACACACAACTGTTGCAGGGAACCCCCTCTTTTGATCAATTGCCCTTTGTGATGGACCCTTGAGCGGGCACAGCCCCTGTTCTCAGAGTGACTGTACTGGAGGAACCAACCCCAAACCCACCAACCAGTCAACACACCGTATGGAAGGGCCAAAAGCTTGTGAAGGCATGGCCGGGTTTACAATGCAGGGGGCAGGGGGGGGCCTTCTGGCCAGACCCTCAGCGGACCTGTTCCGGCATCTCCCGGAAACCCGGAGGACCCCTGAGGACCTCCTCCGGCCTCCTCTGGAGACCCGGAGGTCTCCTCCGGAAACCCGACTGCGAAATGCGGATAGCACGTAGGCATGTCCAGACGTTCGAAACATGTGCATGTGGTCACAGCACCAAGACGGATGCGCAAGTGGCTCACGGCGAAGACTAGAAACGTGGATAGTGGGTGCCATCGACGTGTTGGTCTACACCATGACCCAACAGATGGCGTTTGCCATGGTCTGTCACAGGCAAAACGCACAATCACTGGAAATGGTGGCATTAAACAACGATAATGCCCCTGTCACCTTCAAATATGTGTCTGTAGGGTTCGCTCTTTGGGTGCGTGGCGTGCGCTGTGCGTGCGCCGTCTGTGCGCTGTGCACTCACCTCTTTCGGTCAATGTGGTGGGGCCATGTGCTCCATGATGGGTCGTCTACTCGTCTACAGCAGATGAAAGAATCGTCGCAAGTGCCAAGAACATGGGAAGTTGGGTTTTCAAAGGTTTTTTTTGGGGGGGGGGGGGGGTCGCAATGGTCCATTCTTTTTGCACCGAGTTCAAGGCAAATGATGGCATTTCTGGACCCCCGCGACACGCTGAGCCCAAAAAAGTTTTTTTCAATTTTTTTGGATGTCGGGGTCTGGGTAACCCCCGGGCCCGGGGGGGTTGGTCTCGGTTGGATCTTGGGGGCCCCGTCGATGGAGCCCTTTTCGGAGGAGGAGAAGGTCCTCCGGGTTTACGGAGGAGACACCCCCCCCCCCCAAAAAAAAGGTGTGTGTACCTAAAATCAGCGTCAAATGTTCAGCCCCTGAAGTACATGATGTTGGTGGGTGGATGGGTGGGTGGGTGGGCCCAGTGGATTGGCCAGGTTTCCCAGTTTGCCCCCACCCCCGGGGGGGGGGGGTGCTTAAGCAACCCCCTGCAACGCGCCCTCTGGCCCCAAGCGGTTGGAGTGAGCCCTCACAGAGTCACACTCAGGCACACACCCCCGTTTTCGCAGCGCGCGCACAGCGCCAATCATTACGCTGTTTATCCGGGGAACACCCCTGCAAACCACCCCCCCTACAGAAGCGTGCATGATCCATTCAACACAGCATCGGGGGGTGCAGACTTCAGGACCCTGGGACCCGTGGCTACCGGTGGTGGAAAACAGCCGACTTTTCGCACAGCGCACGGTGCGCCCCCCCCCCCCCCCCACATCCTCCTTGCCAAGCGAAACACTGCCATCACTGACACACCTGGTGCTCTCCTGGGCCCGTGCCAAGGGACGCCATGTGCCACTGCTCTTCGTCAAATGCCGCTTCAACACGTCCGTCTCGCCGCCCGGTACTCTGAGCTCCACCGTCAGACTACGAGCCTCGAACTTTTCCGATTCCGGGTCCCAAGCGGATTGCGGGAGCGTAACATCGGCCTTGGGCGCCACCCCTCTGGACCGCGCGGCGCGGGGGTACCCACAGACGAGGTAATAGGCCCCTGGCTCCTGCCCCTCACAGTACCATCCTTTGCTGATGTCAGCCACAGCCACAGTGAACGTTGCTCCTTCCCCCTTCAGCTGCAGCTCCTCAATGCTACCGTCGCCTCCCAAAGCCAGTGTCAGACTTGTAAAAATCTCATGCCCGCGGTGCTGACCGACGCGGGCGCGGTGCACCGGCACCACCAGCGGCCTGTGAAGGAGCATGCGTCGGGAAACTGGGCAGAGCGCGCGACAAACCAACACAATCGAACGATTCCACACAACAATGCCCAGAAGAGCCAGGATGGCCCCCACCCGGACGCCGAGCACGTAGAGCTGGACGGTGGGAAGCGCGTGGACAGTGGGAATAGCGATACTTTGGCAACTCGAGTGTGTACACAAACCGTGGCCCTGCCTCTCTGGCGCTGGGTAGTGAAGGTGACGACGGGTGACGTGAGGGTTGGTGACGTGGGGGTTGGGGAGGTGGTCGGTGGCGATTGTTTGTTGGTGGTTGGCACGGCGGTGCGTGGGGCAGGGGTAAAGACGGAGGAAGAGTGAAATGGAGACCAGGGCGGAGAGCGCGGGCAAAGACGCCGAGGGGCGGGCTCTGGAGGACCTGAGAGGAAGACATGTCGCGGGCTTGGCGCCACATGCGTTGCGTCCGAAGGTGCGCGGCGGCGGCTTCTGCATTACGCCCGCATCAACAGGATGACTCCCGCGCCACAGCGACGCCCGCCACAGACAATGTGCACCGGGAGGGCATCAGCATTGAAAGCTATGCCTGCGACAGGGACGTGCTCGGGCAGAGGACGCATGGGGCGACTTACAGTCAACTGCCTGTCGAAAGCCTTTGCTCTCCTGCCATCCGCATCCCAGCCCGAGGCAGCCAGTTGACGTATCTTTTCGGATCTCCATCTCAAGAACTCCCTTCCCCCCTTTGCCCCATGGCCAGAAGATGATGCCTTGAGTTGCTTGGACAAGGGTGTTGTTTGCATGAGGCACTGTGTATGGGCCACTTCTCTTGGAGGCATAGGGGTATTGAAACTGAGAAATATCGCATGCAACAAGAGGTGGTCGATCCAACAGACCACACAAGAAATGATCATTGGGGACACAAAGTTTGGCACATGCAACTCCAAGGCAACGGATATTAGGGGTTCATCCGCTCTCCATTTGTCATGGGTTTTTGGCGCAGGTTTGGATGCAGGTTTGGGTGCCTGTTCTTTGCCAGTGAACCGCTCTTTGTACCCCCCCCCCCTTCTGAATAGTCACTACCTGTGCGTGAACGTACCCAAAGTGACGGCTCCCTCGCCCCCCCCCCCCCCCGAGGGAACACAAAGAACGTGTGACACGAAGCAAAACATGCAAACACGAGGGCATATGACCACAAAACGACCCAGAAACTGCCTGTTGGGATGCATGTTCAGCTCTACTGGGAGACAGGCTCTGTGTGCCATGTTTTTGGAGTATTTGACTTTGAAGAGCTGCACATGCTCCACAGGGGCCACTGGAATGGACATCCATGACTGAAATTATGAAAAACCAAGTGTTCTGCATGACACAGTGTGCAGGGTACAGTGACATTGGAAGTACACAGCAATACACCAATAATAATATTCTGTTCAACCAGCAAACACACAGGAGAAGCTCAATATCCTGTCTTCCTGTGTTTGAAGTAAATTTGGAAAACTGAAAGGGATGGTTCCCTCGCCCCCCTCCCCCGGTTACTGTTCAAGGGCGGTTACTATTCAGAGGGGGGGGGGGGGGTACAATGGCCAACCAGGCTTCATCCAGAACATGGTGCCCTATTCTGCAAATGCCACATGGCGCCCCGTGTTACTTTGGCGGCAAGTACACCCAGAACGTTCTGACTTTATCTGCTCCCAAAATGGCCCCTAAGCTGAGCAAATACTTTGGTCACAAAAATTGGAAAACACCCCCTCCCTCCCACAAACTTGGGACAATCAACAGCACCACACAATTGGAACCCACTTAATAATCTTTGAAAAGGTCCTTGGCCCGTTGTGCCCCTTTGTGGGCACCAAATAGGTACCTACAAGCGCGTCACAAACACCCAATCCTGCGTTCAGGACAACAAAAAAAGAGCGGTCCCAAAAAAGCCTAAAAACAGCGGTTCAACGCCCACCCCGTGCTTAGACAACACCGTGCTCGCGGAGGGGGGGTAGAGCCACAGAGGTGCTTGGCATGAGAGGACAAATCAAAAATGACAACACCACGCCTTTTCATAGATGATGATCAGAAGAGGACCAGCAAAATTATCGATGGTATGGCTCCAGCTTGCTTGCCTAATACCCCCCCACCCCCCTAAAATCGCCCCCCTCCAATATTGTGGGTCCGATCGAGGAGCTATCGATTTTGGTCATAGAGTCGAACCCCTTGCCCGGTCAGCCACCCAAGGGAATTTGTGCGCACACTGTGCGCACAGATTCCCTTGGCTGGCTGACGGCGCAAGGGTTCAATGTGCACAAAATCCCTAGTACACTGACCGGGCATGGGGTCCGTGCGCTCAAAATCCCTAGCACATGAGACCGGCCGTGTGGTGCACAATTTCCCTAGTTGGCTGACCGGAAAGGGAGGGGTAGCGGGCAAAATCCCTAGTTACAAAATCGCCAGCTGGTTGACCAGGACCCCATGCTACAGCATACCGAAAAATTTCGAAAGTGGGATTCGAAGCAGTGTAGGTAACAATTTTGGACTATGGTGTTTACCACAAAGGCACCTTCATAACTGTGCAATTTTGTCTCTCTGCTCTATAGACAAGGGAATTCATGTGCGTCTCTCTATACATACATGTGCACGCGTGTACATGGAGACTACGCCCAAAGTCTTTGGTACACTGAACGGACAGGGTGCTTGGATCTCCTGCACATGGCTAACCTCTTGTCTGGTCAGTGTACCCGGGGTTTTGGGTGCAGTCCCCGTGTGCACAGGTGGCCGTACATACGCCGAATGGCCCAAAGCAATGCTCAGTAGCCTAGTGGAATCCTCAAGGGCCCAGAGGAATTCTCAATGGCCGAGAGGAATTCTCAGTGGCCTACAGGTTTCCTCAATGTCCTAGATAAATCCCCATTTGCCAAGAGTGGTCCCCAATGCTACTGCTAACCAACTACGAACTGTGCTGAACCCTATCTGGAAGAAATGCAAGCATAAGAGCTCATGCTCCCATGATGGGTTTTTTGCAACCATGTGACCCTCATGTTTGATTGACAAATTCCATCAAAACGACGGTAACACGGGCTCGTGTGCTTAGACAAGGCAGTGCTTGCGCAAAGGGGGGGGGGTACCAACATCTAAATAGAAGAGCGCAAACTTCTATCCTCTACTCTTACCCGCTCCAAAATATAGGTGCTTGGTGTTACCCGGCAGGCCTAGTAGATGCACTGCACGCACAACATGCAAACTGCACTCAGTGCAGCCCCGCAAATCCACCAATTGTGCAACCTCCATGATTTCCACCATTTGATCAATCATTCTTAATGCGCAATTTTAACATTTTCCAACATATTCGGCACTTCCACATCCTCCACAAGTTTCCGGAACCAGAACTTCTCCGACATCCACAATTTCCGTAGTGTCTTGAACAACCCTTAAATCTGAGTCGTGATTCCGGCCTCCAATGTTGCCCCATGAGGCAGAATATGAGTGTGAACTAGCATGAGCATGCGCCCAATGTGGCAGCAGTATGGACATATATTGCGCAAAGGTCATTCCAACCCTGCCACAGCCCCGCACGCCAGCTTGATTACACTACTGGCCATCTTCACCGGACTCGTCATCGCTTCATTATCGACTTTGCAATGTCTTGAGGGTCAAATGCTCTACAGTAGATGAGGGGATTACAACACGAAAATATCACACAACCTCCTCGGTTTCTTGACTCGGATGCAGGGGATAGGTGGCAGTGATTTGCGCCAAATGACTTTTCAGGGTTACTTGACCCGATTGCCACACAGATGTTTGCTTAACATTCATTCGGTCCCAACTTGGGTGATTGAGGTCCAGGGTATGCAGTAAGGAGGGGTGTCCATAAGTGCTGCAAGCGCCTGTGCCTCAGTCTCTCCCGTTCAATCATCAAGAGTAACGACGAGGTTATGCAGTGAGGCAGCATCCTTCAGCGCTGCAAGCGCCTGTGCCCCACTGTCTCCCACGGAATTTCCACAAAGATCGAGGGACAGGGTATGCAGTGAGGCAGCATCCTTCAGCGCTGCAAGCGCCTGTGCCCCACTGTCTCCCACGGAATTTCCACAAAGATCGAGGGACAGGGTATGCAGTGAGGCGGCATCCTTCAGCGCTGCAAGCGCCTGTGCCCCACTGTCTCCCAGAAAATTCCACCCAAAATTGAGGGACAGGGTATGCAATGAGGGGGCATCCTTCAGCGCTGCAAGCGCCTGTGCCCCACTGTCTCCAACGGAATTTTGCCCAAGATCGAGGGACAGGGAATGCAGTGAGGCGGCATCCTTCAGCGCAGCAAGCGCCTGTGCCCCAATGCCTCCCACGGAATTCCCCCCAAGATCGAGGGACAGGGTATGCAGTGAGGGGGCATCCTTCAGCGCTGCAAGCGCCTGTGCCCCACTATCTCCAACGGAATTCCACCGAAGATCGAGTGACAGGGTATGCAGTGAGGCGGCATCCTTCAGCGCTGCAAGCGCCTGTGCCCCACTGTCTCCGATGGAATTGCACCAAAGATCGAGGGACAGGGTATGCAGCGAGGGGGCATCCTTTAGCGCTGCAAGCGCCTGTGCCTCCCTGTCTCCCACAGAATTCTGCCCAAGATCGAGGGACAGGGTATGCAGTGAGGCGGCATCCTTCAGCGCAGCAAGCGCCTGTGCCCCAATGCCTCCCACGGAATTCCCCCCAAGATCGAGGGACAGGGTATGCAGTGAGGGGGCATCCTTCAGCGCTGCAAGCGCCTGTGCCCCACTGTCTCCAACGGAATTCCACCGAAGATCGAGTGACAGGGTATGCAGTGAGGCGGCATCCTTCAGCGCTGCAAGCGCCTGTGCCCCACTGTCTCCGATGGAATTGCACCAAAGATCGAGGGACAGGGTATGCAGCGAGGGGGCATCCTTTAGCGCTGCAAGCGCCTGTGCCTCCCTGTCTCCCACAGAATTCTGCCCAAGATCGAGGGACAGGGTATGCAGTGAGGCGGCATCCTTCAGCGCTGCAAGCGCCTGTGCCCCACTCTCTCCCACAGAATTTTCACCAAAATCGAGCTGCAGAGAGCGTACATTCCCAATGAGTCCCAGTACTCGCTGCAAATTCTCTCCAGTGTACCTCAACTTCACATAACGATGAGTCCCAATCAGTTCCCTTAGCTTTTGACAAACTTGGCTCAGTACATCTGAGTGAACAAAGTCGGCAATGACATCCCACACTTCCAAAGGCAATTGAAGAACCATGTTACACCTGCATAGAAACAGAATGAGGGGACAGTGTGAGGGAGTGATTGAGGATGGGGGCATAATGGGGTGCAGCCCGGATACAACCGCAGTTTCATTATCAATTGTGCTCCCATAGACCTCTGATGCGCAGCCCAGTTATACATCAAACAGGGCACACAACTGCTTAACGCCAGGTGGTTTCTTGGTGACGGGGTGGAATCTAGGATGCACCAGTCCACTTTGGGATCCCCACAGAAGGCACTACACATGGAAGGGGGGGGGGGAAGGGGTCAGCCAAGCACTGACCCACTGAACCACGAATGCACCCCTCCCCCCTTTGCACAATCACGGGCAAAGCACCAGGCCAATGGGGTCTCCGTGGTTGAACAAGCCCATCAGTCCATGCCCTGGCAACATATGCCTGAATGGCGCACACAACACACACACCAAGCACATTTTCATCAACGTCTCTTGAATGTAACATCGTGTCAGTTGTGATGCTCAATATTTTGTTCCTAAATTGCGGAGTTCCTTTGCGCCATTGAATTCTTGTTTCTCTTGTCCGCCAAAACACAGGTTCAGAAAAATGCGGTGCGACGGGGTCCCTGTGGTTGGGCCGGCCCATGGTTGCGCAGGGGCGGGGCTGTGAAGCAACAGATACTGAGCTACCATATGACCCCCGTGACACAGGCCATAGGCCATCGCTCATCATTGTCCAAACCAGTGCTGAATATTGCCCTGAGTTCACCCACATGGGCTATTGAACGTTTCATAGGCTGGCTTCGGATGCGAATCTCACTCGTATCGCACTCCATACCATCCAGGTCAGCTCGACCCCCCCCCCCCCCCGGGCCCCGATTAGCACACCGTCTCATCACACACACAAGTGCACAGCATGGTGGATTGGCGGCAAGGGGAAACAATTGAGGCATGAGTGCCCCAAGGTTCTCGCACAGTTTTACGAACAAAGCAAAACACAATTCAGGCATATTGTGGTTCCTCACTGGTGGTTCCCCAGACAAAATTTCAAAAACAATCTGGAACAAATAAGACAAGCAAATAAAACCCCAGTTAGCAAAGCTAACAGTCGTAGCCCGCCGGGACAAAAATGACCAAAATGGCGCCGTTTCGTTCAACATCTCTGCTCTCGGTGCGTGGTATAGGGAGACACGTGCAAAAAAACTTTGGGGT
The DNA here is from genome assembly GCA_964036045.1 of Eutreptiella sp. 'Long Island Sound 2002'. Lineage (NCBI taxonomy): Eukaryota > Euglenozoa > Euglenophyceae > Eutreptiales > Eutreptiaceae > Eutreptiella > Eutreptiella sp. 'Long Island Sound 2002'. Next base: position 17,594,385 of record OZ038401.1, on the reverse strand, counting down.
GACCATCTACTATACGCCCATAAGGTATGGGTCCATGAGTACTTATGGACTTCAAGATATAGATCCACCACACAGGCTCCAAGCCCAAATCTTGTAGGCCCAAGAAAATTGCACAAGGCCCACATGTCTTTTTGGCAGTGCATGCCCAGGTGTTTTTGGTAGTGGACACTTTGGACTGCCAAAAAGCCACCTACACATGGGCATGCAGATGCTTTGCACTGCCAAAAAGCTGCCTATATATGGGCACGGGAACACTCTGCGCAGCCAAAAAGCCCCCTATGGAGCACTTTGCACTGCCAAACAGCCCCCTATACATGGGCATGGGGCACTTTGCGCTACCAACAAGCCCACTATATACGGGGGGCACACTTAGCGCAGTGCATGCGCAGTGCAAGCGCATTGCAACTATTTGGGCGCGTGGCCATACTAGAGACCCATACTTTGTGATACTAGGGGGGCATCATTGTTGTTTGAGGGTAGGTTTTGATACTTCTTCTACATTGGGGATATGGCATTTTTGGATTTTGACCTAGTTTCACCCATTTCCACCCCTTCCTAGGTTGATTTCTCCCCACCATGGGACCTCGAGAAGGCAGAGCTGATGTATCCATGTTGTTTTCCCCCCATCATGGTGACCCCGAGCAAGCATGGGTGATGTTGGACCTCAGTATCATGATCAAGGCCGAGGGACAATCCAGCATCCTCTCCAAGTGCTGTATCACGTCCAAGTACTATAATCGAAGGTGACCTCACGGGCTTGTTTACACTCCCTTCCACATAGTAATGCATGCAAATCAAAACAGATGCTGGTCCACTTGGGGCCCCGCAGCACTCTTTGTAGCGCCGCTGGTCGAGCTCAAAGTCCCTCGTCTCAAGGGATAGACAGTGCCCGAAGGGAGGGTGGGTGGGACCCTCCATTTCGATTATGAAAATCGACTAAGCATGAAAAGGGGTCATATGCATGCTGCATAAACGCACAGTCAACGGCAGCTCCAGGGAATGTATTAAACTTCAGTTTCTACGGAAACTACATTTTACACTCCCTTCCACAGTGCAAAGCATGCAAAACAAAACAGATGCCGGTCCACTCGGGGCCCTATTGCGAGAGGAAAGGATTTTCCTCATGACGCTACGGCAGAAATGAAAGATCAAATATGCCGCCGAGTCGAAACTGACGTGCTGCACATGCACCCAATCGAAACTGGGCCAGGTAATCTCCTGGCGCCTGCACTACTTATAACGGACAGGGGCAAGCATGACTGGCACGCGTGTCAGGCCGTAGCACCAGATCATAACCCCCCCCCCCGGCGAAACCAAAGGAAACAAATCGAATACGGACATGGCTCTAGCACCCCCCCCCCCTCCAGGTGGGGGAAGCGGAGGTGTCCTCCCCTGTTGCACCCGTCATGCCCCGTCAACAGCCACGAAGGCCAGAGGGGCAACCTGGGCTGTCATGTGGCGCACTGACCCACGGGCAAGGGGCCAATGCAAAGCAGTCCTGGTAGGGAAAAGGGGGACGAGTGCAACTGCCAGTACATCTCACGGGCTGACCCAAAACAAGAACTCATTGAGTCAAATTCGTGCACTCTGCTGGGCGGATCCGCTGGGTTACGATCAAAAGGTACATAAAACCCCGCAATGGGAATTCCAGACCAACGGCGCAGCCAGAACAGGGCCCGCAGTATCTGCTGCTAGCCTGCGCAATGGACAGCACCTCTTCGCCCCTAGATCTGGCATCGCGCCACTGTACTGCATTCCTCAATGGCCGAGAGAAATCCTCAATGGCCCAAAGGAATCCTCATAGGCATAGAGGAATCCTCAATGACCTACAAGAGGGGCGGCCTGTTCGAATATTGACTCCCAACGGTGTGCGAAAAATTTTTGGGGTCTGGAGGGAGGCCGCAAGCAGGTCACAAAGCGCTCCACACATGCACGTCCTGGTATGCATATGCAGCAATGTCCGGCAGTTCATCATGCTTATCATCATGATACACATTGGTGCTCCATCTGATGTATGGCGTCTGGAAGGAGGGGGGGGGGGGTGTCCGGATTTGAGCTGGCCGCCCAGACGGTTTGATGGAACAACGTAGTGAAGTAGTTCGCATTGCAGTCTATAGCATTAGTTACAAGGCGGGTGGATCTTCGGCGAAATGGACGTTGGGTTCGACAACATCGCGACCCAGCGACAAGTGGGGAGAGATAAGTATGGCTACATCACCCCTACCTTCTTGAGGGTCAAAGTGGTTCCAACTAAGCATACTATGCACGATTCTTGAAATCCCCAATGTGAGCTGCGCATTTTAAGTATACACACATAGGGGGGATGAGCAATTTTACTCCATACCATGTGCCCGGAAAAATTCTTCGGTGCCTGCGGCGCCACTAGTTTCCCAAAAATCTCATTTTGGAGAAAGACATGTTCAAAAACTTTGGGGGGTCTGGAGGGGGGGGGGTGTCCGGATTCGAACCGGCCGCACCCCTTGACAGCGTTGGCCTAGAGGAAACCCCAATGGCCCAAAAGGAATCTTCAATGGTCTGGACAATCCTCAATGGTCTAGAGGAATCTAGGAATCCTCAAGGGGCTAGATGAATCCTCAATAGCCTAGAGCAACCCCTGATGCAAGAGAGGAATCCTCATTGGCATAAAGCAATCCTCAATGGCCGAGAGAAATCCTCAATGGCTGAGAGAAATCCTCAATGGCCCAGAGAAATCCTCAATGGCCTAGGGGGAATGTTTGCCCGGCGCGCTACTTTTGTATTAACTATCCCGACTTCAGCCCCAGATTTACCCTCCCATGGAGAAGCCCCCCAAGTAGACCACATTGCACTGCACACCTTCCCTACAAAGCACGTTGCAAAATAAAGCAATATCTGTGACTTCAACCACTCCAAATGTCATTTGTGTTGCACTTAACAAACAACATTGGTCCCACAAGTGTGGGTGTCAATACATTCATTACAATAGTGCTCCTTACACTCATCACAAACTGCGACGGTGGAGCGCCTTTGGCAACACAAAACACACACTTCCGCCTCATCCTCTGCCTCATCTTGCGTGGCGGCCGAGTTGCTTTGGTCAGTCCAAACCTGAGGCGGGACATGCTCCCATGGTCCGTAGGGGAGGGTGACGGACTTGCCTCCGGATGCAAAACTGAGTGAAATGCAACAAAATGCGGACTGACTGGTGCAACTCATTGGGGCCGCCACGCCAGATGTTCCTAACCAAACCCCAATGCCACAACCGAGCAAACAGCTGCTCAATGCGTGCCCTGTACCACCCATGGACATCATTGTAACCTTGTTGGCGGGCTGTCAAAGTGCCATTCTTTCTTCCAATGAATGGCACAATGACATGAATCCGGCCTTTATAAGCGCCATCATGGCCCCCAACTTCAAAATCAAAGAAATCACCTCGGGTACGAGAAGGTCCGTACCCATCCCAAATCAAAACATCTGCTGATGTCCCGGGGGCCAAGGGGCAAATCCATACAATGTTGCCCAACATATCAACGGCAACAGTGACCTTGTAAACATGCGACGAATACTTAGGATTCCACAGGTCTGCACTCCATATCCCGCCAATGGAACTGATGGGCATGGAGTCTGTGAAATGCGTCATAAAGAATGGAAAATGGGGACAATGGTTGAAAGGATTCAACCTGTCGGCCCATCGGACGGTTGGGGCCCAAAAGAGGGCGGAAATGCTACATCACCCCTGCATTCTCGGGGGTCCCCAACAAAGGGAACAAAATCGGAAGTCAAAACCTACGCCGGGGGTCACCATGATGCACCACGCAACGAAGCGTGGATTCAAAGATTGTCCTAAGTGCGCCCCCTTAGCGCACCCCCCAAAAGGTCACCGGTGGGGCACGGGTCCAAAAAGATGCCCGGCGCGCGCCCGGCGCGCTAACGTTCCCCCCTAGAGGAATCCTCAATGGCCTACAATGGCCAAGAGGAATCCTGAATAGCCTACACGAATCCTCAATGGCCCAGATGAATCCTCAATGACATAGTGAAATCCTCAATGGCCTAGAGGAGTCTGTATTGACCGAGAGGAACCCTCAATACCGTAGAGCAATTGTGGAGGGCCCAAAGAAATCCTCAATGGCGTGGAGCAATGCCCACCGGCCTGGTGGAACCCTCAATGGCCTATAGGAATCCTCAATGAAATTGATGAATTACTGTCCAGGTGGCGGGTGCGTATTGGACAATGACTAGCAGCACCATGTTGCATGGGGGCGGCGTCCGGGTGTGGGTGTCGGTCAAATTCACCAACATCAAATGCAACAAATCCACCCTCAATGGCACGACCTCCAAGTAACGACATGTTGCAGGAATTGGGCCCACATGGTTGAGACGCCCTGTCCAAAGCCGAGCCAGCTGCAGCCCAAAGCTTGAAATGTTCAAGAGTTCGTCTTCGGTGCGCAAAAATATGGCTTTGGCCCGCCCCTTGACCCTAACTTTCTAAGAAGCCCTTTTCTTGCAGTTTTAAATACCCCGCCCCCCCCTTGTATAAGCTACGCCAATGTACGGAATTATTACGGTCCCTACGCCTACTGTAGCTTGGACACGGGCGTAGCTTACGCGCAATAAATACAACTACCGACACACACGTGCGCGCGCGCATGGTATGAGTGCCCCTTGACCTCCGCCCACATTTCCAAGTGCATGCAAACACAAGAAGGCCTTGGGAACATGAAAATTTCAGGTTTACACAAATGTTGGCACAAGCAATGAGGAATGCGAAGCCTACAAATGTTCGGCGCGGAAACCCTTCTTGCGATCATACACCATGCGGAATAATTGCACATGCTCACCACTTGAAGATGCCTTTGGCTGAGGCTTAGGGGCTGGTTTGGGCTTGGGCAACGTCAAATTCTTGGGAATGAAATTGCCTTGCATGTGGTCCCTTGTAAAATACAACTTACCATCGAAGACATGGGCCATTCCCCACACGCCTCGGGCAGCCTTGGCCCAAACAACGTCAGTGGGTTCATCATCGGAGTCACTAGAATCATCACTTGAGGAAGACTCAGAAATGGGACCATCATCATCGGTGTCCGTCCCGGAATCAGAATCAGAGCCATGTGGGTTGAAGTGGGTGAAGGCTTACAACAAATGTGTCCATGGCTCCATCTAATTGGCAAATCTGTCACCAAACCCATGTCTTTTGTGGCCGCACTACATACCGTACGCAATTAAAATTACGTACACAATTATTACAGTCCCTACGCCTACTGTAGCTTGGACACGGGCGTAGCTTAAACAAGGGGGGGGCGGGGTAGTATGCACATACCCCCCCCCTCCCCCCGAAACATGATGACATGTTTGCACATCAACGCAAACCTTGCAAAACTTCCTGGAAAATGCCACAATCCTCCGCGTTGGCACCTGATGAATGAGGCCAAGAGATATGCAAATACATGTATATACACGTATGGATATTTCTACACATAACACGTATGTGTAGATGTACGGTATATGTATTTGTATCCAGGGGGTCATAAACCTTCCATGACACGGAATGGCGATTCCAGAGGGAGCACCCAATCTGCAGTCTCGTAGATGGACGAAATCCTTCATGTTCAAATGCGGGCCAAATAAGATGCAATACACACCTCCAACCATTTTTTTTGGGGGGGGATTCAGACTAAGATGAGCTGGCGTAGCCTGTCCACTTCACAGTACTCGAGATAACCTCTTGGGATCAAGGTTCAGAGCTGTCCAGTGCTACGATGATCCCACAATGGCCGTGGTAGCGGATCTGACACGGACTGAGGATTAGCTGCGTCTGAAACCATGACAGGCCTCCAACCAATGAACAATCACATTCAAAGTATTGTACAACACCCGGGTACCCTTGTGCCGCCGTCAACTGAACGTCGGCATTCACGGTGCACTACATTCCAGATATCGGCGATGGCCGCCACAGCAGGGCGCTGGAGTGAAAGCCTCAGGCAACTTCTGAGGCGTGCCCACGACGTTCACTTGACCCATTCAAGTGCCAGGCACGTGGTCTCGGGCGAGAGAGGGGGGGGGGGTTCAGGTGTACCTCGACCCTAACCGGTGTGACTCTGGAGGGGACACGGGGGGTTCACCGAGGGGTGGGGCATCCGGGAGGTTGCGCGCGCCAACACATGCCCCTCGAAATGATCAGTGCGTCACACTGTTCTGCTGTGTGTATTGTGGGGGGGTAAAGGACTTGTGAAAAAGCCTCGCTCCGGCGCCTTCGGGGCACCCATTCAGTGCCACATCCAGCGTGGACCACCACTTCCTTTCGATGGGACTTGTGCAGTTTTCTTGAGAGCCACCAAAGCCAAGGCACAGATTGTGCGGGCCCCTTTGTCAACCCCCGAGTGGGAAGCTGTGGTATGGCGGTGCAGAGGCCCCCCACGTCAACTCCCCCGCCCCCTCCCCCCCACCCCCCACACGTGCGCACACAACGGCACCCAGCACCAACCGTCGCAGAACCAACATCTGAAGTGACATGAACCGCGAAATTCATCGGAATTGGACCGTTTGGGGGTGGCTGCAGCGCACCAAACGCCCCCCCCCGACAGCGTAAGTACATCGACGCCAACCAATCCCGTTCCCCGCGGTCGCACCATGCCCCAAAAACACGGCGAATACACCCGTTCCTTTTCTGACCCGAATTTGGGAACTGCGAAATCCAAAGGTCCAAAGGTTGTGGAAGCAACACGTGCACGATGTTGTGCGTTTGCCTTTTGGAGCCAAAACAACGCTTTGGCACCAGCAAAACTACAGAACTCCAGCGCCGGGTTGGTGTGACATGGTGGACCACGAACGCAGAAACGGAGGGATGGGCGTTCCCTAAATGCTGGTCGGTTACCGTATGGCCCCCTGTGCCATGTCTTTGGAATGACCCGCTTTCACTGATCGGGGTCGCTTTGTCGGGCAGGAGTGCGGGCGGCGGAGGGGGCGTCGTGCGGGTTTGTGGGTGAGAAGCGTCGGCAGGGCTCGCATTTGGTCATTCCCGGCCCGTGAAGATCGGAGGGTGCTCTCCGCCACATCTGAACTGGGACTCGTAACACCGGGCAATCGGGTCAGTGCATCCATTCGCTTGTACACGTCCCGAGGCTGACGCGCAGATCGTTCTCGAACGGATACGGAAGCGGCAGAGAAAACAGCCAAAGTGGCCGGGGGTTGTCGTGCCTGCGATGAGGCCACTTGAGGGATTCGTTCGGTTGCGGATCTCGGGGTCGGGGGGGGGGGGGGGGGGCGCTGTTGTCAAGCCCTTTGCTGGTCTCTGGGCCGATGATGATGCCCCTCCCCGTCAGCTCGTGGGTGAAGGAGTTGGTCAGACAGCACCACTTCCAAAACGCGGAACATCGAGAACAGACGCCGTGTCGCGTGTCCATTGCAGGCTCCCACGCAGCGCGGTCATCAAGGACTCCCCCCCCCCCAAAAAGTCCCTCCCCCCCGCCCCGCCCCACTGAAAAGAAACCGCCGGTATGCCCAGTACACAGCAGGGCACCGGCGCACCAACAATTGCCTCCGGCGAACGGTCAAGCGGAGGTCGGAGGAGGTCCGGTCGCCCGCCAATCGTCGTCGGTGGCCTGCAATCTGCAACGCGAGGCCATGGGCTGTGCTTACCGTTCCGGCCCTAATGAGTGCCCCCTGGGGCAGACGCGCTCAACTGAATACCCGGAGTCGCCGGGTACGCGAGGAAAGCCCCTTTTGTGGAGCGTGCAAACCGACAGCGGTTGGCCAGTGCCCACCAACGGGGCAGCCAGTGACCGACAGCGGTGGATGCCTGAACCCGCAATCGGCACTTAGCCGGCGGCGGTGGGCAGTCGGATAGCCCTACTACTATCCTGACCTGCAAGGGCTCAGCTCCGCACAGCACCGCGGGTGATGGAGGCGACCGCCGCCAAAGACGGCCTTGTGGCATACATCACTTCTGCTGCGGAGCTTTGGCGCGGAAGCGGAATCCAGCGGTTCGAGCTGGCGTTTCTATGATACAACAGGCGGATCACAGCCATTCACCGCGTGGCCAGGCAGATCGTTGGCCTTACTGGAGCGCGGGGCAGAGACACCGCCGCGGCGACCCATCAGCGCCAAGGTCCGAAACAAGAGGAAAAACACCGGACAATGCGTTCTCCGGGGGATATCCCGCAGGAGCACGCCAGGGGGTACACCCGGTACAGCCCCAAGAGGGTGCCGCGGTCGCAGCGCGCGCGGAGGTGGACGTGTCACTTACCGGTACACGACACACGCTTTGCAGGCAGGGACGTGGTGGCCTAAGGGGTGAGCATGCAACAACGGTCCACTCCACTCCAAGGGCCTCATTGTTATTTCCACCCAAACACAACACTTGGCGATCCATTTGTGATGCCAAGGCCCCTCTGACCGCTTTTGGGCCACATTCATTGGTACCGGCGTTCGACGCCAACCGGGCCTCAGCTAGGCGGGGGGGGGCGGGGGGGCTCGGGGTCACGACGAGCTGGGAGGGATGTGCCGCCCCCGATGCCCGCAACGAGGCCGCAGCGGCGTAGCCCGCCACGGAATAACCGCCAGCAGGCGAGAGCGAAGCGGCGGAGGGCGACGGCGCGCCTTTGACCAGGGGACGGTGTTCGTCCTCCAGGCCCAAGGACCACCGCGCAGCCGTGGCCACCAACGCGCGGTCCCCATGTGCCGCACTGCGCACTGCGCGTGAGGCGCCCTCTGAGCACCATTGTGAAATGGTTAGACACGTCCGGCCAGCGGACAGACGGCGCGGATGGGCCCTCCGGCGCTTGTGTTTCTGGGGATACGGGGGGGGGGGGGGGCTGCGATCGCTCAGGCGCGCGCACAGAGACCAATGCGCCTGCGTACAGTGCACGTGCCCAAGGACAGTGCACCCGGCAGAGGCCGAGGCTGTGGCGCACCTCCCCCAATTCCTCGTGTGGTCGGTTCGGATGTGAAGGTGCTGAGCAGCTTCCGTGGACCAACCATATCCCATCCCCCCCCCCCCCCCGAATGGTGACTCGTGAATTGTCACGTGTGCGTTGGTTGAGACGAGTTCCGCACAACGGGCAGCACATGCAGTCACAAGAAGGAGAGAAAAACTTATCAAGAGCCGAACACGGCGCTGGGCGCCTTTCGCAACAGGTCTGTAGGAATAGTGTGAACAGTGACCATTTGCGTGAGAGGGAGGGCAACATCATTGACATCTGCAGCACAAACATTACACAAGCATACAACCGCCCCCCCCCCCCCGACACCCTGTCCCTCCCTCTGCCTCTCCCTCTCCCTCTCGAGGAATCTCCGAACAAACGACACACGTGCTCATGACATCGACAGCGTGGTCAGCCAGCGGCCAAAGCCAGTGAAAAAAGCCTGTGATGTGCCAAAACAAGGGAGGTTGCGATGGTCGCAGTGGTTTTCGCACGGTGCATGTGGATTGCGGGATGTCACCAGGTTCACAATCAGGCAATACTGCCCAAATGCGCATGTGAAGAGGACCTGATGTCCGCCTGCTCTGAGGATTGGAGCACCCGCGTGAGTCAACTGTGTTGGGGCCATTAGGCAGGGTCTGGGCTGTGTGAGAAAACAGTGGCATGAGATTTGGCGGCCAACCGATCTTCAAACTTTATTTGGAGGTGCGCATGGTGGGGTCAGGGGATTGTCCACGTCGGCGTGCACGTTCATTGCTCTGAAATCGGCGGAATCCTCCGGACCCTCTGGGAAGCATTGCGGGTTAAACGTCGCAGGCAAAACATGATTAGTGCCAGTCTTGGCTCCCCAGCCCTGGAACGTTGCGATTAGTCAAGTGTATTGGTCGTGTTCTGGCCGTTCCTCAGGTGCAGAAAAAAAAACAGACTCCCGTCAATCCACCGGTGCTGGCGGGGGATGGATGGCTGTTCAGTCGAGGCGGCCTACGGCGCGTCGTCAAAGCCATGCCCACATGACCCCCCCAAAAAGAAATTACAGCAGTTTGAGAATCGTAGCCCACAGAGAATCCAGGCACCTCACGCACACACTGCACTGCCAAAGCCCCCAGACTTCGCGCGGGGAATGTCTCGCCACCTTCCTTCAGCACGAAAATTTCCCACGAAATCGTCTCCGCCGGGAGATGACCCCGCCCCCCGCCCCCGCAGCACAAAACTGCCCTTGTTTGACCAATGGCGCGGCTCAGTCACGGGTCAGTACACCACGGCGCCCTGAAGAGCACCCTCGTCACGGTGACCCTGATGATGAAGATCAGGAGGGCACGCGGCATCCTCTGGAATGCTTGGGCAACCAGCCGGCGTCGTGGGCCTGCTGCTGCATTCGGCCCTGCCCGTACCACCGACCGACCAGCCCGGCTGACCCCACCACCGGCTATGAACCTCCGGCGGGTCGCCCGTGCCTCCCTTCGCTGCCATCGCCGACAGCCTCTCAAGATGCCGCACCTTTGGGCGCCCTCGATCGCCAAGCCCCACGCCATCCGCCGCCCCCGTCTGCCAGTCGTAGGCGCGGCCCCGCGAGACGCAGCGCGGCGATCTCCGCCGGGTGTTCAGTCCAGTTCCTCTGAAAGGGCGGACAGCCGGCGTGTGCACAGGCACAGGCACAGGCACAGGCACAAGTACAGGCGCACACGCGCCTTTGAAGTCCCCCGATCCCATGCACATGACACGCACTGCGGCAGACATGCCGATGGAGATCGGAGTGACTGATGCTCTCGTCAGTTCCGACACGCGGCAGAGCGAATTGATAAAGGCAAACAAATCACAAAGTCATGGAGCCCCAGAGGCAGAGTTGTCTGAAAAAAGAGGAAGAGGGGGGGGGGGAGGGGGTCGGGAATCCAAAAGTGTGTGGACCAACAATGGCCCAAATCCATATGTCCTTTTGTAAACTCCATTGTTTCCCACTATGAAACCCGGGTCCAGGGGGAGGGGGGGGGGGGTTTAGCCCCCCCGTGTGACATTCCGTCTGGTTGATGTTCCTTTACGGGGCCCTGGACGGTCACCCGTTCTGCCCTTCGCATGTTGCGTCGGGTCGCTGCTTTCTGTCGGCCGCTGCGGCCGGTGCTCTTGCTGGTGTCGTTTCCGCGTTCGCGGAGCCCAGTAGTTGGTGTGTTGGGGCTGTGCTGAATGTGGCGGGATGTGCCGTTTGCGCGTCAGCGGCGCCCAGTAGTTGGCGTATTGAGGATGTGCTGGTTGTTGCCGGGGTCGTTTGACTGTTTTTGCTGTCCACACACCTCTGTCCACAGGCCGTCCATAGCCTGCCTCGCTGTGTTTCTGTGCGGCCCAGGTGCCTTCCTCCACGCGCTGTCCGGGCCGTCCACCATATGCCCTTTTCCCCCTCACGGCTGGTCTGCCCCTGATGGGCTCCCACTCCTGTTGCGCAAACAGCCCATCTGGGCTGCGGGAGACACCCCCCACCTGATGCCGGTTGAGCAGGGGTTGCCCTGGCACCCGGTAGCGACGTTTAGCCCCCCCCCCCCCCCTCCTGCGGTTGTCAGCCGTTCCAACACATCCCTGCCTGTTTCCGCCTTTCTGCCGGAAACAGGTCTTGACCGTCCCCGTTCCTGCACACGCGCACACACGCACACGCCTGGGCACCGGCACCGAAGGCACAGGCCTCCGCACAGGCAGAGGCACAGGCGTATGCACCGCTCCCGGCACCGGGAGCATGGGCGCACGCACGTGCACACACACAGGCACAGGCACGGGCTGAGCACAGGCAGGGGCCCTGGCACAGACGGCAGCATCAGCACATGCGCAGGTACCAGCACAGGCGCAGCATATGCACGATGCAGGGGGTGGGGGGGGTGGGGGGTGCGGTCAGGGAGCGTCAAATGCAATTGCAAAAAATTGCGGAAAACTGTGGGAAATTTTCAGGAAAATTGCGGTGCCCTGATCACACGTCCCGAAGCCTCAAGGCACAACACTTCTTCTGCACAGGGGACATACAGGGCACCAACAAGCACGCGAGGGGGACAAGCAATTGCGGAAAAATTGCGGGAAATTGCGGAAAAATTGCGGGAAATTGCGGAAAATTGCGAGACTGCGAAAAATTGCGGACCTCCCCCCCCCCCAGCCAATGCACACTGCAATCCCAAACTCGACCCCCCTCATTCCGCCGGGCGACAGCAACAACAGCGGCACTGGCAGCGCGGGGCATCATACCCCCTTCCATCTGAATCCGAGGGGACTGAAAGCACTCGGCATCCTCCGAGTAGATCCGCGGGGCGGTCGGCCCCCCTTCGCCCTCTGGCGCATCGGGGGCCGCGTCCAGCGACGCCCGCCGCGCGGTCGGAGGGCTGTGCGATCCCGAACCCGCGGCCCCGGGGCTATGAGGCGGACTGAGGGAGCCCCGGCGTGCCATCGGGGGGCTGTGCGATCCCCGACCCGCACCCCCGGGGCTGTGGGGCGGGCTGAGGGACCCCCGGCGCGCAGTCGGAGGACTGGCCGGGGGGCTGAGGGACCCCCGGCGCGCGGTCGGGGGCGGGTTGCACGACTCCCGCCGCGGGGACGCCTTCGCCCGGGGCCCCTTGTGTGTGGCCTTGGCGGAGCTCGGGGCGCGGGGCTCGCTCCCGTCCTCCGAGGCGCCGGCGGCGCGATCGGGCCGGGGCGTTCTTGGGGTGCTGCAGGACAAGAGGACGCGCCACGTCTTCACCGCCCCTGCCATGCGGCCCCGATCTTCTGCCTGGCGCTCTGTGGTGGGCTTTCACTGGGGTAGGGGGGGGGCTGGGGTCCGATACAGCCCCCCAGCCCTAGCCCTAGCCCTAGCCCTAGCCCTAGCCCTAGCCCTAGCCCTACCCCCAGCCCCAGCCCCAGCCCCAGCCCCAGCCCCCTGGCTGGACCCCCCCCAAAAGGGCTCCATTGACGGCCCCCCAAAATCCTACCGAGACTGACCCCTGGCCCCGGAGGTGACCCAGTCCCCAAGTTCGCCAAAAATGAAAATGGAATTCTTGGAGTCAGCGCGCCGAGGGGGTCAAGAAAAGTCATCTTTTGCCCCGACGACCCCCCTCTCAAAAGGGGCTCCCGTGACTGAGCCTATTTTCCGGGTGCCGCTTTGTAAGGGGGATGGGCATCGCGGCCAGGCTTCGATGAGGAAAACCTGATGAGGAGCCCCAGGCGTCCCCGGTCATCCGTCTTATCCGTCCCCTCCCCCAAATGGATCTGCGAAAAGGGGGCCAGAAAAGCCATCGAAGGCACTCAACCCATGCAAAAGAACACAGGGTTGCTGACCCTTGGGGGAACTGCCACCCTCGCACTCGGAAAGATGCGCCAAGTGGACCGGACCTGCCAGGCAGCCCCGTCAAACAGGGGGGGGGGTTGACTTCCTGCGGGGCTTGTTTCGCTGGGGAACATTTCGGAGGGGGAAAGTTTCGCCGCCCTCGCAAACACTGCCTCACGCACACACTGCACTGCCAAAGCCCCCGGAGTTCGCCCGGGGAACGTCTCGCCACCTTCCTTCAGCACGAAAATTTCCCACGAAATCGTCTCCGCCGGGAGATGACCCCCACCGCCCCTGCAGCACAAAACTGCCCTTGTTTGACCAATGGCACTGCTCACGGGAGCCCCTTTTCGACACCCTGCCCCCCTCCTAATTTTTGGGACCTCGAGCGAAATCCGCCCCCCGCAAATGCATTGACGCAGGCGATTTCTGGCAACCCCCGTAGCAGCGAGGCACAACACCTGAGAGGGCCGGCAGGCACGGTGGCCACACTGGCAATGCCCATGTGCTTGCGGACGTCGTCGCGGAAATTGGTCTGGAGAATGGTCTTGATGTGCTCCTTGATGTCCCGCAGATCCTTGACAGGACCTGCGAATGGTACGCGCGGGGGGAACGTCGGCTGTGGTGGCCATTTGCGCGAGCCCACGGGGCCAGGGCCACTACCAGAGCGGGCGTCCACGCCTGCCAACACCAAAGCACGCCCACATACCCCGCCCCAGGGCTGCGGAAAATCGCAGCCGTTGTAACAAAACGGGGAAAACGTCGGGGAAAGGGGTTGTGCGCCGTAAATGCTGAGCGATAAGTTTGGTGCTTCCGGGTGTGGACATGTTCGCCTGTTGAGGAGGGAATCCTCCACTTGTGGAGGGAGTGGGCGCGTTGTCCACCCGCTGCGTTGGGTTGGGGGGGGGGGTTGGCATAAGGCCTCGGTATCTGATTGTTTGCCTTTGGCGGTGCCTATTGGCCTCTCGCCACTGCTCATTCTGACCCTCCGTGGGTCCGAACGTGTTTTGGTTGTGTCAACGGAGCCCCTGGATGACTCGTCCTGTTTGACTACTCCGGGGGTCGGCTGTCCCGGAGACGGGCTGTTGCCCGTGCCGTTGACCGGGTGCATCCAGATGCACACTCCGAGTCCATGCGGGGGTTTGCCGACTCCAGCACTGACTTGAGCGCGCTGGGGTGTGCATCTCGTGCCCGGCCAAACGAACAAGGGAACCCACTTCAGGTCCGCAACAAATGGGAATTTTTTTGGGGACATGCCACCCAGCGCCGCTTCCGCGCCCGACAAAATGAATGACGTTGGTCGTCTTCGGAAGGAGGACAGGATTGTGACCAATGTGCGAAGGCAACAAAGCAATCGGTGGTCTGTGGTGGTGCACTAGTGGCAGCACCAAATATCTCAACTAGTCCATTTGCATCCCATGTGCCGTGCTTTGTCCCCACAAGTGTCTTCCAGAATTGCATCCTCCCCCCATCGCCCACCCGCTCTCCCACCAAAGTACAGAATGCATATCCCCCAGACCGCCCTTCATTGTCCGACTGGGGACCACCCCCCCCTCCCCCTGAGAGGCGGCCAATGCCAAAGCACAATCACTTGTCAATGGATGCCAAGGCCTTGGCAGGCGTGGAGGCCTGCCAGAGCGAGCAGTGGTCAATCTGCGGCAGGGGGGAAGCCGTAAGTCCTGTGCGTTGCAGGGCGTTTGCAATGGCGAGGACAAGTCCGGGCCAATACCTGCGCATGGGCCTCCACAGGCGCAGGCACACACATAAGCCCATCCAACTGATGAATTTCCTACCCCCATTTGCGTTGGCAGGTTCACCTTTTTCAACAGCACAAACAGCCTCACAAAGAGCCTCAACTTGAATAAGCGACTCAACACAGTTACAATAGCCTTCCTCAGTGCGATCCCATCAACAAAATCATGCGAAACAACATTGATTTTCTCAGCGATGTTCCGTTTAAACTGGGGGCAGTGTGCGGCAGCCTGCAGCTTGTGTGAGGCCCGACATGCAATGAACCGCCTCACTGCAGCAATCCATCCCAGAACCAACAACAACACAGATAGACACCGAATGGTTCCGTGAAAACGGATGCGGGATTTTATGTGATGGGCGGTCTGATGAGCAATGGCTACAGCAACGGGCTAGAGCGTCTGAGGCAGCAAATTCATCTGGTGGCGCCTCGGATGTTGAAGCCCTCATTAAGAAGTCAATGACTGTAGATTGTGCAAGGCTTCATTGAATGCTTTTAAGTTTGAAAATGGAGAGCAGGGCACTTATTCGTGCATAGGTCCCGGCAGGTATGAACGCTTACCCAGTGGTTAGTGGTTGGATCATTCTGTGTATTGCTTTTCTTTTCAGCACAAACTACATGAAAATGTATGCACCGAATTTCCACGCAGCAGGTGGCTGTGCAACAGCCAGGACTCTTCCAGCCTCGTGATCGCATCATCTTTTCTGGCACACTTGGAATCGCTTGGCCTCAGAAATAGCTTCCTCAGTGTGAATCTCGCCAAACTGCGCAGTCTTTTCAAAGATAGCGGGTTCCACAGCACCCATGAGCTGCTGCCAGAAGCAGTAAAACAGCGACGCGGTTGCCCATCCTCTCAGTCCGCTACGCCAACGCCCTGGACCATGCGACGGGGGGACCGGGCCATGAGGGTCCAATCGTCCGGTGCCCTCTGTGCCCATCTCCTGGGAATCTCAGCGAGAGCCGCCGGGGTAGCACGCTCGGAGTCTCTCGGGTTAAGGCCGCCGTGGGGGGTAGGCCTCGGTCATACCCGTCAACTCTTTGCTCACGCGCATCCGATCCGAAGAGTTGATCATTTTGGGCAGGACGGCGTCCGTAACTCCGGACAGGGCCGCCTGAACGGTCTTGAGGTGTTCCTGAAGAGCCTTCAACTCACGGGCCACAATGTCCGGCTGGAAAGCCCGCTCCTCCTTCCACAGCCGGTCGTATTCTGCCACCTAAAACGTATGACGTGGCGGGGAGGGACATGTCTGTCAGGTCCAAATGGCTGGTAAGCAGCCGTCAATATGCCAGTCACAATGCAAAGGGGAGGCCCCACAGCCCGAGTACCCAGGCCGGCCGCCCGGCTGGGGGGTGTTGGGGAGTGGCAATGCCCCCGTTTGTCTGGCTGTTGGCTTTGTGGAATGGATCTTGCACCTTCGCATCGGTGTGTGTTATTGGCCGTTATTTATTGGCGCGGTGTGTTCCGTTTGGCTGCTGCACCGCGCGGGATGTTGTGGTGGGGCGTACTCGAAGCGACGGTGCCGGGGAGGGGGTTTGATGTTGGGTGTAGTGTTTTGCCTTTCATCGCTTTTTTGGAACAGTCGATTCATCTTCTGAGTCCATCGAGGACTTCACAGACGCTCTCCCTGCAGACCGTCTCCCCCGCAGATTGTGTCCTTGGCCCATGAGACCAACCCGAATCCCGTATTTCGAGCCGCGGGGAATGCTTTCCTTTTCTTATCTGCACCGGCGGCCCTCTGGGCCGGCATGTGCACCCTGGGCTACCCCCCGCCCGGTGGTGAATAAGGGGGGGTTTTCGCACAGCGCGGGCACAGCGCGCACAGCGCCAATTATTACGGTGATTATCCAGGTAACAACCCTGAAAACCACGCACCTGCGGAATCATGCACAATCAATTCAAAACTCAAAAATTCAAACATCTAATGCTTGCCATGGGTCCCAGGGACCTAAATTCTGCCCCCTATCGCCCCGTCCACTGCAGCAGCCATTCAATGACGTCCTTTCAACCTTCTGAACTTACCGAACTCCCGGTGGTGGAGAACAGCCAACTTTTCGCACAGCGCGCGCACAGCGCGTGCACAGCGCACGGTACGCCCCCTAAATATACACCCCAACGGCAAAGGGGTGCGGATTGCTTTGGGACCCAACAGACGTAGTGCCAGAAGTGTTGACCGAAGACCAATTCCTGATGAACGCCGAGGGCACCGAACAAGGCGATGGGGCCCCATCGGTCCCCCCCTGCCATTGCTGCTGCGTGTTGGCGTAGCGGGCGGGGAGGTGGGCAACTCGCACCGCACGCCTGCAAACAACCCCCTGAAATCCTGATGCCTCAGCACAGTGGCACACCAGCTCAAAGGTCCACAATACCTCACCAGCACCGGGTGATCAGTGGCATTCAACGGACAGCAGTGGGAAGTAGTCGGTGCTTAATGAACCAAAAAAATCGGCCATTGACCGCTCGCAGCTGGCGGTTTACCGCCGGCGATTGGCTGGTAATCGCCGGCCCAGAGACTTCTTCACGACCGCCCTTGGTTTCGAACAAAATGGGGCCTCTACGGACGCGGCCTGCCCCTCGGTGGCTGAACGGCAAGGCCATCGTCAACCCGTCGTGATTCCAGCCCCTGCCCCCCCTGTGTGACATTCCGTCGGGTTGTTGTTTCTTTACGGGGCCCTGGACAGTCATCCGTTCTTCCCTTCGCATGTTGCGTCGGGTCGCTGCGTTCTGTCGGCCGCTGCGGCCGGTGCTCTTGCTGGTGTCGTTTCCGCGTTCGCGGAGCCCAGTAGTTGGTGTGTTGGGGCTGTGCTGAATGTGGCATGGTTTGCCGTTTGCGCGTCAGCGGCGCCCAATAGTTGGCGTATTGAGGATGTGCTGGTTGTTGGCGGGGTCGTTTGACTGTTTTTGCTGTCCACACACCTCTGTCCACAGGCCGTCCATGGCCTGCCTCGCTGTGTTTCTGTGCGGCCCAGGTGCCCTGTTCCTCCACGCGCTGTCCGGGCCGTCCCCCATATGTCCTTTTCCCCCTCACGGTTGGTCTGCCCCTGATGGGCTCCCGCTCCTGTTGCGCAAACAGCCCATCTGGGCTGCGGGAGACACCCCCCACCTGATGCCGGTTGAGCAGGGGTTGCCCTGGCACCCGGTAGCGACGGGGCTGGCTGGCCAAGCCATCCCCTTTATTGTCGCTGCCTCCCATGCGCACGCTCCACCATTTGCTCCGTTCTGGTTCCCTGTTCCCGCTGTTCTGGTAGCCTCTCCTGCCTTGCTGTGCCCCTCCTCCTTGTCTGGTGTGCCCGCCCTTGTCCCCCTTGGTGTGGCTCCCGCGTTTTGTGTGTCTGTGTTGCTCCTCCCCCTGTCTGGTGGCGCTGCTGGGTGCCCATGTCGCGCACCCCCTCCTGTCCCACCCGCCTGCCCCCCCATACGAGGATTTCACATCTCCATACAACGTGGACTGCCCCGTGCCCGGTTGGCTGTTCACGGCCCTGTTGCCACCCCCGTGGCGGGCACCCCCCCCCCCCCCCGGAAGTGAAAACCCGACATGCCAAGTCCCGATTCATCTGATTCTTGGGATTGGTGGTCGTCCCTGACTTGGACGCACTGACGCATGCGCGTGTGCGTGGGCACATGCCCAAACCGACACGGGGGAGTCAGCGACCGAAAGCGATACCTTGGCCTCCAGCTCCTTTTTGTCTTTCGTCAGAGCCTCGACGTCCTCGTGATGGCTCTGGACCTGCCTTTTGTGGTCCAGGGATTGCTGCACGATTTGCCGCTGCAGACTAAATGCAAACACGACGCGTCGCGGGTGCACCGTCAGAGGGCGCTCATTGGGCCCGCAACACCGGACCACATCCGCAAACGCCCCCATGCCCCCAAAACGGATCGGTGACGTGCCCAACGACGCACCCGCATCGCCTCCACGCTCCCGCAATGCACCGGCGGTGCTCCCTCACACCGTTGCCGGGGCAAACCCCTGTCGATCCAAAGACGCCAAACACCCGCAAGGACCGGCCCTTCGTCATGCCTGCACCTGCACAGCACTTGGTACGAGTGGCCTCATGGCCTGTCGCGCGATCGCCCAAATGCATCGCAACTCAAAGCGGAAAATAATTCAACCATCGAGAATTGTTGTCCTTACAGCGCAGGGCGTACCACAACTGTTGGAACAACATAACTGCACATGGCAAAACTCAACGGGTAGAATGAACAGGACAATGCAGTTTAAGCAAAGACAGCCTTCCAGAACAAGATATTTGGTGAATACTTGTTTGGGTAATTGTTGTTTTGGGAAGGATTTTGGCAGGTCTCTGCGAGGACTGTAGTCGGCCTGCGCCAGTCGCCGGGTACTCGGGTGGGGGAAAATTTGCTTGCGCCCACGGGGGGTCACGGATGTCCATTTCCCAACCCCCCCCCCCCCCCCTTCTGGCCCGCCGTGACGGGGCAATGACAACCGGTATACACAGCCCCCCAGTCCCCCCCCTACCCCCAACGGTGGTGGTATGTACGTCCGGTCTTCCGGTTGCATCCCATAGCAAGGGGGGGGGGGGGGGGGATGCAACGGTGGCTGTGGGGCAAACACAATTTACGGTGGTCCCACATCCCCGCCTTGGCCCTGCACGCGCACCTTTCCTCCGTCTTGTCTGCTTGAGTTTTCAGCTTATCAGTCTTCGTCTGCAGCGCTTTCCGCAAATTCTGTGCCACGGCCTGTAGGGCAGCGAACAGACCACCGATGGGATCACGGGGAGCGGGTGCGCGGAATCAGCCACCACTGCCCCCCCTGTGTGACATTCCGTCGGGTTGCTGTTCCTTTACGGGGCCCTGGACAGTCACCCGGTCTTCCCTTCGAATGTTGCGTCGGGTCGCTGCGTTCTGCCGGCCACTGCGGCCGGTGCTCTTGCTGGTGTCGTTTCCGCGTTCGCGGAGCCCAGTAGTTGGTGTGCTGGGGCTGTGCTGAATGTGGCATTGGTGTGCCGTTTGCGCGTCAGCGGCGCCCAATAGTTGGCGTATTGAGGATGTGCTGGTTGTTGCCGGGGTTACCACTGCCCCCCCCCCCCCCCCGGCCGCGGTCGATCCGCGAGCGTCCTCCGTATCAGACGTGCCGGGATGATGCACGTTGTCAGCCACCCCCTTGCGCAATATTCGCTACCCCCTTTGCCTCGGTGCAGCGTACATGCAAAAGCGTTGGGCCTTCAGGCTGCAGCATTGGCGGGGTGACCACCGAAGGGGGGCGTGCACTTCGTCGCTGGCCTGCACTGCACCTCTGCAGGCCTCAAGGCAGAGGGTGGCGTAGGCCTCACCTAACTCCCTCCGTCTTACCCGACTCCCTATGACTTCCATGTGGTGCTTTATGACACTGGTGCACATTTGTACCGAGCGCCTGAGCTTCATTTCAATCTCTCCATCAGCTCCACACGCCGCTTAGTGTGTAAGCTGCGGCCTTGTCTGAGCTTCACACAGTGTAGAGACGGCATTCACTACTGAGCGGCCGCAGGGGGGGATTCGCGTGTGGAGTTTGCGCACCTTTGGGCCAAGCAGCAAATGCAAAGAACAAAACCGTCGAGGAAAATCGATCAGGAACTTTGCTGTCACTGGTATGCTTATGCATGCAGCCTTCACAAAACTGAAGCAAGGCTTTGCTCAACTAGGGAGTGCCATTGTGACACGTGTGGTATGGCGCAGTGTGATAATTTGACACAAGTAAACAAAGATACACACCAAAATCAGCAAAGATAGAAAAAAAATTCTGCAGTCAGTAACAACCGTGTTTGCATTTGGTCGGCACAATGGCAAGGGACCTTTGTTTCATGCTGCGACGCAAAGCATCGTAAAGCATTGCAACGTAAATTGTCATCAATCAGTGAGCAATGTGATCGGAATGCACAGGGTACATTGTGGATACATTGTTCATGCTTTTGGGATGCATTAATGATACAATGAAAAAAAGATTGGGAGACGGTGGATACATCCAAGAAAATTGGGATACATCTCATCCGGAAGCCTGGTGAAGGCACACCCACACCTACCCACACAAGCACACAGCCACACAACTTTCAGAATTGGACCCCAGGCGGCAGTGGGTCGGCGAGTGGTTCTCACACATAGGACTCCTGCCCCGACCCCCCCCCCCGCTATGGGATACAGATGCGTGTGCACGACCGGTACTGTTCAGCACAAAGCATAGGTGCAAAGCTAGCCCCGCCCCCCCCACCCCCGCCGCGCGCCGTCGGACACCCTCCAACCGCCGTCCATTTGGCTATCCTCAACAGACATTGACAGGAAATTTACAATTTTCAAAGACAGCCCTGCACTGCAGAAGTAGCCAACGTAAGGCCTACTCAAACCTGCGATTCTGCGGCCCCCGTCTCGAGTTGATCGGTTTGCAACTCCAACTGCTCACAGCGCTCCTTCTGAGCTTTGCATTCAGCAACGACATCACCGATGGCCGACTGCAGGACCAAGACCTGCTCTTGCCTATGTTGCATTCTGAAGAAACAGAATCACGAGTTGCCACAACGTGCGCCGGACCCGTGAGCCGGGACGGGACACGGTGCAGTCAGAGCGTTGTGCACCCACCCAAATGACCAAAGCAATTCGGTCCAGCGCCCGACATCCGGTAAATGATCTGTAAGAGAGCGGTGACGCCGAGGCCAAACACCCAACAGGCTGCTGTGATCTCTGCTGCAACGTGCTGGAGTTGAGACCAACAGGCGGGACGGAATTGAAGACCGGGGCGGTTCAGGCCCGGGGCTGTACACAATGCGAGCCCTGATCCTCCAGTGTTGCCCTCAGATCCGACGATCTCCCGCCAGTCAACAGACTCTTGGAGAGGAAAATCCGTGGCAGCATCTCCGACCCAAACAGAATCACTGCAGCAAAGGGGCAATGGGCTATACCTCTCTTCAGCAGCATCCAATTGGATCTGCAACCGCTCAATGCTTTCCTCAGCCATTGCATCCTTTCTCAGCCCCACAGCATCCTTCTCCGCAAGATGGGCCTCTTTCTCTGCAATGGTATCCTCCTTCAACGCAATGATGACCTCCTGAGCTGCAATACTCTTCTCATGCCCTGCAATTACCGTCTCCCGCTCTGAGAGATGAGCGTCGCTCTGTCTAATGATAGCCTCCTTCGCCGCGATAACATCTTCCTTCTCCGCTGCCATGGCCTCCATTTTTGCAATTGTGGCCTTATTCTGCGCAATGATGGTTCTCCCCTCGGCAATGAGTTGATCTTTCTCCACAAGGCTGGCATTCTTCCCTGCGATAGTCTCTTCGTTCTGTAGAATAATGGCATCCTTTTCCGCAAGGGCGACATCCTTCTCCGCAATGCTTTCATCCTTCTCTGCCACAATCTGATCCTTCTTTGCAAGAATGGCGTCCTTCTCGGCAAGAGCGGCTTCCGTCTGTGTGATTACGGCCTCCTTCTCGGCAATAATCGCACTCTTCTCGGCAACACTTGCGGCTCTCTCGGAAATGACTTCCTCATACTTTGCATTGACCTCCTCATTCTTGGCAATGGTGGTGTCCTTGTGAAGAATGATTGCCTCCATCTCTGCAATGACCTGCTGCTTCTCTGCGATGACGGTATCCCTCTCTGCAAGAGCAACGTCCTTCTCTGCAATAGTGTCCTCGCTCTCTGCAATACTGGCACCTTGCGTCGCGATTATTTTCTCTTTTGCTGCAATGTTCTCCGAGTGTTCTGCAATCAAGGCATCTTTTTCCGCGATTATCTTCACGTTGCGTGCGTTGATGGAATCCCTCTCAACAAGACCGGCCGTCTTCTCTGCGATGATGACCTCGTTCTGTGCAATGATGGCGTCCTTCTCTGCAATGAGCGCTTCCTTCTCCGCCCTGCTCTCCTTATTCCACGCAACCATCGCCTCCTTTTCCGCCTCCATCCTGGCAATAGTCTCCGCATTCTCTGCAATGATACCATCCTGGGTGGCAAGACTGGCCCCCTGCTTTTCAATGATGGCCTCCTTCTCTGCAATAATGGAATTCTGCTTTGCGATACGGGCCTCCTTCTCTGCAATGACGGCCTCGGTATCGGCAATGACCTCCCCAGTGCTTGTGATAGCAGCCTCTTTCTCTGCAATAGTGGCCTCCTTCTGTGCAATGATGGCGTCCTTCGCCGCAATGATTGCATTCTTCTCTGTGATATTTGCTTCCTTCTCCATGATAATGGCGTCTTTCTCTGCACTGCTATCCTCATTCGATGCAATGATTGCCGCCTTGTCTGCAATGCTGGCATCTTTCTCTGCAATAAGGGCCTCCATCTTTGCGATGGTCTGCCCGTCCCTGGCAATAATGGCATCCTTGTCCGCGAGATCGGCATCTTTCGCTGCAATCGTCGCCTCCTTTTCTGCAATTGTCGCGTCCTTCTCAGCAATGCTCTCCTCATTCCGCCCGATGATGGCGTCCTTCTCTGCAATCGTCGCCTCCTTCTCTGCAATTACGGCGTCCTTCTCTGCAATGCTCTCCTCATTCCGCCCGATGATGGCGTCCTTCTCTGCAATTACGGCCTCCTTCTCTGCAATACTCTCCTCATTCCGCCCGATGATGGCGTCCTTCTCTGCAATTACGGCCTCCTTCTCTGCAATGCTCTCCTCATTCCGCCCGATGATGGCGTCCTTCTCTGCAATTACGGCGTCCTTCTCTGCAATACTCTCCTCATTCCGCCCGATGATGGCGTCCTTCTCTGCAATTACGGCCTCCTTCTCTGCAATGCTCTCCTCATTCCGCCCGATGATGGCGTCCTTCTCTGCAATTACGGCCTCCTTCTCTGCAATGCTCTCCTCATTCCGCCCGATGATGGCGTCCTTCTCTGCAATTACGGCCTCCTTCTCTGCAATGCTCTCCTCATTCCGCCCGATGATGGCGTCCTTCTCTGCAATTACGGCCTCCTTCTCTGCAATGCTCTCCTCATTCCGCCCGATGATGGCGTCCTTCTCTGCAATTACGGCCTCCTTCTCTGCAATGCTCTCCTCATTCCGCCCAATGATGGCGTCCTTCTCTGCAATTACGGCCTCCTTCTCTGCAATACTCTCCTCATTCCGCCCGATGATGGCGTCTTTCTCTGCAATTACGGCCTCCTTCTCTGCAATACTCTCCTCATTCCGCCCGATGATGGCGTCCTTCTCTGCAATTACGGCCTCCTTCTCTGCAATGCTCTCCTCATTCCGCCCGATGATGGCGTCCTTCTCTGCAATTACGGCGTCCTTCTCTGCAATACTCTCCTCATTCCGCCCGATGATGGCGTCCTTCTCTGCAATTACGGCCTCCTTCTCTGCAATACTCTCCTCATTCCGCCCGATGATGGCGTCTTTCTCTGCAATTACGGCCTCCTTCTCTGCAATGCTCTCCTCATTCCGCCCGATGATGGCGTCCTTCTCTGCAATTACGGCCTCCTTCTCTGCAATACTCTCCTCATTCCGCCCGATGATGGCGTCTTTCTCTGCAATTACGGCCTCCTTCTCTGCAATGCTCTCCTCATTCCGCCCGATGATGGCGTCCTTCTCTGCAATCGTCGCCTCCTTCTCTGCAATTACGGCCTCCTTCTCTGCAATGCTCTCCTCATTCCGCCCGATGATGGCGTCCTTCGCTGCAATCGTCGCCTCCTTCTCATCGACCCTGGCCTCCCAGGCTGCCCTTGAAATCTCATTCTCCTCCATCAACGTCTGCAGCCTGTCTCTTTGCTGCGTCAACTCCTCCGTTGTCATCTACGATCGCAAGGCAAAAGTACAACAAACACCCGCAGGGTACAGGGGTGCGGCACGATGTGTGTGCGCACGCTTCGTGGACACTGGGCGCAGCCCTCCCCCTGCGGGCGCCAGGCCTCATGTTGGCCCCAAATGCCGTGAGCTTCACCGACGCGGCGGGATCGCTAAGCCCCATGACGATGCACAGCGCAAACAGACTCCGCCCGGTGGTATCATCTGGCATTGCCCCCTGCTTCTCTGGGGCACGTCTCACTTCCCCGTGTTGCCTAAGCGCTACTGGGGCCTGGGGTGGGCAGATTCCTTCTGCCCTTCTTTAGCCTGGGGCATTTGTGGTGCGGCAATGGGGTAGGGGTGCTGGTGGGGTGCTCTCCCCCGCCCTCGAGCATCCAGAGGCTCGTGGTATGCGGCAGCATGAAAGCGCTGATCTCTAAGACCTCTACACTCAGGTCCGGCCCCCCACGAAATTTCTCGGGCGCCTTCGGCAGCCCCCCTCTTGAGGGACGGGACAGAACCGCCGCGTTGTTGCGGGCTCTACTGAGCCGCCGCCCCCTTCCCGCTGCGCTGCAGATGTTCTCGACGAGCGTACCAAAGACGTGCGCAGGGGCCACGACAAATTTCCAGCGAAGAGCCTCCGTCGCTGTGGGTGTCTGTCGAACAACGCGAGGCGGATCCATCCAACCGCCACGGAACGGGTCACTGGGCTGCTCAGGACGCAGCGCAAAAGCCGGCAACTCCGCACGTTTCCGGCAACGAAACGCGCACGACGCGTGTTCCCAAAGAGGCCCCACGGGGTCTTCGTCGTTGGCCAATGGGGGGGGGGCCTGGGGAGTGGGGGGGGCAGAAGGCAGAACACCCGCTTCCACAGATCACCCGCACGCCCCTTCACACGCAGTCACACAGACCTTGCGCTCCGAGGCCTCCGCCTCCACCGAAGCAATTTGCCGCTGGAGGACTTCGCAGCGCCGCTTGTGGGACGCGCACTCGGCCTCGAGGTCACGGACGGTGCACTGCATTGCGGCGATCCGCTCCAGTTGCTGCTGCGACCTGCATCGGGAGGACGGGGGCCGTGAGGGGACGGCAGCTGGGCCTGACTGGCGCGCTGCCCCATGTGACAACGGGGGGTCACCACAACGGCCAGACGTGCTTTGCAGACGACGCAGTGCAGAACACTCTATACCGAAACAACGAACATTGTTGTCCCGAGACATGAGGAAGAAGCACAGTGCTTCTTCCTTGAAATGTGCCAAAATGCCCCATTTGTTTTCCTGAGCCACATTCATCTTTGTGCACGCGGTGCTCGTGGCCCTCTCCAGCTCTGGGACTCTGACTCGTTCGGTGTTGACCCCCCAAACAGAGGCCCCTGCCACGGCGTGGCGAACCCAAGACCCGTCACGGACGGGCGACCCTTGATCTCTGTGGCAATGCAGCGCAGTGCAGAAGTCCGAGGCCAGCCTGGCCTGGCCCTGCACTCGTCCCCCTGCGGGCCTCAATGGTCTGTGTGACGGGTGGTGCACTTTGCGACGCCTTTACGATTGCATCCGCAGCCCCAGTGGGTCCCTGGCCTGGCGCCATCGAGATGAGGGTGACGCCCATGAAAAATGGGCTGGCCCAATCCCAAAATGGACTGTGAACATGTGCCGTAGGGCTCCGATGCGGTCAACGTCAGTGTCTTCGGTTGGGTGACTCGCAGAGGGATAGGGGTCCTGTTCAAACGAGAAACGCATTGAAATGGGTCAAATCAGCGCTCCGTGCTGCTGGAGCAAGGCGATTGCTCGCACGTCATTCGCGAGGCGCCTGCACCTGCACAGCCGGTGCCCGCGCACAGTGAGCTAAGGTGCTAACACAAGGCTCCTCCCTCTGCACACAGACACGCTTCAGAGTCCCCCCCCGATGTCCGGTGTTCCGATGTCCCCTTGTGAAACACACATCCGCCTTTGCATAGTCCCACTTGTCACCGACCAAGGTAACCAAACCTCAAAATTTGCGATGCAGAAACTCGTCGTTCCCTTTCCCGACAGCGAATGACAACGCCAGCCCTCCCCAAACGCGGCCTATACCTCTGGTCAGCGGCGTCAACGTGGACCTGCAACCGCCCAATGGCCTCGTCGGCCACTGCGTCATTCCTCCGTAACAGCGCCTCCTTCTCTGCGATGCACACCCGACTCTCGGCAATCGCGGCCTCTTTCTCCGCAACAGTCGCCTCCAGCCCCGCGATCGACGACTCAAAATTCTTGATTAACGATTGCAAGTCGTCTCTTTGTCGCGTCAATTCATCCGCCGTCACCTGCATTCCCACCACAAATTTCAAACAAAAAGAGTCCGACTTGCAAAGGCCCGGCCAGAGACAGGGCGGCGGCCCAGAAATGACCAAACCATGACCCGCCACCCAACCGAAGCGCCGAGAACAAGAGGCAGACTTGCGACGCCAACACACAGCCCGACCCTGGCCCCTCGCTTTTGGCCTGAGTGGCCTTCTTGCGAGTGGCCGTGGCCCCCTGCAACAGGCCTTCCGCCCATGGCCCCATGCACCAAAACACATTCTCCGGGCGGGAACACCGCTGAACCCCATGCGAATCGCTGAAAATGGGGCGGGGTGAGGGGTCCGCCTGTTCCGGGGCATTCCAGGCCATGCCTAGTCACCGGGTGCACGGGCTCGTTAGGGTATGCCCATTCCCGCTTTGCCCCACGGATGGGGGCAGAGGCACTGATCACACGGCAACGAAGGGGGGGGAGTCTCCAACGCTCGGTGTGTGCGTGCCATGTCCATGCGCATCATTCATGATGGTCCTCCACGGCCCACTCTCCCCCCTGTGTGACATTCCGTCGGGTTGTTGCTCCTTTATGGGGCCCTGGACAGTCACCCGTTCTGCCCTTCGCATGTTGCGTCGGGTCGCTGCTTTCTGTCGGCCGCTGCGGCCGGTGCTCTTGCTGGTGTCGTTTCCGCGTTCGCGGAGCCCAGTGGTTCGTGTGTTGGGGCTGTGCTGGATGTGGCGGGATGTGCCGTTTGCGCGTCAGCGGCGCCCAATAGTTGGCGTATTGAGGATGTGCTGGTTGTTGCCGGGGTCGTTTGACTGGTTTTGCCGTCCACACACCTCTGTCCACAGGCCGTCCATAGCCTGCCTCGCTGTGTTTCTGTGAGGCCCAGGTGCCCTGTTCCTCCACGCGCTGTCCCGGCCGTCCACCACATGTCCTTTTCCCCCTCACGGCTCCCCCCCACTCAAGACCCCCAAAAGTTTGGGTGTTGGATTTGAACAGACCGCCCCCCTTTGCTCTGTCAGGGGCCCTCAGGGGGACAGAGGACATGGCACTACCTTTCGTGGGTCCGCCCTCTCCAGAACTGTGGGGGTCTGTTGTGTGGCAGTACCCCCTCAGGAGCCCCCCCCCCCCCAAAAGGGGCGCCTCCGGCGCCAGCACTTTCCCCCCGACGGGTACGAAAAATTTGGGGGATGTGGAGGGGGGGGGGGGTCCTGGACTCGAAGAGGCCGCCCGCGTTGCGACAAACCAATTCCAAAGTTCCCCTTGGGCCGCTTCTACAAAAAGCGCCTGCTCTGTTTGCCCGTGCTCCTCAGGTAAATCAGCGTGAATGCCAAGGCAGGCACAGACAAGGCAATGGCCACTCTGCGAGGGACGCCTGGAGCAATGCCCTCAGCAATGCCACATCCAATCGGCGGGTAACACTTTCGCTTGTCGTCCGAACAGTTTCCGTTGCCCTCAGTTGTCCCCCCCTTCCCCTTCCCCAAGAACACCCACTGCACTTCTGAAGCAGCATCACAAGCAAAATGGGTTTGGATGGGGCTGACAACTCCTTTGCGGCGGCGGGGTGCCACAAGGGGGGCGTTTTCGCACAGCACGTGCACAGCGCGGGCACAGCGCCAATTATTTCGTTGTTTATCACGGGAACACCCCCTGCAAACCACCCACCCACAGAAGCACGCATGATCCATTCAAAACAGCATCGGGGGTGCAGAACTCAGGACCCTGGGACCCGTGGCAAGCATCAGACTAAAACAAAAAATCCCCGGTGTACCAGCAGGGGCTATAGGGTGCAGAATTCAGGACCTTGGGACCCATGGCTACCGGTGGTCGAAAGCAGCCGACTTTTCGACTTTTCGCACAGCGCACGAAGCGCCCCCAAAGACCATATGGAATAGCATGCCCATATGCACGCTCCTCAGCACGCTGGTCTCGAAGATCTCAATACTCAGCTCCTGCCCCCCCACCCAAAATTTCTCCGGCACCTTCGGCAGCCCCCTCTTGTGGAGACAAAACCACCGACTTCTTTTCTATTGACCCCCTGTGTGACATTCCGTCTGGTTGTTGCTCCTTTACGGGGCCCTGGACAGTCACCCGTTCTGCCCTTCGCATGTTGCGTCGGGTCGCTGCTTTCTGTCGGCCGCTGCGGCCGGTGCTCTTGCTGGTGTCGTTTCCGCGTTCGCGGAGCCCAGTCGTTGGTGTGTTGGGGCTGTGCTGGATGCGGCATGGTTTGCCGTTTGCGCGTCAGCGGCGCCCAATAGTTGGCGTATTGAGGATGTGCTGGTTGTTGGCGGGTTCGTTTGACTGTTTTTGCTGTCCACGCGCCTCTGTCCACAGGCCGTCCGTAGCCTGCCTCTCCTGCCCCTGCAGGCCGCACCACGGATGCCCTCGACAAGCGTACCAAAGAACGGAGGTACGATCGTTTGCTTTCGTCTCTGCCTTCTTTCTTGCAGACGTCCACTTCCCCCCTTTCAGCCTCTGTCCACCCCCCCCCCCCTCCCCCCCGCTTGCATGCTTCTGCCTGCCTCTGCTTCACTTCTCCCCCTCCACGTCTGTAGCATTGCCAGTGCCCCCCCCCCCCCCAAAAAAAATGCCACTTCACAGTAAAGCATAACCTCTGTAAAGCGGAAGGCAAGGATCGGAGGGCGCGCGGGGGGGGGGGGTATCCCACAGAAAGGCTTGTCGAGACGTTCCGGGCTGACAGGCACACCGGGTCCGGGATGGCAGACTCGAGACAATGACAAGATAGTTCAGGCGTACCGGCGGGTGGAACTGTTTGTGGGCAGGACAGGCAACACCGGTCGTGTTGTAGCGGATTGACAATTTGAATTCCATACTTCGCCCTAAAGTTCCCTCTCCCTGCGTTCGGCAGCGAGAACAGCAGGACACACACGCTGTAGCCCTCCTGCACTGGGGGTATCGTGTCCACTCTCTGATTCTCAACGCTGTGCTGTCAGGGAGCCGCCGGCCGGTGGCTGCTGTCGGTTACCGGCCGGCGGGGGGTCCCTTGACAACCGACGACCGTCGCCAGGACTCTGACCACAGAAAGGACCCCGAACACACCTTTGCTACCGAAGCTCCAGTCTCCAGTTGATCCATCTGTCGCCGAAGGGCCTCACAGCACGACCTCTGAGCCATACACTCGGCCTGAAGATCGCCCATTGCGAACTCCAGGGCTGCAACGTGCGCTTGCTTGTGCTGCGCTCTGTGCACAATAGATGGGCATGATCCCTCGCGTAGCCCCCTCAGGAAATACGCTGAGTTGAACACCGAACGTCAGCCCAAGTGATGCGGTGGGCCTTTTTGAGCCGGGCACTCGCTGGGCATCTTTTCAAGCCCAAATGCCACCGCTATACCACGCGCCATCCAAGACTTACCCGCCCTGGGGACCTTGTGATTCCTCTCCACCTTTGGGACCCCGAGAATCGAGAGGTCATGCAGCCACTTTGATGTCTCCCTCTGGGGTAATGGCGTTGGGGTTTGGTGAGGGACATCTGGTGTGGCCGTCCAAATGAGTGGCATCAGTCAGTCAGTCTGTACTGCGTTGCATTTTGCCTTCGTTACCCCCCTTATGCACCATCGGAACACGTTGCCCCTCATGTTTGCAAGAGTACCGATGCAACCAACTGAGCCCCCACCGCCTCAGGTGATGCAGAGAATGAGGTTGGGGTCTGTGCATTGTGCTGTCAGAAGCACCCTACCACACTTTGTGGTGAATGCAAGGAAACATCATTGAACACAGGGTGTGTCTTCATAACATCAGCCATTTCCCGGCGAAACATGAAAATGAGCTTTTGAGGAATCCTTCAACAAAAAAGCTGGAAATGCACATACATATCACTAGATATGTATGAGAAAACAGGAATGATGCTGGTAAGCATTGTATCAAAACCGATGGATACACAACACTTCTCTATCTCAAAGCACACATGTACACCGCACGTGTCTTCATCACATCACATGCACACCACATGTCTATTCACCACATCACCACATCACATGCATACCACACGCGTCTTCAACACACTCAATCACACTACACATGTGCACCTCACCTTCGTCTTCACCCTACGAACGTGCTCCGCAGTGCTGACGTGCACGCAGCACTCACCTCTCTTCCGCGGCATGAAGCTCGATCTGCAGCCGCTCAGCCGTCTCCGAAAGCATCGGATCCTTCTCGTGCAGCAGTGCATCCCGCTGCGCTATGTCAGCCTCCAAGCGTGCGATCGAGGTCGCATATTCCTGAATCATCGTCTGCATCTCATCTCTTTCTTGGGTGACGGCACCTGCCACCACCTGCATCGAGTACACAGAGCACGGGGTGTTTCTCGGTGGTGCCGACTGCGGCGTACCGCATTCACAACAACCCTCAAAGACACGGCAATGACGAGCAGATGTGCCCTTTTTGTGCACGGCGGCGTTCAGGAGGCCATTCTTTAGAGTGGTGCGGCGTTCTTGGGACACAACGCTCTTTGGGCTCAATGCTCAGTGCTCTCGGGGCACGCTGTCCTTCGAGCAGAGCACGTGTGAAGGAGGAGACAAACATTGGACATGACAGAGGGAAATACTCTGTGCCTGCCACCTGCGCCGCAGATGGCGCTCCCAACGCGGATCTCAGATTTCCGGTGCAAACCCTTGAACTCGCTGGAGCCGGAGCTCGCGCGAGGCTTTCGGAAGAGTTCCGGCCCTTCGGCGGTACTCCTGGTGCTGGATCGGTGGTGAGCCTTCGGGCCCCGGAGCCCTATGCTCTCATCCCTCAATCGACCGCAGCCTCTCCGGCAGGCGGTGGTCAACTGACAGCGATTGGCGCTGTCACAAGGGGACCACCGGACCATGGCCCTCGCCCCCCAACAATCCGTTGGAACGCCAACAAACGAAAGGGCAGCGGAGGGCCAACGAATGCGGGTTCGGAATCAGCGAAGGAAGTCATACGAACCGTTGCCTCCGGGGCCCCGCGCTCCATGTCGGCCAGTTGCTGCTGCAGCGCCTCAAACCGCCCCTTCTGAGTCCCGCAATCGGCCTCGAGACGACCCACGGCGGACTGCAGCGTCGCAACTTGCGTTTGCTGGTGGTGCAACCTGCAGAAGACCGGGACCGGACGCGGACCGCGCCCCACAGACGCACAGCAAGCGATATGACGCGGCAATGCGACTCCCACTTGAGGGGGCGGGGGGGGGGGTGAGCCATCAAAAATGAATTGTGTTTACCGGTTGGTCACCCGCCGCGCTGGCCCCGAGGTTTCGGATGCTCGGACCACTGATGAGGGGAGCCTGAGCCCCCGTCCGAAACCGCCCGACGCAATACCACTGAGATGAGCTTGTGTGCTCACCCACGAGCCCTTGAAAGTGCGTTAAACCGGCAGCACGGATTGCGACCTTGTCTGTCCGTCCGTCGCACTCCACGCGGAAGTACCCAAAACATGCCCAACGCAGGTCGACGCTTTGGCTGATACCCCTGGGGCCCCAACTAGGCCCCTGCGGCACGCAACTGCCGAAACGCGGCCTCGACGGGCTCTTTGTACGCGCGTCGCAAACCGCTCTATCGGCCTGAACGCATTCGGCCCCAAACGAGTCCAGGTCCCCATTTCTGAATTTCCGGCCGCAGACGCCCAGAGCCCGAGGACAAAGGTTCGCGACCGGACAGCGGGCGGTGTCGGCCAAGAAACCGACCTCCAGCCCCCCAATTCGTTACCCCAAACCCTTGTGGAATTGGTCGACGTTTTCCGCAATTCTGCAGATGTGACAACGCAACGGCCGGCACTCGGCTGCTGCCGTTTCCAGGTCAGCGGTGCCCGGTAGCTCTGCCAGGATCACTTGGCGCAACTCTGGGCTGCGGCCTCCGTGCCTCCGCTGAGACTGTCAGGCCTCACAGACCTGCACCATGTATCCTTGTATTGTGGGCTCTGCTGTCAATCTGTGGGGCTGGGCAACACTCAAAACAGAGAAAAAAGAAAACTGGTTTTTTCAACGCTCAAATCCATGACTCAACAGCCAAGCACATCGGGATTCCAACCGCTCGGAGGGTGCGGCGCACAACCCCCTCCAGTACACAAGCTTCGCCTGCGCGCACCCGTGATCGAACAACCACTTTGAGGCGATTTGTCTTCCGGACGCCCTGGA
Organism: Eutreptiella sp. 'Long Island Sound 2002'; assembly: GCA_964036045.1. Lineage (NCBI taxonomy): Eukaryota > Euglenozoa > Euglenophyceae > Eutreptiales > Eutreptiaceae > Eutreptiella > Eutreptiella sp. 'Long Island Sound 2002'. The sequence continues at coordinate 17,561,389 of OZ038401.1, read as the reverse complement.
CGCCAAGAATGCAGGTTCCCGTCTGAATTGCATGGACCGACGGCTGGTGGGGTGTCGGAGATGCGCTGGCCCCGGACCCCACCTTTGCTCGTTTCCGCAGCCACAGACTGCGTGCCAGACCGATGCACACATAATCGACGCACCGCACGTTGCAGAAAGGATATGTGCTGCTGCACCCAAGGCCAAGACTGGGCACGCAGCAGTGCACCAACACGGCAAACCCCAGGCAGAACAATGGACCCGTCCCCCGCGGGGTGCACACCTCGCTTCAGCCGCCCCGATTTGGATCTGAAACCGCGCAGCCATTTCCTCAGCAATCACGGAATGCACCAGTGCTAAGGCCTCGTTCTCCGCAATAAGTGCCTCCTTGTCCGTCAAACTGGCATCCTTCTCGGCAATGCGGCCCTCCAAGCTTGCAATCGCGGCCTTATTCTCCTCGATCATCGTCAGCGATCTGTCGCTTTCCTGTTCCAACCCGTCCATTGCCACCTGCATCAGCACGGGGGAGGGGCAGGGGGAGGGGCCGGGTGCGGTCCAATTGGGTGCGGTCAGGTCGGTCGGGTGCGGTGGGGTCGGGTGGCAGAGTGTAAGGTGGTCTTTTGGTACCATTTTGGACCAAAGGAATCAATCAACGAGCCACGATCTCTCTGTTCTCTTGGGGATGCGTCGATAAACCAGGGGTTTTGCTCATTCGACAGGTGAATCCCTTTTACTTGTGCCTTTGTCATGCTCTCACTGTTGTCTCACGAACCTCGCATCTGGATTTGGCACACGGATACGGAACACAAATCACGAGAATGCTGCCAAATGCCCAAAAGGGCAGGGGCAAGGGAATCAAGGAACTGAGTGGCTGCATTGCAACGGCATCGGTTGCCGAGTGCCAGGAATGCCTGGTGCCTGATCGGGGTATCATATCTGATACATATTCGATCTAATGTGTATCAGCTAATACGTTAGATTGCGTACTGGGCCAGCCGTTGTCGGATGGGAACAGGTACACGGCATCGCGACAAGACACACGCACAAATCAGGACCCGCCCATAATGCACACCTTTGATTCGGAATCCCTGGTCTCAAGCTGCAGCATCTCCCGCCTGAGTTCATCACAGAGATCCGTCTGGGCATTGCACTCCGCCGCAATGTGGCCAATCGCAGACTGCAGCGCCACCGCGTGCTGCTGAATGTCGTGCAATCTGTACAAGCAAAGCCAACAGAACACCCGGTGCTCGGGCTCTGTCATGGCACATACACAAACACCATAACTTACGCGGAAAATTCAACTTACGTAGCATTCAATGCACATTCAAAAAAATCATTCACAAAGAGTACAGATGTCCTACTGTCACAGCTGCCCTGGTCGCCCCTCTAGTCGGGTTACCAAAGGGTCCGTAGGCTGCCAAAAATGAGTTCTGCCCAGAATCCTGCCTAAAAAGGTGAGCAATCTCAGTGCATGACCGGCCGTGTTCGCTACCCGAAGAGGCAGTAGCTCTGCCAAGTCACCTGGTGTACATCCATACCGACCACATGGGGCAGAGCTTGCAGCACTAGACTGGAATACACCATGTTGGCAAAGCTGTAAAGGCAAGCCTGTTCACCCAACCGTTCAACCAACCTGTGCGCCGCATTTTGCCACTTTGGTGTGCCCTCATTATTGCTGTGCAACTGACCGCTCGAGACATCACCCCAAGCCATTCACTTGGTTTGGTCCCCATTGGACTGGAGAAGCAGGAAAAAGGCAAAAAAAAACAGTCCAAAAATAGGCTAGCTGAGTGAAAGCTTTTCAAACTCTCAATTCGGGGGTACCGTGGCAAATTCTAAGATATGAAAAGCAAATAAGGGATGGTTTTTAACGCTGAATCGCATATGAGCTGGACAAAGACACGTGCAGCAGTAAGATGGCCGAAATCATAAATCCCCCCAGCGACAAATTGCGCAGCTGGCGAATGAGCCTCCTAAGTTGGTCGTACAAGAACATCGAAAATCCAGGTAAGCAAGGCCCTTGATCAGCACTCTCGGAATATGAGGTTTGTTAGCACCGATCGTGGGCTGCAGCTCTGCCTCTGCGCTGTCACGAAACTCCTCCTCAATGCCTTGGAGGCGGTCGCGCACAGGGCGCACAGGGGCAACAAGCGTTCAACAACTTGTCCCTCACGCAACAAGCGTCCACCTTTCTTCAGCAGCTGCAATTTGGATCTGCAACCGGGCCGACGTTTCCTCTGCAATTGCATCCTTCATCAGCGCAAGCGCCTCCTTCTCTGCGATCTTGGTTTGCAAGTCTGCAATGCTGGTCTCGTAGTCCTCAATCAGCAATTGAAATCTGTCCCTCTGCTGTGTCAGCTCATCTGTCAGCACCTGCATCTCCACAACAAAAGCAGGATTTCGGGCGTTCTGCCAAACTGGGGGGCTTTTGCATAGTGAATGCAGTGCGCAGTGCGAGGAGGCACAAAGCACAGAGCCAGGCCCCTCTCAGACATCAACAATGCAAAACCCTGACGCACACAATTCAGGGTCACGTTGGTGTGGGCGACGACATCACTACAGCCAGGGCGATTGTTAACAACGAAAGAACGTAAATATACCCGTGACTCTGAGATTCCGGTCTCCAATGGGTCCGTTTGTTGCTGCAGGTATTCAATGCGCTGCCTATGAGTCGCACAGTTGGCCACCAGATCATTGATGATGGCCTGCAGCATCACGATTCGCATTTGTCCGTGCTGCATCCTGCACAAGACAGCGCATCACTGCGATAAGCAGCATGTTGTACGAAGTGGTTGTGAGTGACTTGTGGGCCTCACTGGACAAAAAAAAATTCGGTGCAACGGTGAAACATGCCCACCAACAGCACCCTGACATGCATGACCCATCCCAGAGCGCACTGGAAGGCCATGGAACTGAGGGCAAACCAAGGACGCTTTGCAGCAGGCGCAGTCTGAAACCGAAGGGGCTGTACCAACAGTTGTATACCAAAAGTGAGCCCAAAAATTTCTGTAGTAGAGTTGTTGATTTTCCCATGAAGACTTTTCTGTCGGACACAGTGCAGGGGGGGGGGGTGCTGCATCGCAGTCGGGAATTTTCCTTGCCGGCGTCCGGAAAGAACAGTAGATTAAAGCCCTCAGCACCATCTTATTCCAAGGGCAAGCACCTCTCTTCAGCAGCATCAATTTGAATTTGCAACCGCTCCAGCATCTCGTCTGCTACTGCCCGGTAATTCAGTGAAAGAGCACACTGCTGCGCAATGTCGGCATCCTCCTCCACAATACCGGCCTCCAAGCCTGCGATTGATGTCTGATATTCCTGATTCAATGGGTGCAGCGGTTGTTCATGGTACACAGCTATGTGGCTCTGTGTGTGGCTCTGTGGGGCTCCATGTACAGGGGAAATTCTGCACACTGTGCGGACGGTGCACACTTTCTAGGGCAAAAGGATAGAAAAGACTTGAAAAAAAAAAGGTTTTGCGAACATTTTTGTCATACCATGGACTGTCAGCCACACACAGACCAGCAGACAACCCCAATATTACCAGGGGGCAGGGGCACTGGGTGGGCTTTGGGAGGCAGATAGGGATCCCCCATTCTGAGGGTGGGGAACTCAAAAAAACATGTTTTAGAAGGGATTTAGATGGTTGGGGTTGGGCACTGGGGCCCACCAAGCGGTAAGAAGGGGTAAAAGAGGGTATGACGTCACTGCTGATAGGACCCTAACAGAAGCACCAAAAATCGCAGTTGTTCGTTACAAATGGCCATTTGTAGTCCGAAAAACACCCTTACACAAAGCGACACTTTTTTTTCGGTACACACGCTGGCAGTGATAAAGAACACGCGACTTACAACACCCACTAATCTGTGCCTAATATGCCAAGCATACATACATAAATGTGGGGTAGGCAAGGCGAAGCACCAGCCTCTGCTGAGGGGATGATGGGATAAGGTCCGACTACTCTGATCTTGGTTGTAAGATGTGGGATGCCAGAGGCCAATCTGTGCATAGTTTGTCTCCCTCATTACCCTTCTCACCAATCTTGCATATGTACAACTGAAGAAAACCATGATACAATCAGTGACAAACGGAAAGTAGGGGCACACCACGAAAAAGATTGGGATTTGTAGTAAGGCACGTAAGAAGCCTCTACACTATGGTCTCAAGCACCACCACGGTACCAAAATATCTTGTTGTGTGCACATTGTGTGAATGGCCTTCAAGATAATGAGTACCTGAGTTCGCCACGGGACCACTACGCTAAAATTATGGCCAGAGGGATAATGGCTTCAAAGGCACTGGGTGATGCCAAAAAAAAAGTAACGATGCCATCAGCATCGTACACAGCCCTTCAGTGGCTCCAAGTGCTTGTGTAGCTCTACGTGACTGTGTGCTGCTGTGTTGCATCACGTGGTTTTGTGTGCTCTTATTGGGCTGTGTGTGGCTGAGCGCGGCTCTGTGTGGTTCTGCATGACAATGCATTCTTGTGTCGCTTGTGCGGGTGTTGTGTGTGGCTCTGTGTGGCTGTGTGTGGGTGTGTGCCGGCGTGTGTGCTTGTGTGCTGCTCTGCGTGGCGCTACGTGGCTGTATGTTGCTTTGCATGATTTTGTGTGGCACTGTGCTGCTCTGCATGGCCCCCTATGGCCCTGATACCCCATCTGAAGTTCAGAGTATTTAGGGGGTGGGGGGTGGGGTGATGGGCAGGAGTGACATAATGCAGGTGTCTGAGGCCTCCTGCCCTCAGACTAAGGTGGAGTGAGCGGCTGGGAAAGATGGGCAGGTGGAGGGCCTGAGGCACGGGGGGCGACCATCACTTATGCACTCGCCACAAAAAAAAACAGGAGGAAGAATGACAGAAATGCTGGGAAAGAAATAGCTGCCTGCAGCTCTGAAGAGGGCTGGGCGTTCTTGGGTTGGTTAGGGTAAGCACATTACTGGATCTAGCAGGAGGCGCCCCAACTGCCCCGCCCGAAAAGATTGGGAGCAGTTGCCTCTGTGGCATTCCGTCTATTTCTGTAATGAGTACCGTTGTTCTTATTATTGCTCCAAGTTAATCCGGGAGGGGATTGTGACGTGGGGCCAGTTCCAGGCAATGGACAACCCTCGTTTTGTTGTGTATTGTATCTTGTAGTTGCAAAAACACAACTTCCGGCACTCCTTTTTTTCTTTTGGTACTTCCGGTACTTCCACTTCTGTTCTGCGGTACGCACGAACAATGACAGTCGCCCGACCGAGTACACGGAAATGGGACCCGAGAGGTGGGTGATTGGTTTACGCTCAAAAGTATCGCATGCCATACCCCGGCCTCTGTCTCCAACCGAACCATCTGCCGCTGAAGCTCCTCAAGGCGCCTCTTGTGGCTCGCACATTCTGCCTCAAGAGCAGCATTCGTGGACTGCAGCGTCGTCACTTGAACGTGTGCCCGCTGCACGCTGTGCGAGAACAAGGGCCGCTGCATGACCACACGTACATATCCGTCGCGGAAGATCGGGGCCTCGACGTGCCACGGGCACACACAACGCGGACAGGGCCACTCGGGGCCTCTCTCTCTCTGTTCCGTTCCGCACCCGTGCGCCTCTTCTCGCACACAACTGCGCTGATTTGGCTCAGTGCCGAGCGTGCGTATTGGCGCAGCTTGCCTTGCCCTCATGGCCTACCGCCGCCGAAACGATACCGCCCACCGTATCCCCCCAAAACCCGTGAACGGCGTTACGCAGCACAACCGCTTTCAAGACCTCAGCATCGACTCGCTTCCTGAGGCCCACGGCCCGTGAAAAGTCGACGCGCGCCTCGTCGGAAATATCGCATGGTCAAGCAGCCACTGGGGCGTGCCCAGGGGCCTGCAGCGGTTACTATTCCGGCTAATTTCAAACGGCCATAATGTAAAACGCCATAAGTTTAAACGCCCTAATTATAAACGCCGGGAGTTTCCGGGAGTTCCAGATTTTGCCATAATTTAAAACGGTCAGCCACTTTTCTGCACTTTTCCTGACCAAATGTGGTTTTTTCATGGCAGCATGTCCTGCTCCAGCAAATGTCGTTTTGGATTTTGGATGGTCCTCTCAGAGCAAGCACCGACATTGTTGCAGCGCAACAGCGGACGAATTTCTGAAGGTCAACGGACAGGCCGCCGAATGGGGTCACCATTTTGAATCTGCGGCGTCATTCTCTTGGTCCGTGCAGCGTCCGTATGGGTGGCCATAATTAAAAACGCCATAATTAAAAACGCCAGGGGCACCGTTTTTAAATACGGCCAGAATAGTTCTTGCGGTCCTGTGATCCCTCCTTTGGTGTCTTCTCCGTCGGCGTGTGTGGCCCGACATACCCAACCCTGTCCTTTGACCGCAGCAACAGGGCGCCCACCTCTCGTCCGAGGCATCGACTTGCAGTTGCAGCCGCTTCAGCATCTCGTCACACTGCAAATACAGCGCATGCTGCTCCTTCAGACTGGCCTCCATGCGTCCCGTCGCTGCGGACTCGGACTCATCGAGCATCAGCCGCAAATACTCTCCCTGTCGTATCAGCACGTCCTGGGTGGCCTGCACGGCGCAGACACGGACACAGATGGGGCAATGCGCCAGCACGACGGCCCCTGAGTCCCTGGCGCCGGACTTTTACAGTGCGCCGAGGACGGGAGTACCGTGCCAATCATAAAGTTTTGCGGAAATCTAAACTATTGCCTTCGGCAAGGCACCTCGAAGAGGGGAGAGGTACAACGTTCTTGAGCTGCTGAGGCGGGAAAACTGCATAAGCAGGTTGTGCCCTAGACCCCTTGGGAGCCACCCCACCCCCAACACCCAAATAGTGTGAAAAACACATAAAGGGGGGCTAAAACATGCTTTACATAGGATATTTGATCATTTTGGATGGTCAAAGTATCAAAAAAAACAGTTTCGGAAATTTCCATTTTTGAGCTGCTGAGGCGGGAAAACTGCGTAAGCAGGTTGCGCCCTAGACCCCTTGGCACCCCCCCCCCCCAACACCCAAATAGGGTGAAAAACACATAACAGGGGGCTAAAACATGCTTTACATAGCATATTTCATCATTGTAAGTGGTCACAATATCAAAAAAATGTTTCGCAAAAATTTTCCATTTTTTGACTTGTAGAGGGTGGAAAACTGCTAGAGCAGTTTGTGCTCACACCAAATGCCATTGAACCACCTACAAACAGCAATTTTGAAGCTTTTGGGGGGCCCATGACACGGACTACATAGGCCTAGCGGCCACAACGTGGGTCCCCCTGGGTGCTCAAGTACCCGTATTGTCACTAAATCATCACCCAAACCCATCCCAGGGGCACTAGAAGGGTTTCGGAAAAAGGCGAATTTCGGAAATCTTGCGGGTGTCACTAAACAGCCTACGCAACGGCAATTTCGGGGCTTTTGGAGGGGCCATGTCTCGGGTTATATGGGCTTGGCAGCCACTACGTGTGTCCCCATGGGTGCTCAAGCACCTGTATTGTCACTAAATCATCACCCAAACCCATCCCAGGGGCAACAGAAGGGTTTCCGAAAAAGGCGAATTTCGGAAATCTTGGAGGTGTCACTAAACAGCCTACACAACGGCAATTTCGGGGCTTTTGGAGGGGCCATGGCTCGGGCTATATGGGCTTGGCAGCCACTACATGGGTCCCCATGGGTGCTCAAGTACCCGTATTGTCACTAAATCATCACCCAAACCCATCCCAAGGGCGACAGAAGGGTTTCGGAAAAAGTCGAATTTTTGGAAATCTTGCAGGTGTCACTAAACAAACAGCCTTATCCAGCGTGAAAACAGCCTCACTAGCAAGGGCCGAAAGGGGGGGGGGCGACCGGGGGTACCTGGAGTTCGGACCCGGGACCCCCGCCATGCGTTAGGGGGTCCATGTACAAGAAAAAAGTTGCCCGGGACCTGGGTCCAAATCCACACACAGCACCCAGAATAGGCAAAGAAGTGTTGACCCCCCCCCCCGACACCCCCCCCCCACCCCCACCCCCCCAAAAAGGGGTACCCGGGTACGGGGGGCTAAAGGGGTCAAAAACGAAAAATTCATTGGGAGATCATTTTCTCTCCTAAAATGATGATTTAACAAGGGGTTGGACATCCGGTACCATACCTTGGGGTATCGTACGCGAATGACCCCCCAAAAGGGGGGGTATATGGCGTACGCACTCGCGCTTGATCTAACAACCCTCTTCGAGGTGATTTTGGGGTTGGGTGTTTTGAACTTTGTTTAACGCAAAATTGTGCGGCAGCACCCTAAAATTGGGGGAAATTATTTTATTTTTGAGATCTTTTCCTGCGGCATTCAGTTTTGCTGGGCTGTTTTGGGCGCAGTGAGTCAAATTTTGGGGTGTGAGTCAACTGTGGGTGTGGTTGCTGGCCCATGGGCTTTGCCTGGTCACGGCATAGTGCAGTGACCAGTGCTCCTTGACGCCCCCCCCCCCCCCTCTTATGCGTACAGCAGGCGTTGAAATGGGGGGCGTGTACGTCAATACTCAGGCCCAGAGCAGTTAGCAAAATGGTCACACGCCCCGTGACGCACTCACGTGTGATGTGCGTGGCTCACAGACAGAGGACCGCAACCGCCCCCGCAGTTCTCATTCAAAATTGGTGCACCCCCTCGTCACGCTGTGCGACCCGCTTCGTTCAACGCCCTAGTACCTAGTACCGGCCGCCTAGGCCTCGGGAACAGGTCAGCGACGCCCTGGGGACGCCGACCCCAACGGCCTCCCCTTCCGCCCCACCGCACACAACCCCCACGCCCCGGCAGCATTAACCCCCCCCCCCCCCCGCTGCCCCCTATGCTCAGGCACCCATGCCCACCCACCCTCCTTGAAACTTTGGAAACCTTGAAACTCCTGAGGTCCCCCATCAGCAGAAGCGCGTACAAATCACCAAACGCCACCTCTTCAGAAACACCCACACCGAAGCACACAATGCCCCAGGGCTGCACGACAGCAACACCACCTCTGATTCGGGATCCGCCGTGCTACACCGACGCATTGACCGCTGAAGGCCCTCCGAGCACTCAGCATGAGCCTTACAGTCCGCCTCAAGGTCTCCCGCTGTGGACCGCGGCTGTTGACCGCGCTCCCTCCCACACCCGTCAAGCATCTTCTGCAATTTGTCTCTTTGCAGCGATAACTCGTGCGTCGCCATCTGCAGCGAAAAAGCGCACCGAAGCACTCCTTCGTTCAACAGCGGGGTCCTGAGGGGGGGGGGGGGGGTGCCTCGGGTGTTTTGTGGGTCTCTACTGACGATGGGTCGATGTGCGTTGGCGGTTCAACAACGGCAGTTGGCCGTCACCCAACGGCGGTTGGTGGGCCGAAACGAACAGGGGATGGGGGGGGGGGCTTCAGGTGGAAAAAGGCCCTCCTAAAAGACCCCCCTGTCATTCAAAAACGCGGGGGTCGGCAGAAATGCCTTCTTAGAGGGCCTTTGGCGATGGGACACCGCCGTCAGTCGGCGGTTGGCGGTTGCAGTCGGTGATGAATGAATGAGTCCATGTTGGCAAGCCAGCAACACCCCGGCGGTCAGCGTGTCTGCGAAGGCGACAAAGAGCGTACCGATCACGTCAATACTGAGCCGGACACTTGCCCATTCTAACGTAGCTCCCCTCTGCCCAGTGCTGTGCTTGAAACGGGTGTTGGGAGGTGGTGGTGAGGGGTGCTGGCTCCGCCCTACCCCCACACGCCGGAACTGCAACCACGTGCACCTTCGTTTCCAACGCCGTCTTCTCCCACTGATCCCTTTGCCGTTGCAGAGCTTCAAAGCGCTCCTTCTGAGCCGCACACGCGGCCACGAGGTCAGCGTTTGTGGACTGCAGCAGCGCGATTTGCTTTTGGGTCTGCTGCATTCGGTACAACACGAACAGGACCCTCTTCGTACAAACCCTGCACAAGAGCAATCGGAATCCGTGCACAATGTCGTCGTCTGCCGGTGCTGCGCTGTCCGCAAAAATTGCTGCAGTATACCAAACCCCCTCATGCCACAGGCAGACCGGTGCATATCAGCAGAGCCCCCTATCGGGTCGGTGTGGGTTCAGACGGCGGTGGGCCCAGATGTTGACATGGTATTGGTGTCTGGCAGGGAAGCCAAACCGGGTAAAAACTGTGCAAAATAGTTGTTGTGCATGGCGTCATAAGCCTTTGCAAAATCTATGGAGATGAAAACCCCTTACTTCATCGCGTCCCCCCGTATGGTGACGTGTGAGCTGTCACGTGTGTGGTGTTGGTTGAGGCGAAGTCAGCACAACAGGCAGCACATGCAGTTCACAATAAGGAAGAAAAGCTTGTCAAGAGCCGAGAAAACGGCCCTGGGCGCCTTTCGCAAAAGGTCTGTGAGAGTAGTTCGGAATGAGCACCTTTTGCGGGAGAAGGGAGGCAACATCAATGTCAATGTCAAGCTGCAGCTAACATACACGCAGGAGATACAACATAGTACAGACACAGCATGGAGGCACCCCTCCCCCCTCACCCCCTACTGGGCGTCCCCCCCCCCCCCGGGCAGGTCAGATATGGTTGAAGCAAATCTTCCCCTTGTCAATGCTTTTTGCTCCTGCGGCGTCACAAAGCGCCCTATTCCGTTTATTTTTGCCGTAGGAGAAGGAATGTTCTCAGGAGTCACGCTAAACCCCCTGTCAGGGGTCAAGCGGTGTTTCACATAGTATCCCCCATTCCGAAAGGGGGGGGGGAGGGATTGGAAACCCCCAATGGGGGTTTCCCATCCAAGGGATGTGATTTGCGTCGCATGCACATTTGTATGGTGGCGATGGTTCATATGGTTGCTTTTCGGTTGAAGAGGGCACATTTCGTGCCAAAACGCGTACCTACTGGACACTCAGTAGTCATTCTTCTTTGTTTGCAACGCTTCGCGTCGAGACCCTGTGGTTTTGCCTTTGTGGCTGGGGGTATCAAATCGGACTCCTCGTATCTTTACCTCGAGGTTCGATTCCTGTGACCGCCCTCAGACCCATATGCTTTCAAATGTGCTTTCCAAATGGGTCACAGCCATGATCTACCCCATGATTGTGACCGACAGTGCCGGCAGCATGGGGCTGCAGGCCTCCAACAGCGCCTTCCTCCGGATGGACTGGGCCAATACATTGGCGGACGGGAGGGGGGGGGGGGGCGCTCTGTTGATGCACCCCTGGGGCCCCCTCTCATTCTGCGCCTCGGGGCCTCTTTGAGCCGGTGGCAACGAAAACCCGTCCTCCGTCGCTGTCTGAGGGTGTCGCACGTTCACCGCCAGCCCACTGCCGATGTGATGCGTCGACCTCTCTTCTTCTTCGCCGGCGTGCGTCCGCAGCCACTCCATCATCTCCTCCGTGACCACGTCCCTTTGGCTGCACAGCGCGTCCCTCTGCACAATGCTGGCGTCCCTCTGGGCGATGATCGCGTCCTTCTCCAGAATGATGGCCTCCAGGTCGGCGACCGATACTTCATGGCGCTTGATGTGGATGTGAAGTTCGTCTCGAGGGGCCACCCCGTCCCTTCCCACCTGCAGTCCGAGGACATGCAACTGCACGGCAACGAGGTCGGACCAGCGGGCGGCAGGTGCCCCAGTCGACGAAGTCGCATGGGCCTCAGGGATCACAGGCGAATGAAGAACATACCGCGATATCAGATTCAGAAGGGGGTGGGGGCATCCGCCATTTGGTCATGGCGGCGGGGGGGGGGGGGTCTCACCCGCTCTTTGGGGGGGGGGTCTGAAAAGGCGGGGGGTAAAACCATGAGATGGGAGGGCCCCCTTCCCCCCAAAGCGTCTGGCTGCCGGCCTGGGTGGTGGTGTGGGAGGGTGGGGCCGTGAGGTTTTGCAATGGAATCGGAGGTCACTCACAAAAATGCGAATAAAATTCACCGCAAGATCCAACGCACACGAAGTGCTAGTCAGTCCAACGACCATTGCAACAGAGCGTGAAAGAGCATTTTCTGGCACACCTCGACCTCAACAGCGCACGAGCGGGTCACTATCTGCCGTCGATTCCAGGGCGGGCAGCGTCGGTTGACCATCAACTGCCGTCGGTTTCATGCCAACAGGCGTGGGGTCTGCTCTGTCTTAGACTCTCTGAGTTTTTGACCCATCCACCCACCCAACCTCGGACCCACCCACCCACCCACTGACCCACCCCAGACCAGCCGTACCGGGTACCCCCTCCCCCCCTTGCGCAAGCACGGCCGCGGTCCCAGAAGTCAGGCCAAAACGGCGGTTCAACGCCCACCCCGTGCTAGGACAAGGCCGTGCATGCACGTGACACATGTGACAGCCAGACCGGGAATAACATTGTTAGCCGTGGCTGAAAATCACATCAGAACAAGCAGCATGGGGTTCCAATGTGTAGTACAATGTTGTTATGAACAGAATGCACCATCACAGACGTGAATGAGCCCCTCTTTCTCCGTACAAACGCTCTATAGACACCCAATCCTCCATTCTGGACCACAAAAACAGCGGTCCCAAAATTTCCTCAAACCTGCGGTTCAACGCCCACCCCGTGCTTAGACAAGGCCGTGCATGCGCAAGGGGGAGGGGGGGTACATTCCCGTCCAAGCAGTCTACTTCCACGGGCGATGAAGTCCCGGGCCGGGACTCTCGCTGACCAGACGTGCCCTTAGCGTCTGCCAGGCAAACTGGTTCTCGGTAGAAATCGGCCCCGTACCAAAGGCCACTCAGTAATACCCGCCCCCCCTGCACCACCAGAACTCAGTAGGAACGTGCTGCGTCCAGCGTGTGGCTCAGTAGGACCCTGCTCCATCGGATCATGTCTGAGCTGGCAGACGCTAGTGACAAGTCCGTCGCTGCCCCAACGTCTTGAACGGGTTTGCAGTGCCTGTGGCCGGGTCGAAGGGTACGACAATATCAAACCGCACCGGCGTCTGTTGCCTCCGTTCCGACTCACAGTCCTGCAGCCCACGGCCTCGCGCTGTCCTCCGGAGACAAAAAAGAGACATCCCAGTCCTAAACCACCGCCATGGCCATGGACCGTGCGGTGGCCGCCAGTCCAGCACTCGCGGCTTTTGGGGGTGGGGGTCGGCCGAAGGGGCACCCCCGCGCTCCGTTTCATGGGAATGGTCATGGGTTGGTCGCGTGCGCAACCGCACGCCAACTCGGCCACAGGCGTGACCTTTCGTTCCGGAAGGCCCGTCTCCATTTGTTCTATTCTCCGCTGGAGACCTTCACCGCGGCCCTTTGCGGCCGTGCCCTCCGCCTCCAGATCCGGGACCGCAGACTGCAGCGCGGCGACATGAGGGGGTCTGAGCTGCGTCCTGCAGAACACGGGGCATGGGCAGCCACGACCGTCATCCCGGGGCGGTGATGGAGGTGATGGGGGAGCGGCGCAAAATGATGGGCAATGAGGGGGGAGGAGGTGCAGGGGACGATTGAACAGTGTGCGTGCCGGCAGCGTAGAGTGACAGATGGGGAATGGAGCGGGCTTGGGGTTGGGGGGAATATGAGAAAGGAGAAAACAAATCACACAGGGCGCGCAACCCCCAAACGCACTTTGTGCGCCTGGGGCAAAACTCCAAGTCCTTCGGCCGATGCTGCTAGGCGGGAAGAAAATTGCTCTGCGGGGGGGGGGATGACACGGAAGCCCATTTCCCCAACCCCCCCCCCCCCCTCCTTGGCCGCCGTGACGTGAGGGGGGGGGTTCAGGGCGCCCGACCTGCCGTGCCGGGGGGGGGGGGGGTAAACCCAACATCTATGGCTCAAAATGATACCCACGTCGCGCTGATCATTTTGACTACTCAAATGTGGGGGGGGGGAATTATTGGTGGAAAAAAATTTTCGGGCCAAAATGTGTGTTCCTGCGCCTTTGGCGCCAACATCCGTTCTTACACAAAACAAAGGGCCCGACACGGAACCCCATTCCTCCAACCCCCCCCCCCTTCCTTCGGCGGGCGTTCATGTCACCCCCCCCCCCCCCGCAGAGCAATTTTCAGGTCGCCCTACGCATCAGCTCGTCAGTCCCCACCACGCTTCTGTGTGGCTCACGGCGTTCCACGAGCTGATTGCTTTGCGCGCCCATTCCCAGTAGAAGTTTGGGGGGCGCCCCATAAACCGTTCCTGCTCCACATATTCCCCACCCCCGAGGGGCGGGGGGCTGCCGAAGAGGCCCACATCCCCACAGGCAAGTGCACCGGCGACCGCGTGGCCGAGGCTCTCTCCGTCGGGGGAAATCCCCGTCCCCCGGTGTTCGGGGCGTCCGCAGGATAACGCGTACGACGGAATGCCCATCAACCGGTGCGACATCACCAAAAGGGACGTTGCGAAAAGCTGAATGACGTGTCCAACATGGTACAGCTGCAGTTCCAATTCACAGGGCGATCAGTGAAGGGCTGAAACCAATGGATGACTCGATGTGCAGCCAAACCCCGGCCTTAAAGTGGCGTACTGAAACCGGTTACCGACAAAAGGGCGGGGCTGTCCGAAACCCGCATCACGTGCCTTGCCGCAGATCCTCGGCGCCCCGTGGCTAACGGCCGAGTACGTGTGCCGGAGGCGGGGGGAGGGGGGGGGGGGGCTCGAGCTGGGCCCAGGAGACCCAACATAGAACAGCGCCTGCGGGTCCTTAGAGAGCGGCTGTCTTTACGGATGGTGCTGGTCACGGGGGGGTCCATCCTTCGGTCCCGGTACGTCACCTCCCCCCGTCTTCCTCGTTTTGGGGGGGGGGGGGGCTCAGGGGAGTGCTGTTGTACAACACTTGTACACAACACACGTACGTCAACACGACAGACCTGGCCACCGGGTGCGAGGGCTCGTTAGGGTGTGCCCATTCCCCCTTGCCCCACGGATGGGGGCAGAGGCACTGATCGCACGGCAGCGAAGGGGAGGGGGGGGGGGTTTCCAACGCTCGGCGTGTGCGTGCCATGTCCATGCGCATCATTAACGACTCCTCCACGGGCCATTGCCACACAACAGACCCCCACAGTTCTGCAGAGGGCGGACCCACGAAAGGTAGCGCCATGTCCTCTGTCCCCCGAAGGGCCCCCGACAAAACAATGCCAAAGTTCCCCTTGGGCCACTTCTACAAAAAGCGCCGGCTCTGTTCGCCCGTGCTCCTCAGGTAAACCAGCGTGAATGCCAAGGCAGGCACAGACAAGGCAATGGTCGACTGCGAGGAGAGCAGCAACAGTTGAGGGCTCTGCCCCCCCCCCCCCCCCCGTGTGACATTCCGTCCGGTTGTTGCTCCTTTACGGGGCCCTGGACGGTCACCCGTTCTTCCCTTCGCATGTTGCGTCGGGTCGCTGCGTTCTGTCGGCCGCTGCGGCCGGTGCTCCTGCTGGTGTCGTTTCCGCGTTCGCGGAGCCCAGTGGTTGGTGTGTAGGGGCTGTGCTGGATGTGGCGTGGTGCGCCGTTTGGGCGTCAGCGGCGCCCAATAGTTGGCGTATTGAGGATGTGCTGGTTGTTGCCGGGGTCGTTTGACTGTTTTTGCTGCCCACGCGCCTCTGTCCACAGGCCGTCCATCGCCTGCCTCGCTTCGTTTCCGTGCGTGAGGCCCAGGTGCCCTGTTCCTCCACGCGCTGTCCGGGCCGTCCACCATATGTGCTTTTCCCCCTCACGGCTGGTCTGCCCCCGATGGGCGCCCGCTCCTGTTGCGCAAACAGCCCATCTGGGCTGCGGGAGACACCCCCCCACCTGATGCCGGTTGAGCAGGGGTTGCCCTGGCACCCGGTAGCGACGGGGCTGGCTGGCCAGGCCATCCCCTTTGTTGTCGCTGCCTCCCATGCGCACGCTCTGCCATCCCCTCCTTTCTGGTTCCCGGTTCCCGCTGTTCTGGTTGCCCCTCCTGCCTCGCTGTGCCCCTCCTCCTTGTCTGCTGTGCTCGCCCTTGTCCCTCCTGGTGTGGCCCCCGCATTCTGTGTGTCTGTGTTGCCCCCCCCCCCCCCCCAGCCCTCCTAAGGCCCCTTTTGGGAATCGGGGTAGCGGGCAGGGGGTGGGGCAGGGGGGTCCCGACGTCCCTCACACCGATGGCCGTGTCGCGCTGTGTTCCCCGACCGGTTCTGTGTCTCCATCGCGGCGGGTTGTGGCCCCCACACGTGACGGATCCGCACGGCCATAATCTTCTTCAGCGCGGAGCGCACCCCCTTGTGAGTCGGGGTCGTGGAGCAACGGAGCCGCTCAAACCACTGCTGAATATTGCCTTGAGTTCACCCATTGGGCTATCGAATGTTGCAGAGGCCGGCGTGAGTCAGCTCATCCCCTTCCCTCAGAACGCGGTCAGCAGCTTTGTTTGCACATCAACTACGCCTACACCTCAGCCTCCACCTTCCGCTCCCGCTTCTTGAGCACAGATGTCCCTTCTGCGCTGCGGGGGTTCATGCGTCAGCCAAGAAATCAAGGGATCGAAACCCCCCCCTCCCCTCGCACTGCGGTGGTGCCGGTGCAAGGGAGACTCGGACCTCTCTTCGGCAGCATCCGTGACACGCAACCACTCGGATCGATCATCCGCGACTGCGTTCTTTGGTGAGACGGCCTCCCTCTCTTCGACCCCAGCCTTGCCCTTCGCGGCACCCGCATCTTCCTCCGATGCACTGGCTTCCCTATCCACTGTGTTCTGCAAGACCGGTCTCCGCACCCGCGATTGAGGCTTCATGGGGTCTCATCAACATCGGCAGCGATTCCCTCGTATTACTTCATCCCCTGCGACCTGAAGAGAAGAGCGCAGGGGCCTGAGGCTGGGCTGCTCTGGGGCAAGTGTAAGCAGCTGCCATTCACAGACAAACACAAAAAACACGCAGGCGCACTGATGCATGTCGCTCCCAACGCGAGACATACCCTGAGCTCATTCACTCCTGACCACTCCACTGTTGCTACGACATCAGAAAAGACCTGCGATGAGACGGTGCAGGGGCCCTTTCCAGCTGCGCCTTGCAACGAAGCAATGGACACATGCTGATTGCCATGATGATCATGCATCGTCTGGAGTCGTGCCGTACAGAGCGCAAAAATATGCGAACAAACCGATTGAACGGGGGGTACCACGGATCGCAGTAGGTGCTGCCGTGCTTTTTCTGTGCGTGGAATACAATGGACCCACTCACCTCGAGAATCGTGTCCCAGAAATTTGCCAGGGGAAGTATTTTTAGCTCACCCCTCCTAAGAACCCCCCCCCCCCAAAAAAAACAGCTGAACTTTTGGACAGCAAAACTGCCATTCACAGTCCTCTTCATGCAGGTTTTAGTGGGAGATGTGGTTGCGGCGATCAACCCCTGGTGCTTCGGGAGTTGGTGCCATTGCACGTGCAAATGTGACTTTATTGGATCAATGTATCCCCACGAATGGAACACTTCAGGAATGTCCAACGTGTGCACCTGTCGGAAATCCATTGCAGCGTAGATGAACAAATGCATCACGTTTGAGCTGCATTCAGTTTCAGTTCTGAAACACATGAGGCGTCATGGTCCACTACTGTCGAAATAGGGATTTTACGACGCGTCGGGCCCCGACACCTCCCGACGCGTCGTACATCCCCGACGCGTCGGGCCCCGACACCTTGTACGACACTGTACGACGCGTCGTACATCCCCGACGCGTCGGGCCCCGACGCCTTGTACGACACTGTACGACGCGTCGTACAGTGTCTTAAGCAACACTCTGCCCCCCCCCCTCTCTTAAGCAACACTCTGCCCCCCCCCCCCTCTCTTAAGCAACACTCTGCCCCCCCCCTTCTATTAAGCAACACTCTGCACAGGGGGAGGGCGGTCTGGGGTCTGTAGACACTGTGCACCACAGGTAGACGCGGCCTGCTAATTGTAGACACTGTCGGCATGTTGTAGACGCGAAGTGCCAATATTTGGGAAGGGGGCCGAAGGCCCCCTTCCCCCAAGACGGTCCGCTGCCATCGTTTACCCGCCTAGAGGGGGAGGGCGGTCGTACTATGTCGTACTGTGTCGTACGGTGTTGGTGCTGTACGACACCTTGTACGACACTGTACGACGCGTCGTACGCTCCCGACGCGTCGGGCCCCGACGCCTTGTACGACGCCCCGACGCGTCGTACAATGCATTTCCGACAGCACTCTCATGGTCTGCGGAAGCTTCATAAACATCGGGGGCTTGTTCAGTTCAGGTCCTGACCCTAACCCTCGTGGCGTGGGCAGGAGGTTCCTGGGGGTTGGGGCTGTGAAGCGACGGATACATAGCTACCGGCATAGCCCTTGCGCCACAGGCCATACGGTCACAGCTCAGCATTGTTCATTCCAAACCAGTGCTGAATGTTGCCTTGGGTTCGCCCTTAGCGGGCTACTGAATGTTGGGGGTTGGGGGTTAAAATTCTTTTCAGGTTTGGGTGGCATTTTGAATTCCCTGGTTCAGTTTGAGCATTTCCAATACCCGCAGGTGGGGGGACTTCTCCTTTTACCATCCACCACAAATGAAAATAGCACGGCATTCCAGCAGACACACTACTGAAGCAGCATAGGCCCCCAGCAAGCAACATAAATCACACGGCACTTCCATAACAACCATTCCATTGTTCGCAACGCCACCGCCATTCCATCCACCAGATATAGGAACAACTTCATGAGACCAGGCAAACGGCGTACTCGCAGCTGCTCTTGGGGTTTGGATAACCACAATCCTTACAATCTGTCCAGATACACCGCGCGATTTCCTCCATCCGTGCCATAACGTGCTTAGCCCATGCGTTAGCTTGGGCACCACGCTCCCTCGGTGCAGGTTTGGACGTGGTGGGGCTTCTATTGTCATGTTGCAGCAAAGCTATGCCTCTGTACACTTCCCCATGCCCTTATGCTGTTCCTCTTTTGATTCTGCTCTCCTGTCTTTCTTGTTATGTCTTTTTCTTTCAAACCTTCTTCATTTCTATAATCTGTTGCCCTGCAAGCCTTAGCTTTGTTTGTACCATATCACCTCCTCTTGGCCTGTCGCAAACTCTTGTTTCCATCCCGTCAGCGTGTCTCACTCCTATCCATTCCTTCTCTCCTCTCCCATTGTTCTCCTCCCTGCTCTCCTTTAGTCATGGGTCTCTCACCATTTAGGCTCTTCTTACTGCTGTTGACGCTCCGTTTATCATGCCTTGCTTCATGTCGGGCCTTTCTCCTGGTGCTAGAGAGGAATTCAGACTCTCCTCAGTGGTACATGAGTTATGGCATATGCGCTATTTTAATGGGTCGCTGGACTGGGGCTCAAGGGTGCAGTCAAGGGAAGGGAGGGGATCGTGAGTGAGGGGGGAGCTTGTGGAGCACTTCGCAGTAGCTACAGTCCCAAGCTTTTGCACGTGGTGCTGCATGCCTGCCTATCCATGTGCGTGTCCGTCGTCTGTCTGTTTTGTCTGCCTGTCTGCCTGTCTGTTTGTCTGTCTGTCGGTCTGTCGTGGACCTAACCGAACACAGTTGGACGTGTGTGTGCCTCTTCCGCTGTGGGTGGGTGTGTGGTTGGTTGGTGAATTGGTGGGCGGCCACCTTTCTTTCCATTCCCCTGACCTTACCGGCCGTTATACGGCAGGGGTTTGTAGCCACTACACCGCCCGGCTTTGGGGCTTTGTGGCAAGTTGTCTCTGCTCGCTGTGGTGGGGCCAACTGGCAAGGGGCCCATTGGCAAGGGGCATTGGGGCGCATAGCAACACAGGCCGAGTGGAACAGCTGTACCAACGGAACCCTAAGAACGCGGGGGGGGGGGGCGAAGGCACCGGGCACTGCACCAGTCAAAGCAAGAGTGGAACAGATGGGGAGGGGAGACCATGGCCGTACGCCAGGCGGGCAGTCCATGGGGTGTCCCGCTCCAACGCCCCATCGGAACCAGAGGCCGGGCACTTTGCATGTTCGAGGGTAGGGTTACCAGGGGTCACCCGTGGGTCAGCTATCGGTCAACAATCAGTTTTGCGAAAGTTGTTCCTGAACATGCAGAATCCTCAGGCAGCGTCTGTGGGCAGTTTTGGGCCATTTCCGGTCGAAAAGGGGCCAAAAACGTGTTCCTCCAAAACTGATCCTGGACCTTTTGTAATGCTCCAACAAACCTTGGAGCGCGCAAAATGCATGTTGTGCAACGTACAAAGTGTACAGAGTGCGGACTGTGTGGCGCACAGCGTGCAGTTCTCGCTTCTGCACCAGCTTGATCCCAATATTCAGTCGTCGTTAGGGTTCACGCAACTGTCCCTTCCGCGTCCTCCACTGCAGAGTTGGAGAGTGCTGGGCTTTCTGGAGCACCACCAGTGAACTGCAGCAATGGCTGCAACGTGTTGCGAGCTTGGAGTTGAAAAGACGATACGATGAAGTCAGGGGGGGGGGGGGGGTGGCCCAACTAAAAAACAGACAAATGCAAACCAGAGGTAATGTCGGGGTGGGGGGGGGGGGGAGGCCTACGCTTGAAGGAGAGGGACACCAAAGGGCAGTGCCGTAGACGCTTGCAAGACCGGTTGGTCAGGGTTGGAGAAGCGGTTTGGGAGGAGGAGGCGGCGGATAAAAAACTGTTGCAGCCGCGGCTGTGGTTGGAAGGAGCGTAACTGACAGGTACAGCAGAGCTGTCCTTAAGGGGGAAAACGAACAGGGTTCGTAACGCCAACAGAAACGAACGGGGACGCTCCCTGCTTCATGGTCAAGACGTGGGCAAGGCACAAGACCACACCACTATTGAACAATGGTTGGCGATTGGCGGCGGTTGGTGGCTGGTGGCGGTTGGGGGTTGGCAGTTGGTGACGGTTTGCGGTTGGCGGCAGGTGGCGGTTGGTGGCGGTTAGCGGTTGGTGGCGGTTGGCGGTGGGCGGCGGATGGCGGTTGCCGGTTGGTGGTTTCTAGGGGCTGTCCTTAAACGCTATCCTTAATAAAATAAAAGAGTTCTTAACGACGGCCCTGAGATACGGGGGGGGGGGAGCTAACCTCCATCTTCAAGCGCAGGCCTGGGGGGGGGGGGGTCGCGTACCCCAGATCAGGGGTTTGCTCCCCCCCTCCCCCAAGTAATCAATGTAGCTTTTGGAAGGCTGGCCGAATAAAACTGCAAGACACTGCGCCCGATGGCAGTCGGCACGACCCTCGCGGGCGGGACCGGGGCAGGAGCCGGACACGCGGTGCGGCTCCCGGTATCACAGGTCAACAGACGCCGTCACGCCCGCCATCACGGAGACCGACCCGACGGTCGTCCTGGTGCCGCCGCCGGGCCACGGGGGGTGCGGCGTGTAGGGGTGGGGCTCCGGCTTCGGCGCGTACAGATCCGGACTCAGAGCGGCGGCGTGCGTGGCCGCGGAGGGCGGGCTCAGGGGCATCGAGGACAGCGCCGCGGCGGGCCCCGCGGGCGTGGGCTTGTCCGTCACGGTCTGGCCCGACGGCACGAAGTAGAGCCCCGCGGCGTTGTGGACCAGCAGCTGCACGCACGCGGCGCACAGCCGGTCCGCCCCCGGCCACAGCCGCGGCACGAGCGCCTGCAGCCCCGGGCCCAGATCCGCCACGGCGTAGCGCCCGGGGGCGCCGCACACGCAGTCCCGCGCCGCCGTGGGCGGCTCGTCGCGGAAGACGGTGTACCCGACGGAGAACGGGCGCCGCGGCTTGGGCTCTTTCGTTGGCGCGCCCGTCGCCGGCCTCCGCTTGGTCTCGCGGACGGTCCCCCCGTCCGCCGGCCCCTTGTCCCTGTCGTATTTGATGGCCATCTTCGCCTCCAGCTCCCGGTGCCTCCGCTCCAGCAGCGCCTGCTTCTCCTGCCGCGCGTCCATCTCCTCCATCGTCTCCTCGACGTACATGTTGTACAGGGGCCGGCCGAGCACCCGCTTCAGCGCGATGTCGGTGACCGACGCGGCGATGCCGGTGAGCGAGATCCCGACGGCCAGGTTCGTGACCAGCGCGACGATGGAGAACCGGTGCCCTTTGCCCGTGGTCACCACGTGGATGCGGATGCCCCAGACCTAGAGCGGGGGGGTGGGGGGGGTTAAGGGGGTTGTTGGCCTCTGACTGACTGACAGGGTCCCCCGGCTCGCAAAGGAGGGCTGTACGTATACGCATACGTATATGCGTATACATGCCCTTGTGCACTGGTAAACAACGTTAGCGGACGGTTTTTTCGGGAAATATTGTCTCTTCGCGTTGACAACATGCCGACAGTGTCTCCAGTTCGCAGGCTGCCTCTACTTGTGGTGCACAGTGTTTACAACCCATGCAAAGTGTCCACAGACTACATACATATACGCGTATACGTGCGTATACGTACATATCTGTAGCAAACAGTGCACCCAACCGCCCTCTTGTCATCAGGTGTCCCAAAATCCCAGAGAGCCCAACAAATCGGCACAATGAAGCGGCAAAATCCCAGAAACCCAACGAATCGGCAGAACAAATTGGCAAAATCCCAGAAACCCAACGAATCAGCAGAACAAATTGGCAAAATCCCAAAAACCCAACGAATCGGCAGAACAAATCGGCAAAATCCCAGAAACCCAACGAATCAGCAGAACAAATCGATGGAGTCGGCCAAATTCAGCCGCCAATCGGGGGGCTTGGGTGGACCTTGATCAGGTCCCGCTGCGGGGTCACGGCATCGTCCGGCGCCTCGGCCCCCTCGCTGTCCACCCCCTCGGGGTACCGCGCCTGTTTGTAGTTGTACCCGGTGTTGGGGTCCAGCCGATGCACGGAACGGGTCACAGTGCACGGATGGTGCGGGCTGCTGCCCTCCCGGCCCACATCGCAGTCCCAGTTGATCTTCACCACCAGAAACCCCCCGACGTCGAAGATGTTGTCGCGGGCCGTTTGCGGCGTGAGCAGGTCCAGCAGCTGGTCGATGGTGTAGAGGTCTTTGTCAGGCCCCTCGAACTGGGGCACTGCCTGGGAAGTGCTGTACTGGCTGCTCCCGAGCTCCGGGAACTGCATGATGGACCTGAGCGAGATGGTCATAGTGGTGGTTGGCGGTTGGCGGGTGGTGGCGGTTGGCGGGTGGTGGTGGGCGGCGGTTGGCGGTTGGCGGTTGACGGTTGCCGGTTCCTATGGGCTCTCCCTAAGGGCCGCCTTCAACAGAAAAAACAGTTTTTAACAACAGTCCTGAGGTACGGGGGGGTCGGGGGGGCGGGGGGCTAACCTACCGTCTTCAAGCGCAGGCCTGGGGGTGGGGGGGGTCGCGTACCCCAGAGCAGAAAGTTCCCCCCCCCCCCCCCCCGGCTCCCCCTCGCAAGTGATCAATGTTGTTTTTGGAAGCAGCACCTGAACCAGATGGTCATGTTCCCCACGCCCTCGTAGCTCCCGTTGACGGTCTGGTTGTACGGATCGGCGCTGAAGACCTGGGACCCCTCGGGGGGGCACCACTGCCAGCTCTGGCACGTCCCGCTGGCCGCATCGCAGCGGGCGTTCCACAGGCCGTCGCAGTCCGCCTCGTCCGTGCACGGGACGGTGGTGAGGCACACGCCGTTGTGGCACCGCGGGGCGCTGAACTGGCGGCAGTCGTCGGTGGCGTTGCAGAAGACGGTCTGGTCCGGGAAGGTCGGGGCGCAGTAGCCCTGCTGCTGCGTGTCGGTGACCCGGACCCTCGTCGTGATGAACAGCGGGTCCTGCAATTGGGGGGGCGTGGGGGGCAACGCTTCAGTTTAGGACAACCCCCCCCCCCCGCCAGGTAACTGTCGGCCGGAGGCCCCTTGGGGGGGGGGAAGGGGGGGAGGGGGGGGGCTGGGAGGGGCGATTTGGATTTGGATTTAGATTTGGGTGCCGATCTTAAGGCTCACAAGACGCCTGGGTGGGGAGCATGATGAGGTCGTCGACGACTCTGCAGATCGGCCGGCCATGCAGCGAATCGGGGGCAGGGGAGTTGGCACGAGGCCATGGTGTTGGTTTGCTCGCCTTTGGTGGCGCCTATTGGCCTCTCGCCACTGTACATTCCGACCCTCTGTGGGTCTGAATGTGTTCTGGTTGTGTCATTGCGATTTGGGGGGTCGGGGGTCTAAGAGGGGCGATTTTTGGGGGGGCGGGCTGCAGGGGGAGTTACATGCCCCCAAGGCCAAGCGTTGGTCAATCACAGGCTCCCCTAACGTCCCCTTGCCCTCCGTCTTCCCATCCCATCACCATTGACCTCCCCCAAACCTGCACGGCCACGTCGGCTTCGTCGAAGAAGCCGAGCGTTGAGCGCACCCGGCCTTTGACTTTGGGGTACGTGTAGCCCGTCGTGTACTCGAACATGAGGTAGCCCTGCTTGAGCCAGATCACGAAAATAAAGGTATACAGCACGACCCCCAACACAATGGACTGGTACAGGAGCCCCAGGTACCAGCGCTGGAGCTTGATCCTCTTGACCGTGCAGTAGCTGAACCGCTCGTTCAGGTGCCAGTAGGGCAGCTCAGGGGGCACCACAGCGCTGTTGGCGCTAAGCACGGCGGCTTGTCCCGGCTTCAAGATCCTCCCCCTCGGGTCCATGAGCGCTTGCAGGCCGGCGTTGAGGCCGGGCGCGCGTGCCGTACTGGAGGCGTCAGGGCCCCGGGCAGACATGGGCACCTGCGCCATGCCTGGCTCCCCCCGCCCGAAGGACGGGCACTGGAAACGTGGTTGGCCACGCGCAGGTCACAAAGCGCTCCGCACATGCACGGCCCTGGTGTGCACATGCAGCAATGTTCGGCAGTTCTTCTTCATGGGCCAAGGCCAAGGCCTAGTGATACAACATAAGTCCGCCTTCTTCCTGCCCAAAGGCCTGCTATGTGTCCTGGCCGAGCCTTGTGTCAGCCTCAAGGGGGTCTACATGTTACCATACGTTAAGGCGCCCCGCGGCAGTTCTATCCATGTTCCGCCTTGCCGAGGGCTGATCCCAAAACGTGGATGCAGGCACGGAATGTGAACAATGTAGGCTACGAACCCCACTGAGCCCCAAGGTCTTTCCGCCGCCCGTCTGCGCACAGGCCGATGTGTCAGCCGGCACGTTGCATGCATGCCCTGGAGAGGGTGCGCACAGAACGTGCCAGCCAGCGTGTGGCTCTGCCCCCCCCCCCCCCTTGTCGATTGGAATGTGCGCACCATGTACTGCTGTCTCCTTTGCATTGGCGCCATATTGAGTAATCCTGAGCCCCCGCGAGAGAGTCCAGGAGACCTCAATTCTTTGATATTTTTTTGTGTGCTGGCGCTGCATAAGTTTCACGAAAAGGAACAGAGCATGCACTAGGCTGGCAATAGTTAATTCGTCAGTGCATCCACTGTCTTCAATAAGTTCAGGAGAATGAACAAAATGGGAGCGCACTTCGGCGCAAATGCCCGGCAACACGTGCTTTGATAATAGTAAATGTGGGGTAGGGACATGAAATATTTCCTGCGGCGGGGAACAATGCACTACTCCTGCACGCCAAAATAGGATGAGGAGTGCGTTTGAAATGGAGCTTGTACGACGCAATGCCCAGTCAGGCCTGCCGCTGCTTCGGTCCTGCTCACCTGAGCCCCCCAGGGGATCGTCAGCAGTTCATTCCGGATCACTGCAATCCTCTAGCAGCCCATCGCAGGTGTTGCTTGGATCAAAGCTGTGGTTCTGTGGGGGTTGATTGGGATGCCCAGAGAACCCTGGCCATTGGATCAGGGTCCATTGCAGAAGAAAACCGATTCACCAGATGTGGGTTCCGACTGACACAGGGTGGCCATGACTGGTGACCCTGGTTCTGCCTACGTCCCCCACCCCACCCCACCCCACACCTGCAGATGCACACCGCAGCGCGCACGAGTGAGTGGCGTCGGCAAACCCCCGCATGGACTCGGAGTGTGCATCTGGATGCACCTGGTCAACAGCACGGACAACAGCCCGTCTCTGGGACGGCCGAACCCCGGAGTAGTCAAACAAGACAAACATCTGGGGGCTCCATTGCATATATCGCACGAAGTCGCCCCCCCTACCTTGGAGGTAGGGGGGGGGGTTGGGGGGGGAGGTAGGGGGGGGTAGGGGGGGGAGGTAGGGGGGCGTAGGGGGGGGAGGTAGGGGGGGGGTCGAGAAGGTAGGGGGGGGGTATGGGGGGGGAAGGCGGTGCACACACAAGGCGGAACACACAAAAGGCGGCCTGTGGCCACCGCAGGAGTCTTGTTATTTAAGGGGCCACAGGCAAGGCGGTGCACACAGAAGGCGGTGCACACACAAGGCGGAACACACAAAAGGCGGTCTGTAGCCACCGCAGGAGTCTTGTTATTTAAGGGGCCACAGGCAAGGCGGTACACACAGAAGGCGGTGCACACACAAGGCGGAACACACAAAAGGCGGCCTGTGGCCACCGCAGGAGTCTTGTTATTTAAGGGGCCACAGGCAAGGCGGTGCATACAGAAGGCGGTGCACACACAAGGCGGAACACACAAAAGGCGGTCTGTAGCCACCGCAGGAGTCTTGTTATTTAAGGGGCCACAGGCAAGGCGGTGCACACAGAAGGCGGTGCACACACAAGGCGGTGCACACAAAAGGCGGTCTGTAGCCACCGCAGGAGTCTTGTTATTGAAGGGGGGTGCGGGGGCTGGCCCCCGCGTCGAGCGAAGCGAGCCGTCTGTCGAGCGAAGCGAGCCGAAGGTAGGGGGGGGGGAGGTAGGGGGGGGGTAGGGGGGGGGTTGGGGGGGGGTAGGGGGGGGGGGGTTGAGGGGGGGTAGGGGGGGGGGGTAGGGGGGGGGGGGGGGTAGGGGGGGGAGGTAGGGGGGGGGCGACTTCGTGCATACTATCTCCATTGACACAACCAAAACGCGTTCAGACCCACAGAGGGTCAGAATGTGCAAGGGCGAATGAAAATGCCCCGGCCCTTGTTGCAACTGGAATGTACCAGTCGCCGCATGACTACCAACATCATTATTCGACATCCGCCTACGCATTGGGGACTAGGTGATGCCATTCAAGCACAAATATACGGATGGAGCCCCTCCAAAGATCTGCTGTCATCAATTGAAAGAAAAAAAAAGCTGACGTGGTTCCTGCGGGACATCCCTAGCCCCGCCAGACGAAACACAAAACATGTAGCGCTAATTCAGGTTCTGTGGCAAAGACGCTTTTTGAATTCCATAGCATCCCAACAAACAGGATTGGATTCAGGCGCTTACGCACACAACCTGGTCTTCGCTGTCTGAAATCTGCGGCGAGAATGCTTCCTGGAGCGTGTGTAGCAGATAAGTTTGGCCAGTGCACCAAAACAGGCGGCATTGCTTCTCAAACAAGCAAAGAAGCCCACAAACACGTCTGAGGGAGGGGGCAGGACAGGCGGTGTATGCCTGTCAGCCCATGTTCTTTCCAACCAATACACCACACACAACCAGCGTTTTGTACGAGCTTCAGATTTGATTTGGGGGTTCAGCGCCCTGCGGTTGGGTGGGTGGGTGGCTCAGACGGCCTACCAGTTCAGTCTTCCTCTTCAGCCATTCCACGAAAATAACCCGCCCCTGCGCCAAGCCGCTATGCCATGGAAGGCTGGGTATCATGACTGTGAGGGGCGTAGGAGACGTGTCCGTGACTGAGCCACTGTTGTGGACCGGGCTCATTGCAGTGAACTGCATCCGCAAGGGGCCTCGCAAACGTGAACGCATGCTCGCAGTAGCTGGTCGGGCCAACGCGGGCCTTCCTCGACCCGTACTGCAGGATGCTGGTCAGTGTTGGTGCTGACACATATCCGCACCCCTTGATGCGCCTGGCAGCCTACACACACACCCCTCGTCTCTGCGACACGGCCGGAGACCAGCACCCCAAATTGGCAACCCCATGGCCTTAACCTAAATTAACGTACATTAACAAACCTCAAAAGTGCAAATTTGTGTTTTTATACATTTTGGAAATTTGTTTCTCTGTCTAGTTAAGATCCACCAACACCCGGCATCACATGCCTGGCTTTTCTTTGGCGCACTCAGGGGCCACATATGCCGGTTGTACTCTCAGCCACAAACTGGTGGCACCGATGGCCCTGGCAAGCCCCAGGCACTTGTGTCCGAGATGACCCTTCGGCAGTCATGTGTTTTGTCAGGACACCGTCTGCCATTTGGAGGGAAGGGGTGCGGGCAAACCATGTCTCATTGTGTCCCTCTTGCGAGAGCAATGTCCTTGTCAGAGCAACAGTTACCCCCCCCTGCAATCTTCCCCCCCTTGCAATCCCCCCACCCCCCCAGGGTACCGTCACTTCACTGTTTAGCTAGGCAATATCTATTTGTTTTGTGGTTTGTGTTGCCCATCTGTCACACACACGTCCTTGCATTGCCTTCCCATCACTTCAAATCAGTCACCTGTGTGTATTCTGTGACACTCTCTCTCCAAAGGCGGTGTACAGGTGTCATGCTGCTTTTTCAGAACCAAGATGTTTTTTTCCGATGACCGGGTGTGGTACCACTCAAGCGCACTTGGTGCAGATATGTTGGCCACCGTCGTGGGGCCTTGTTGGGGCTATTTTGCCACATTTGGTACATACGCCCTGGTGGGGTCACTCAAGTGGATCGTGAGAGCGCTCAACTCTCAAGGCTAGAGACTGTGAAGTCGCTTCACCTGTGTTCTGTTTGCTTGCATCAGTGGAGGGTACCACAGTTTGCCTTGAAATACCCATGCAATGCCCCCCCCCACCCCCCTGGGAGACCGTCACTTGGCGACCGTCTTCCCCCCCATGGGAGACCGTCGTGCGCTACGGGGGAGATTGCAAGGGGGGGAGGGCAGGTGTTGTTTCCAAAACTTTTGGAACCGTGTCCTTCTTTGCCCTTTCGAAACACGCCGGGTGGTAAGAGCAACAGGTGTTGTTTCCGTCAAGTTTTGGAACTTTGGTGCTGCTCTCACAAGGGGGGCGGGGGATTCGGCTCGAGAAAGGGTGTGGGGGTTGTGGGATGGCCAACCAAGGGGACCGGTAAATGGGAAGCGGCTGTGGTTGGCTGGGGCCGGGTCGGTGCTTCGTGAGGATGAAGGACAGTGGGAGATCATTTGTGTGCGCGTTGATTTACTGAGCCCTTTGGTGGATAGCGCCCACCGGGGCTGTCTGCTGCCCCCTGTCACCCTCTGACCTTCACAGCTTTTGGGAGCTGCATGTGAAGCCTGGCGCCAGCGCGGGACGTGTGTGAGAGAAGATTGTGTCACCGCTGAAGGTTTTGTAGTACCATTCTACCGGCGCAATGGTGTAGCCAACGCGCATGCTGCCAAATGAATGCCAGATGAAGGCATTCACAACACCAATTACTGACGGGATGCCGCATTTGAAACATAGCAAGTCAAAAATGCATATGAAAGTACAATGTCACTGCAACTCG
Organism: Eutreptiella sp. 'Long Island Sound 2002'; assembly: GCA_964036045.1. Lineage (NCBI taxonomy): Eukaryota > Euglenozoa > Euglenophyceae > Eutreptiales > Eutreptiaceae > Eutreptiella > Eutreptiella sp. 'Long Island Sound 2002'. The sequence goes on along the minus strand of OZ038401.1, from coordinate 17,532,302 downwards.
GGAGGCCACCGACACAACAAACTGCACGTGCACAAGGTTGCAAAACAATTCTGGTTGTCGGTTGCATCCCTACATTGAGTGTCCGAGACAATATGGAACGGCATGTGCCATAATGCCTATTTTCAGAGCGGCCCCATCCAGACACGTGGAAGGGCTGCATACAGAAGGGGAACGGGCGCGGGTGCACCTTCTCTGTGACACCCAAGCCCACCTCATGATGCGTTTGGATGTTATCGCCCCCACCCAAGTCATAGTGTGGTTGTCTGGAATGGTCTTCGGTACACTGGCCGATACTGTGGCTCGTGTTGCTGAAGTAGCGCTTCAGTGAGGGGACCCCACGTCAGTACTGTACCTGCTGCTGTGGAAGTCTTCATTTCTGAGCAGCCCCTGTTGCAAGGGCTGGGCGGAACAGGGGCGGCTCACATGGAATGGGACCACTCACAGGGAGTGGGAGATATTGCACACATGGGGGGATGAGACCTGGGGGCATCTGGGGTGGGGCTTTTGGCATGACGCCTGGTTGGGTTGCTGTCATCTGGGGTGGGGACTGGGTCTCATGGGGAATGGCTGGGCAGAACAGCGGCTGCCCACCCGCAATGTGAATACCACTGGGGATGATATGGCATGCAATGGGTGATGGGGTGATGAGACCTGAACGCATGTGCTGGTGGTGCTGGGTGGTGGATTACGTGGGGATGACAGGACGGGCCAGATACAAACAAGGCACAGTGCACTAGATTTGGCTGTCTCATGGCAGCAACGGACGGCAGTACACGGACTGATGCCTGCCTTCTGCCTGTTGCACACCACAGCCACTCAAAGCACACAAGCCTCTGAAAAAGAGAAGAGTGCAAATTGCAGTCTGTGAACGTATTGCTCCGCTTCAACGGCGGTACTGCAACGGCAGCAGTAACCGATGGGCCTGTGGCGAGTGGGGTTTCTTCGCGTATCCACTGTGTCGTTCTTGTGTGTCGTCTAGGTTTTGTCCCTCCAACACATAGCATGCACAGCACTCAAATGGGTTCCTTCATTTCCATTCGTTGGGGTTCAGGGTCCATGCTCCTACCCATTATGTGTCCATTATGTGTCACAGACAATCAACTTCAAAACACAGTCGGGTGACGCACAGCACAGGAGCCCATGTGCAGCTACTGGGCCAACATTACGCATGCAGCGAGCACGCCATCAACCAGGCCTGGATGCCCACGAGGACACTCAGCATGGATATTATGATGGTAGTACCAGTGGTGCGGGGCTCTGCTGCTCAGAGCAGTGACATCTTCTGTGGAGCTGTAATTTTCGTTGTCTTCGGCACCGGTGAGGGTTGTTGAGGATGTGTGAAGCTGGGGAAGCGATGCAGGTGGTGAAGGAACTTTGCAGAGCATTGATGGGTGAGGTGCAGCACGCATTGTAGATGGCCAAGGAAATATGCAGAGGATTGTCGAGAGCTGTGTATGCATGGTTATCAGGATTTGATCAGGGTGTGGATGATTCAAGAGGCCTCTACAGAGTAGATGAGCGCTGCCGGAGGGTGTAGGGTGCGGAGTGCAATGATCGTTGTAGAAATGCAACACTCGCCAGGGCACAGTCTCAATGTGTGTGTGTGTGTGTGTGCGCGCGTGACGCCCAATCTTTTAACCAAAACAATAGCGTTCGCTATGATACACCACCTCTCTATAGCTCTGTCCGCACTGTAGCAATGTTTGGATCTTCTGTGTGTGTGTGCGCGCGCGCGTGGGGGGGGAAGAACAATATTAAAGAGGGAGGCCCGCATGGGTCCATGGCCCCCAGCGGTCGTCTGAGGCGCCAGCTTGAAAAAGACAAAACATACAGCCCTGGCGAACTGCGGCGCTGTCTCTGGTGCCTGCTCGGGTCGCGGTAGGGGGCCTCACTTGAGCCAGAACCTCTGGGGTTTGGGGGTTATGTCACCTCTGTCCCTGCTCTTCCGTGCCTGGCAGCGCCCGGCGGTGGACAGCGCATCCTCTTGGCAGGGGGGGGGGGGGGGCTTGCATCCACCCTTCCTCGCTTGTGGGGCCGCACTCGGTCCGGTCCCGGGGCAGGCGGGGCTTGCTTTGGTGCTGGCACGGGCTGGCCTTGTGCCTGCATTGCGATATCCTGATAGGCCCCCTCCTTAGGCACGCCTTCCGGAACGGGCTGACCAAATGCCTCCACATTGGTCTTCGGAGGAATCTGTGCTGCTCTCAGCCTAAAGGAATGCGGGTGTATCTTTCTGTTGTGAGCCTGGACATTGAGTAGACCACAGATGACCAGCAGCAGCAGGCAATTAAGCTGCCTCATGTCGCAAAACGCCTATCACAGCAACAAGGGCAGGCTATGGGCAGGGACAGCCATGAAGAGCAGGAGAGGGGGGTTTGGCATGACGCCATCGTTGGTTTTGCCGTCAGACTATGGAGTCGAAATCAATGTCAAGAACATCCTAACTTCACGCTTTGCAATGCACCCCACATTTTTACTACCGCACATAAAACGGCGACACCCTCGCCACATTTAACGACCTTCACTCTTCACATCCCCACACAGGATGACCCCTCCCACCTGACCAATGTCATAATACACGAAATACACACTTTCTTGGCTGAACTGGCGCCACTCGAAATCAAATCCAGGGAACTTGTGAAGCTGCTAAACAGCCACCCCACGCCTTTTCTCACCTACAGGGTGATGGCTCACTGTTTGCCCCAATCCACTATCCTCAAAACCGACTCCTTTATCTGGACACGCCTCGTGTTTATCACCAAAGACAGCGGCCTGGCTTCCATTCCACCCACATAACAGCTGTCTACCCTCTGTTGGAGGCCTCAAACTGAATGCCATGCTCTCGGAAATACACAGACAAAACATCAAAATTACTCATGGATTTCTACTCACTGAAGCACCGCGAATAAACGGTGGCTGTGTTGGGTTGTGTGCTGATCGCAGTACCAAGAAAATTTCCTGTGCCGAAATTCACCCTGATGGATGTTTCTGGTCAGGAGGTCCTCGGGTTTACTCGGATTCATAGTAGAACTGCTAAACATTAAGGAACCACAAAACTACATGGACTGCATGACCGATTGTTGGAAGCAAATATATAAGGGTGAGTGCGGGGCTTCGACAACATTGGTACTTGCATCTTCCAGCCTGATCCAAAAAAGAATGTCATTCTGTGCAAACGGCTTTGAGATTTCCCTAGTCCCCAACTCAACCTGCCTGTCCCTGATATTGCCTTGGCCCTGAAAGCAGGACTCACAGCAGGTCTTTTCGCAACTTCCACGACTTCTTGATTCCCAAAAATACTAAACCCGTGAGAAAAACTAAACCGCTGACTGACTACACCCATATATTGAAACCCTGCGGTTGCTACCAAGCACTGTAGCTCCTCTCCAACTCCCCACATGCTTAGCACATCTGCGCAGACGTTTCATACACCCTGCGTTTCAAAGTACTCACTGAGTCAGCCATGGCCTTGCCTATGCATTCTGAACTGCTCCTGAGAGCTGCACCCTGCCCCAAGCCCAGATGTGCTGCAGCAGAACTTCTCAGCAGCATCCTAGCTAGCATTGCAATACATCTCCAACTTCAACTCATCCAGCAGAAACAATTCCTGAGTTTTTGTGACATTGAGGCTGTCATTAACAAAATCAACTTCCATCAAAACTAAAGCCACCCCACCCCACCAATCCGTTCTGATGGCAAACTGTGTTCGCTGGTTTTGCAATGCAGATGGGGCTGTCTCTCCCCAGGTTAGGCACAGCGTGAGCACGGCGCCCATTATTGTGGTGAAATTACTTGGACAAAGCTCAAAACCACCAACCGACCAAACCTCACATGCATGGGCCAACAACTGCCAATGAACGATACAAAGCTACACAGCAGGAAACACATGCTTGTGGTGCACAAGCCAACAGCTACTAGCAAACCCTAAAAACCCGATATGAAGCTGGACATCGGAGTACCCATGCTCGTGGTACATGTTGGCAATCTTATATGCATTCGCCATGCCTGTCCCCTTGTCCTCCATGAAATGTGCCACATAGTGTGGAGTGTTGGGTTGCCAGTCCCAAACGGCTGAATTGGTCACACCGCACACACAAGGTGAGGTGAGGCAAGGAGAGGCAAGGCGAGGCGAGGTGACGTGAGGCAAGGCAAGGCACCCGCAAGGGGGGTTGCACGCTCTCTATTACCCCTCTCTACTATGACTTCTTACATCCACTCTTCTTGGACTTGCAATTTTGCCTACCCCAGTGCTGCTCCAACCACCAGTTATGTGGCCGGCTGGGTGTCCACAAGGACTTGACTAAGATGGAAAAATGACTTGGGCATCTTGAAGAAGTGAAGGACACAATGTCGACATGGTGTGAGAGAAGAAAAGAAGGGGTTGGGCATTGGGCAAGAAGGGGTCAAGACAGAATATACTTACCAACATCTAAATAGAAGAGCGCAAACTTCTATCCTCTACTCTTACCCGCTCCAAAATATAGGTGCTTGGTGTTACCCGGCAGGCCTAATAGATGCACTGCACGCACAACATGCAAACTGCACTCAGTGCAGCCCCGCAAATCCACAAATTGTGCAACCTCCACGATTTCCACCATTTGATCAATCATTCTTAATGCGCAATTTCAACATTTTCCAACATATTCGGCACTTCCACATCCTCCACAAGTTTCCGGAACCAGAACTTCTCCGACATCCACAATTTCCGTAGTGTCTGGAACAACCCTTAACTCTGAGTCATGATTCCGGCCTCCAATGTTGCCCCATGAGGCAGATATGAGTGTGAACTAGCATGCGCCTGCGCCCAATGTGGCAGCAGTATGGACATATATTGCGCAAGGGCTATTCCAACCCTGCCACAGCCCCGCACGCCAGCTTGATTACACTACTGGCCATCTTCACCGGACTCGTCATCGCTTCATTATCGACTTTGCAATGTCTTGAGGGTCAAATGCTCTTCAGCATATGAGGGGATTACAACACGAAAATATCACACAACCTCCTCGAGTTCTTGACTCGGATGCAGGGGATAGGTGGCAGTGATTTGCGCCAAATGACTTTTCAGGCTTACTTGACCCCGATTGCCACACAGATGTTTGCTTGGCATTCATTCGGTCCCAACTTGGGTGATTGAGGTCCAGCGTATGCAGTGAGGAGGGGTGTCCATGAGTGCTGCAAGCGCCTGTGCCCCAGTCTCTCCCGTTCAATCGCCAAGAGTAAGGACGAGGGTATGCAGTGAGGCGGCATCCTTCAGCGCTGCAAGCGCCTGTGCCCCAATGCCTCCCACGGAATTGGCACGAAGATTGAGGGACAGGGTATGCAATGAGGCGGCATCCTTCAGCGCTGCAAGCGCCTGTGCCCCACTGTCTCCCACGGAATTTCCACCAAGATTGAGGGACAGGGAATGCAGTGAGGCGGCATCCTTCAGCGCTGCAAGCGCCTGTGCCCCAATGCCTCCCACGGAAGTCCGCCCAAGACCAAGGGACAGGGTATGCAGTGAGGGGGCATCCTTCAGCGCTGCAAGCCCCTGTGCCCCAATGTCTCCCATGGAATTTCCACCAAGATTGAGGGACAGGGTATGCAGTGAGGCGGCATCCTTCAGCGCTGCAAGCGCCTGTGCCCCAATGCCTCCCACGGAATTTCCACCAAAATCGAGGGACGGGGTATGCAGTGAGGCGGCATCCTTCAGCACTGCAAGCGCCTGTGCCCCACTGTCTCCCACGGAATTCCGCCCAAGATCGAGGGAGAGGGTATGCAGTGAGGGGGCATCCTTCAGCGCTGCAAGCACCTGCGCCCCACTCTCTCCCACGGGATTCATCACAAGATCGAGGGACAGGGTATGCAGTGAGGCGGCATCCTTCAGCGCTGCAAGCGCCTGTGCCCCACTGTCTCCCACGGAATTTCCACCAAGATCGAGGGACAGGGTACGCAGTGAGGCGGCATCCTTCAGCGCTGCAAGCGCCTGTGCCCCACTGTCTCCCACGGAATTTCGCCCAAGACCAAGGGACAGGGTATGCAGTGAGGGGGCATCCTTCAGCGCTGCAAGCCCCTGTGCCCCACTGTCTCCCACGGAATTTCCACCAAGATTGAGGGACAGGGTACGCAGTGAGGCGGCATCCTTCAGCGCCGCAAGCGCCTGTGCCCCAATGCCTCCCACGGAATTTCCAAAAAGATTGAGGGACAGGGTATGCAGTGAGGCGGCACCCTTCAGCGCTGCAAGCGCCTGTGCCCCACTGTCTCCCACGGAATTTCCACCAAGATTGAGGGACAGGGTATGCAGTGAGGGGGCATCCTTCAGCGCTGCAAGCGCCTGTGCCCCAATGCCTCCCACGGAATTCCACCCAAAATCGAGGGACAGGGAATGCAGTGAGGCGGCATCCTTCAGCGCTGCAAGCGCCTGTGCCCCAATGCCTCCCACGGAATCCCCCCCAAGATCGAGGGACAGGGTATGCAGTGAGGGGGCATCCTTCAGCGCTGCAAGCGCCTGTGCCCCACTATCTCCAACGGAATTTTGCCCAAGATCGAGGGACAGGGAATGCAGTGAGGCGGCATCCTTCAGCGCTGCAAGCGCTTGTGCCCCAATGCCTCCCACGGAATTCCCCCCAAGATCGAGGGACAGGGTATGCAGTGAGGGGGCATCCTTCCGCGCTGCAAGCGCCTGTGCCCCACTGTCTCCAACGGAATTCCACCGAAGATCGAGTGACAGGGTATGCAGTGAGGCGGCATCCTTCAGCGCTGCAAGCGCCTGTGCCCCACTGTCTCCCACGGAATTTCCACCGAAGAATGAGGGACAGGGTATGCAGTGAGGCGGCATCCTTCAGCGCTGCAAGCGCCTGTGCCCCACTCTCTCCCACAGAATTTTCACCAAAACCGAGCTGCAGAGAGCGTAGATTCCCAATGAGTCCCAGTACTCGCTGCAAATTCTCTCCAGTGCACCTCAACTTCACATAACGATGAGTCCCAAGCAGTTTCCTTAGCTTTTGACAAACTTGAATCAGTACATCCGAGTGAACAAGGTCGGCAATGACATCGCACACTTCCAAAGGCAATTGAAGAACCATGTTACACCTGCATAGAAACAGAATGAGGGGACAGTGTGAGGGAGTGATTGAAGATGGGGCATAACGGGGTGCAGCCCGGATACAACCGCAGTTTCATTATCAATTGTGCTCCCATAGACCTCTGATGCGCAGCCCATTTATACATCAAACAGGGCACGCAACAGCTTAACGCCGGGTGGTTTCTTAGTGACGGGTTGGAATCTAGGACGCACCAGTCCACTTTGGCACCCCAAAGCACAGGTTCAGAAAAATGTGGTCCGACGGGGTCCCTGTGGTTGGACAAGCCCATGGTTGCGCAGGGGTGGGGCTGTGAAGCAACAGATACTGAGCTACTAGATGACCCCCGTGACACAGGCCATAGGTCATCGCTCATCATTGTCCAAACCAGTGCTGAATATTGCCTTGAGTTCACCCACATGGGCTATCGAACGTTTCATAGGCTGGTTTGGGTTGCGAATCTCACTCGTATCGCACTCCATATCATCCAGGTTAGCTCGACCCCCCCCCCCCCCGGGAACCCGATTAGCACACCGTCTCATCGCACACACAAGTGCACAGCATGGAGGATTGGCGGCAAGGGGAAACAATGGAGGCATGAGTGCCCCAAGGATCGCACAGTAGCCCGTCGGGACAAAAATGACCAAAATGGCGCCGTTTCGTTCAACATCTCTGCTCTCGGTGCGTGGTAGAGGAGACACGTGGGAAAAAACGTAGCGGTGACCATCTACTATACGCCCATAAGGTATGGGTCCATGAGTACTTATGGACTTCAAGATATAGATCCACCAGGCAGGCTCCAAGCCCAAATCCTATAGGCCCCAGAAAATTGCACAAGGCCCACATGTCTTTTTGGCAGTGCATGCCCAGGTCTTTTTGGTAGTGGACACTTTGGACTGCCAAAAAGCCCCCTACGTGTGGGCATGGGGACACTTTGCACTGCGAAAAAGCCACCTACACATGGGCATGCAGATGCTTTGCACTGCCAAAAAGCTGCCTATATATGGACACGGGGACACTCTGCGCAGCCAAAAAGCCCCCTATGGAGCACTTTGCACTGCCAAACAGCCCCCTATATATGGGCATGGGGCACTTTGCACTGCCAACAAGCCCACTATATATGGGGGGCGCGTGCAGTGCAAGCGCAGTGCAACTATTTGGGCGCGTGGCCATACTAGAGACCCATACTTTGTGAAACTAGGGGGGCATCATTGTTGTTTGAGGGTAGGTTTTGATACTTCTTCTACATTGGGGATATGGCATTTTTGGATTTTCACCTAGTTTCACCCATTTCCACCCCTTTTCACACCTTTTTGCTCAATTCCGCCACATCCACTCTTTCCTAGGTTGATTTCTCCCCACCATGGGACCTCGAGAAGGCAGAGGTGATGTATCCATGTTGTTTCCCCCCCATCATGGTGACCCCGAGCAAGCATGGCTGATGTTGGACCTCAGTATCATGATCAAGGCCGAGGGACAATCCAGCATCCTCTCCAAGTGCTGTATCACGTCCAAGTACTATAATTGAAGGTGACCTCACGGGCTTGTTTACACTCCCTTCCACAGTGCAAAGCATGCAAAACAAAACAGATGGCAATAGGCGCCGCCAAAAGCAAACCAACCAACACCATGGCCTCGTGCCAAATCCCTCCCAACCCCACACCCCCATGACAGTGTGCATGCACTTGCCGTACAAAAGACAATCATGAGAGACCACATGTGTCTTTCAGACACAAAATACTGATTGAATGGTGGCCTGTGGAAGGAAACCAAAGAGGCTGGGACCGGCCCCAGCCCCAGCACCAGCCCCAGCACCAGCACCAGCCCCAGCACGAGCACCAGCACCATCATCAGCACCAGCACCTGCCCCAGCACCAGCAACTGCCCCAGCACCAGCACCAGCACCAGCACCACCAGCCCCACCACCTGCACCAGCACCAGCACCAGCACCAGTCCAGCAACGATATGCATATGCTGCCACCATGCTGAAACTACCGCACCCTAGCATCACAGCTCTGAGTCTTACACAATAGGCATATGCAACCCCACCCCCACGCCCCCAGCCAAAGGGCCCTTGAATGGAAAAAGGGCCTACAGGTGGAGCATTTTGTCTTGGACAGTGGGAGGGCCCCTTGGGCGCGCTCACATGCAAACAATGCAGCAGAAGTGTGACAGACGACAAATTGTTGCCCATAAATATTGTCTGCGGCTGCTGTGCCCAACTGGGAATACGCTTGTTGACATCATCATTGATGGAGAGGGAGTGTGAGCATCAAGGGAGCTCAGGACGCGGACGTCATCACACCAATTCGCACAGTGTTGACTATATGGTGGTGGGTGTGGCATGTGCCAAGAGGTACATGCTGCTTCAGACCATACTGAACCCCTTGCCCCACATCTGGAGAAAATTTTCGCTGAATCGGGGCAACACATCAGGGGGCACAAATTAAGGAAAACAGGTCTGGCTCTCCTCGCAGGAGCAACAGCAGAGACCGGGGTGCTGGTAGTCCTGCAGCACATATTGTTCTTGGTGTTGTTGTGGCAAAGAAAGGAGACGGTTGCAGGCAACCAATGGGGCCTCCCATTCATGGTGGGGGACCCAATCTTCGTACAGTATGGGTACCCCTCAATCCCCTCTCCTGCTCTCGACTTCTTCACCACTTCTATTAAATGGACGATTGACGCTACACTCAGGGGCTGTAGAGAGCGCCATCAAACAATGCTATCTACAAGGTGGGGTGCCAAGGTAACCAAGGGGTTCCTTCGTCGGCAGGGGTGCGGGGAAGAGAGGATGCCTTCGGCACCCAGGGATTCCAAGAGAGCATGGAAGAGGTCAATGGGCCATAAGCCTGAAAACTCTGTGCCTCTCCTCCCCTCCCGTCTTGGCAAAGAGTTGACAGCAGTCGCAGACCTTGGAGGACCTGAGCAAGCCCTATTTGCAGCACGACACCCTCACCTTTCAATGGAGGTCAAGTTGTGTACGCTCTGTGTGCATTAACAGGTGTGCTAAAAACCTTCATTGGAATATTCTTTCACAGCATGCACGGCCAAAAGAAAGGGAGGAACTGTTGAATCTTGGAGGTTGCAGTTGATTGCTCTGCTGCGGTTGGGCATTCTGATAGACCCCCTCTTCCTTTGGCCTTCCGTGTTTGTTTCATCCCTGTTGCCATTTGCTGGTACCCTGGCGTCCTGCACAACAACCACTGAAGAGTCAAATGCCGTTTTCCCTCGCGCTATTGCCCCCCTTTTTTTTCCTGCATGCAGCAGAAAATTTTGCTGACGAAGCTTCGTTTCACAAAGGATCTGACAATACATCTGGGCCGCCTGCTAGGATGGGCTCTGGGACTCAGGTTGGCTTGTACAGTTGTGTGAATCGTGGCTCAAGCATCGTAAAGCATTTAACTGCTAATGTCGCCTGGCATCCCTTCCTTGTGGGACAAGGCCTTTTTTAAACATGTGCATGCACACTGTAGGCGTATTTCCTGAAAATGGTGTTGCTGTCTAACAGTGTGCCAAGGGGGTTAGTCATTATGTTGGATGGTTTGTTGGAAATATATGGCAGAACACGCCAAAAGGAAATCCTTTGGGGTCTCAAAGTCAGTCACGCTCTTGACCCTGATTAGACGGCGGTTTTCAACCCCGAGAGTCCTTCTTGGATTGACAGATTGCGTTTTGACAAGCGGCAGAAAACAAGTCCATATGGGTGCACCTTGAGCGCACAATGCACCCATATGGCCATCTTGCCAAACAAAGCAGTATGTGCCACTTGTGAGACGAAGTAGCAATGTGGTCTCCTACAAGAGATGGCGAAAAAAGCAGAAATGTTCAGCTCCGATTTCGGCCCGCAAGGACAATCCTTGAGAAAGATTTGGATTGCCCCAGTCACACCATCCATCAAGATGAGCGAACAATTGTTTTCACAGGCATGGCACAACCTCTTCTTCCCAATCATAGCCACCCTGCAAACACGTCGTCTCACAGGTCCATGAAGTTCCTGACTCCCTTATCGAGACTCTGCAACACCCGTGTGGTGCACGAGCTGCCAGCCATGCAGCTAGCTCCAGCCTTAACACTTGAGAATGACCGTCTTGAACAACAGCACCATACACAAAAGTCCGGAGGCTGAGTATCTTATCCTTGTCCCCAGTGCCATTCTTACCAACACTGCCAACATGCATAAAGACCCTTACCTTGGCGCTGTCCCTTCCCTGACCTGTGCACACCAAAGGATGCACAGAGGCGCAGCAGCCCCCCTTTCGTACACCCCAGAGGTTAGGTTAAACGACACGACTGTGGGTATTCTGCGCTTAGCCGGCTGCAGTGTTGCGGCATTCGTATGCGAACCGTTTGACCTCGTCATGCAATTATTTTGACTTGCCAGGCATCGGGGGGGGGGAGGGGGTGGGCAAGCCAACAGAGGCGGAGACCTGGCACAGTGCGGAGCTGATGACCTCTGGATTCCGTGCTGCCAAAAAAAAAAGCAAAAGAGAGTTGCTTTTGTGACCCTCACTGTGTGTGGCAGCATGTGATGCTCTGCAACGGCCCTTGTTCTGGTCACAAAAGACCCCACCGCCCCGTGTGTTGGCTGATTTGGAGGTTGTTCTCCAACACAAGGGGAGGGGCAGGGATGCGCTTAAGGGGCAACGGGCCCAACGGGGGGTTTCAAGTGGCTGCAACGGAGGTGCACGGCGGTTGGGAAAGCGGTTGAGAGGCAACGTCGGGCGGGTACAAACCCGTTGGAGGGGCCGTGCGCGGCGGACAGAGGCGGTTGGCACGGCTGCCCGTCATCCCAAAACGGGGGCGGGGGGTGGGGGGTGGGCAGGTATGCATCGGAAGGGAAGGGACCTCGGAGGTGGCCCTAGAGGAGGTTAGGTCGGCCGTTGGAGGAGGTTGCCAAAGTGGTTGGGGGCGGTTACTCTCGGTTAAAAATGCCATTGAAGCTGGCACTTGCCGTCAGGGAGACAGCAGCCGGGCGTAGGCTGGGCGCCCTGGAGGGCGGAGGGGTACCTCCCCCCGTTCCAATGCATCCCGGGGGGGGCTGGGGGCTTCGCCCCCTTCAAGTGCACGTGGAGGGAGGGGGTGCTCAGCAAGGCTTGACGGTGCATGCTATTTATGCATGGCGGTGTTTCTGACGAAATGCACACGTCTTCTGCATATCTCTACCCACGGCCTTTCAAGCTTTAGTGGCAGGGTCTGGCTTTTGTGGCCGCACTTCTACATTTGTAGGGCGTTTATTCCTTGAAACATGACATGCACCCGGAGATAGCACAGGACCAGGGGAAAAATGACCCAAGCCAAGCAACAGACTTGCTCAGAATGGAGCTGCACAAAGAAGCTCTCGTCAAGCGGTTGAAAGACACGGACTGGGTCAAGAAGGAGTAGCCTAAGGGGTGGTGCTGGGTTGCAGCTGGTGATATTGCCAGCAGATTGGATGGGAGAGCAGGCGAAAGTCATGAGGACAAAACTTGGTCAAAGCGCGGAAGTGGCCAGCTTTGCACAGCACGCGTGAATGTACCCAAGCCCAAAGAAGCATTTGCTGTTTTCCACTGGGCCCCAGTAGCAACGTCAATTGCTCAACTACATCGGTCCTGCGCACCCTTGTGTTGGAGTGTCGGGTTTATTTGGGGAGTCCTAAGCATGTCAATAACATACCATAATTTTCCATTAGGCTCATGGCGAATCAGGCCCCTGCCATTCCCGTGCACCTTTGAATACTGAGCCTTGTCAAGCAGTACGCCCATGGGCACACGGTGCGTGCGGCACCCCCACATTGCTAAATGAAGGCCTCAATTTTCAAATTCCCTTCAACACACGCTAGACCCAAATGTAATGGAGTTCCAAATGCAGTGGTCCATATCTCCCCTTGAGGACAACCCCTGTTCGGGAGCCAAGTCAAAGGCCTCTGCTTTGGAGACCTGGATACCCCTGGCGGGGCATCCTCACTGCTCAGGGGCGCCCACGCCGTCGGAGGCATCCAGCTGCAACACGGGTATGGGCTCCATTATGACATAGCGACCTCCTTCCACATGGGCCACGCGGTCCACTTCTTGAAGTGGCTGCTGCTGCCACCAGCGGAGGTACTGCGGCACCACCGAAGAAGGAATGCCCTCGATCTCTATGTTTGTGTCCCCGTCGACTGGGGGTACCCTGCAGCAATGGGAACCGGGTGTGGGAGAGAGACGGGCAAACTTTGAGGTGCACAAAGGGCCGGCATGGGGGCGGACTGTTTGATGGTGCGAGGCGAGGGCTCCTCTTCAGGGGGAGGGGGGGTCCAGCTCCAGAGGAAGTGCACGTGCGCACAAGAGGCGATCAGCACAAAAGCGCAGGAAGAAACGGCTCGCTAGTGGCCTAAAAGACCATAGGTACCTTTCTGTCAGCAAGAATGCAACACGAAGACAACCTGTGGGTTGGACACCCACAAGTGTGCAGCAGCCCTGCAGCGGTATGCAATCATCAGCCCTCGCCAAGCAGGGACTCCTGGATCTGCCATACAATACCACAGAGTTCATGTATGTCGAGAAACCAATGAAAATGCTGAGCCCCCCCCCCCCCCCGGGCCAAAGGCCCCCAGCCAATAGGTCTGGATTGGTCGCGAGGCGAGTGTGCCGAGAGCAGAGGAAATCGTAAGACAGTCAGCACACTCTGGGCTGCCTGATGCTGGATGTGGCATATGCCATGATGCATACCCTGATGGGGACCAAATTGCATACACTTGCAGCCACCGGCGCAAGCGATGAAAAATGGTCGTGCACGTCGCAACAGGTGTATATAAAAGGTGTGTTGCCCATGCCATGGTGGCCTCATGCAGTGGACCATGCAGTGAACAATGCGGAGTGCAACACGCGCAAAACTGCAGACTGTGGGTAACCCAAGAGTAGTGAGATTTGACACCATGTGGCGACGCTCAAGAGGACACCAGACGAAGAATTCAGGAAGTTCTGCACATTCAGAATTGCACTAACCCGGGGCTGTTCTCCATGCAAGTGTACTGTGATACCCATGGGGGTGACAGTGGATGTCATGCAGCCTGCTGTGCACTAGCAGGATACAGGGGCACAAAACAGGTAGATCCCACACTTCTGTGAGAATGTTGGTCACCCGTGCCATAGTAGAGCGTGCCGGCTCACAGTGCCGCCACCCTGACGGTGTCCTCGGATTGGGAGAAAGATACCTAGGGGGGTGAAGCAACGAGTTGATTGAATGCGTAGGTTATGCATTTCTCAAAGTGAGGGCATCTGATTTGGACCACGCCAGCTCGAGACTACCCAGTCGGACCGGAGGGCTGGGTGTTGAATGGGCCACCCATCGGAATGGCACCCTGTCCCACACCGCTTGTGTGAAAGCGTCTACCATCAGTGTAAAGTAGACGAGGTTATCCAAGTTGCGTGTGCAACATATGAAAAAAGCGATCCGACGTACCCCTGCCTAGGCGATCCAGGCTTTTATTGTCTTGGTGTATAATCCACACCGTATGCTCTGTGGACCGACTTATCTACTGCCACTTTGGCTGCTACTGATATCGGGGTCATGACATTTTGGGGCCCAATGTTGTTAAATTGCCCGGAACAATGCGCCTCTGCGATCTCCTCACATCCCTAATCGGACAGACCGTGGAACTAGCTGCTCATGTCGCTGGTGCGAAGCACCACAAATCTACCAAGAATTTCTCCTATGAGTGTGCGGAGAAGGAGGGTGAAGGCTTGTGCTGCAATGCGCAAGTAAGAACGCTAAGCTGTGGCTCCATTATGGTTGCAATCAAGCGCCACAAAGTGGTCTGTTCTAAAAGTGACTTTGCCTTGCCAATTAAATACAAGATTGACGACAGGGTTGCAGGCCAACCCTTTCCGTTTATGAGTGCCATAATGACTGTTAGATGCAAGGCGTGTGCTCAAGGTGCAGGCTGATGTACTCCTCCTCAGAAAAGCACCGGGCCGTCTCATCCCACACTCATTGGTAGGAGAGAAACCGAATAATATTGCGAAACTTTTATCCGCGATGCGTATATAGGCTACGGCCCTCAAGGACTCTGCTGCAGTGCGAACCATTTGACACAAATTTTCAAGTCCGTTCCAATCATCGGGTGGCAAAAACCGGACTACCAACTGAGGTGTGTTGAATCAGGGGTAGTTTAACATGCGCCAGAGCTGGACTAGACTCTCGGCTGCCACTTGTCGTGAGCTGAATCGGGGGCAGTTAAACGTGCACGCGAGCTGGACCAGTCCCTCGGCTGCCACTTGTCGTGAGCCTGCGGCATCATAGGGGAGGGGATCGGAGGCCTAGAGCGACCGGTGACCACTCCTCTTTGAGGAAATTCTAAAACGATGACTGATGTGCCTTCCAATCTTTTCCGAGGAAATGCTGGAAGTCATGTTGTAGCTTCTCCATTTTGGTAATGTGCGGCGGCTCAGTGTTCGTCTTCCAAATCATCAGAGTGTCGACCTTTTGGTGCAGTGCTGTCAAGTTGGCACGACATTCACGGACCATGTTGTGGGACGTTTGGAGAGCGCGTATGTCTTTCCGCGGTTGCTCAATTGCAGAGTGGCGGGACTGTTGCTCAGTAGCCAGGGATTGCAGCTTTGTGTCTTATTCAGTTGGACGATGGGACCCCCGCCCCGGGGCGCCGAAGGCGCAAAAGAAATTCTTGGTCGAAACCAAGTGGCGTCGAAGGCACCGGAGAAAATTTGTGCTTGCCCAAAGGCCTGGAAGAAAATTTGGCCCAATCTTTTCAGGGGGGGGGATCCCAGGGGGGTTTGGTGGGCGGGACCCCCCCCTACCCCCCGCAAGTGGTGCCGAGTCGTTAAAAGGAGCCCTGTGCACAGGTCCACAACATCAAAAATGCGATGAAAGGGCACACACATGATACACATGATCCGCGCAAGAAAGGGGTGGGGTGGGGGCATCAAAGTGCAGTAGTTTGCCGGTGGGGGGCTTCTGGCTTACTGGAGTTACTTGCACGCACAAACCGTACATTCTGCCCTCCAGCGTGTGATGGACATGCGTGCATCACCCACCGCCAAAGACAGAATTGTCATCCCAATGGGTTCGGCGTCAACTGGGTTTCAAAACCTGAAGAGAAGGGGGGGGCTTTGCAGGCTCAGGGTCATGTACCCCCTGGTGGCAAAGACCCACAGACGGAGGAGAATGATGTGTTGTCGTACCGCCTTCCCATTGATATGTGTGTGTGTGTTGTGGATGCCACGATTCACTTGCACACTTGGCGATACTCGTCGGCGCTTCACGCCGCAGTTCGTAGCATGAGAGGCAGCCAGAACCACTGAGCCAGTCCAGGTGACGATAGGAAAAGCGGGGGGCGGGGCGGGGCGGCGGGTGCCAGAGGGAGGTCCTGGGAAGAACAGTTGCCCTCACTGCCCCCTCAAAAAACGCAGACCACAGGCCAATCGATGACTGATGCCGCTTAAGTGCCAACTGGCTTTGCAATCAACTGCCGCAGTCGGACCCCCGAACCGCCGTCCGCCACGCGCCAACACCCATCGGTCCATCACTGCGATGCTGCGACCGGCAGTTTGGGCTGTGGATCGCGAAGAAGGAAAAGGAAACCTTCTTGGCATTGGCAAAACAGGACGGAACACCTGAACGCCGCGGCGGTTTATGTCAGGATTGATATGCTGCGCGTGCGGCTGCGGGAGAAACGGTGCCGTCTCGTTTGGGACAAGGAAAACCCACGGCACACATCCCGCGTGGGAAGCCTCGGCAGCCGAGACTCGCACGCCTTGTCTGGCGCGTTCAAAACAGAACAATTAAAAATGGAAGTAAAAGGGGAAGAAAACAAAATGGAACAGAAAAATTGAAAGATGAGGGGATTTGGGGGGCGGGGCGGCAGCACCTGGTGAGGATGACCCCCCGGGGCTTGACTGCCACGACTCGGGTCACGTCGACACGCAGACTGGCCTTGAGGTACTGGTCCTCGAAAACGAAGCAGAGGGCGCTGTGGAGGCTCTTGGCCAAGGCCTTTGCGGCGGAGTGGGTGGCCGGCGCGGCGGGGACGAACATGACGCGCTGCTTTGGCCTGGAACGGGATGGCCAGACCGAGAGCGCCGCGTTGGGGGACCCGAATGGAATGCGGACAAATTTGTGGCGGAAGTCCCGGTGTTTGTACCGTTCGGCACCGAACGGAACAACAATCTGCACTTCACAGGGGCGTGTGAGTGTCAGGGCGACTGGCTTGGGGCGGAGGGGGGGGGGGGGGGGGCAGGGAAGTATTAGAAGGGGGGGAGAGGGGGGGGGGGTGGGAGAGGGGGGGGGGCAGGGAAGTATTAGAAGGGGGGGAGAGGGGGGGGGGGGGCAGGGAAGTATTAGAAGGGGGGGAGAGGGGGGGGGGGGGGCAGGGAAGTATTAGAAGGGGGGGGAGAGGGGGGGGGGGGCAGGGAAGTATTAGAAGGGGGGGAGAGGGGGGGGGGGGCAGGGAAGTATTAGAAGGGGGGGAGAGGGGGGGGGTGGGAGAGGGGGGGGGGGGCAGGGAAGTATTAGAAGGGGGGGAGAGGGGGGGGGGGCAGGGAAGTATTAGAAGGGGGGGAGAGGGGGGGAGGGGGGGGGGCAGGGAAGTATTAGAAGGGGGGGAGAGGGGGGGGGAGGGGGGGGTGCAGGGAAGTATTAGAAGGGTGGGAGAGGGGGGGGGGGGCAGGGAAGTATTAGAAGGGGGGGAGAGGGGGGGGGTGGGAGAGGGGGGGGGCAGGGAAGTATTAGAAGGGGGGGGAGAGGGGGGGGGTGGGAGAGGGGGGGGGGGCAGGGAAGTATTAGAAGGGGGGGAGAGGGGGGGGGGGGGCAGGGAAGTATTAGAAGGGGGGGATAGGGGGGGGGGGCAGGGAAGTATTAGAAGGGTGGGAGAGGGGGGGGGGCAGGGAAGTATTAGAAGGGGGGAGAGGGGGGGGGGGGGCAGGGAAGTATTAGAAGGGGGGGAGAGGGGGGGGGAGGGGGGGGGGCAGGGAAGTATTAGAAGGGGGGGAGAGGGGGGGGGATGGGGGGGGGGGGCAGGGAAGTATTAGAAGGGGGGGGGGGGGGGGGGGGCACGGCCTCTGTTGGTTGTTCAGGTTCCCACGGCGGCAGCCAGTGCCGGGACACGACTGGTACCGATGACCCTCGACGTCCGGTTGCAAGGCCACTCGGCCCCGATAACAGTCCCCAGACCCCGGCACAGCACATGACGCAGGAGATGGGGGCTGCGCCTGTGCGCGTCTCAGAAAGAAGAGGAGAGCCATCCTCGTGCAGCGCCCCCCCCCTTTGCTTTGAGGAAGAGGGCTGGGGCGTTGGGCCCGCATCCCCCGGGGGTGGGGGGGGGGGGGGGCTAACTGGGGGCACTCCTTGACTGACCCCTGCGGGGGGGACCGGCGGTGGCTCCCAAGGCGTTGCCCCCGTATTCATGGGCCTGTGGGACGTGCTCGGCACGGCCCTGACCCTTGGACACCGCCAAGGCGGGCCCGCAGGGGGGCTGTGGCTCCCTCTGGATTCGTCCTGCGACGGGGGAGGAGCGCCGCTTTACGGCGCTTAGCTCGCGGAGGGGGGGAGGGGGGGGGGCTCCGACGGCGTGCCGTCATCAGAGCATGATGACCCCACGAGGGCCGGCACTGTCGCTGCCTGCCGCCACGCGAGGAGGGGAATGCGCCCGGAGGGGGGCCCATCCACGGCAGAAAAACGCCAGGAATGCCAAACAAAGTGTGGCTGGGCCCACTGTGTGCCCCCGCGCCTGGACCCTGGGCCACTGCCCTGAACTTCCCCCGTGCAGAACCGGAACCAGGGGCCCTGCTGCCCCACTGGGAGTCTGATCCCCTGGCCGAGCCCCTTGTGAGGTCAGCCGGTCACTGGGTCTCCTCGACGGCAATGGCGCATGCCCGGACCAGCCAACCTGCCCGTACCCCCCCCCCCCCCCCGCCCCCGTGTGGCATTCCGTCGGGTTGTTGCTCCTTTACGGGGCCCCGGACAGTCACCCGTTCTTCCCTTTGCGTGTTGCGTCGGGTCGCTGCGTTCTGTCGGCCGCTGCGGCCGGTGCTCTTGCTGGTGTCGTTTCCGCGTTCGCGGAGCCCCGTGATTGGTATGTTGGGGCTGTGCTGGATGTGGCGGGATGTGTGGCGGGATGTGGTTGGCGTATTGGGGGTGGTGCTGGTTGTTGCGGAGGTCGTTTGACTGTTTTTGCTGCCCACGCGCCTCTGTCCACAGGCCGTCCACTACCTGCCTCGCTTCGTTTCCGTGCGTGAGGCCCAGGTGCCCTGTTCCTCCACGCGTTGTCCCGGCCATCCACCACATACGCTCCCCCACTCCGTGGGTCGCGCGTGTGCAGGTCGCGTTCCTTGTTGGTTGCGGGTCGCGTGCGCTTCGCGGTTGGCGTGCGCCCCGTGATGGTTGACGCGGGTGGCGTCCGCGCCGGCACTGTGACCGCACCATCGTCCTGGGTTCTGCCCACACCGATTTTGTCGGAGGTTCCTTGCCTTGCCTGGCCCACCATTCCTTTCCACAGGGCACCTCAGGGGCCCCATGGGCGCAGACGAACAACGGCGCTGTGCCGCAGGGGCCCCAGGGTTGGCTCCCTGGTTGACTGATCCCCTGCGCGCGGTTGCAGTTCCTTAACGGGGCCCTGGACAGTCACCCGTTCTTCCCTTCGCATGTTGCGTCGGGTCGCTGCGTTCTGTCGGCCGCCGCGGCCGGTGTGCCTTGTGGTGTCGTTGCCGCGTTCGCGGGGCCCAGTAGTCGGAGCACTGGAGGTTGTGCTGGTTGTCGCGGGGGTCGTTTTGCGGTGCTTGCTGCCCACTTCCCGTCCGCGTCCAGGTCGTCCACCACATGCCTCACCGCGCTCCCGTGTGCGTGTTGCCCCCCCCTGCCCCCCCATGCACCCGCGCAAGAAAGTCCGGGGCATGCGAGGCCAGAGGGATACCGGTCCAGAAACACGTTGCCCTCGGTCACCACCTGCTCCTTGACCAATTCGCACACGGCCACGTTGAGCAAGTGCTGTACGATCGTGTCCTGCACGTCCGGGCGCAGTTCGGAGAAGATGCGCTCCCGGATCCTCGGATTCCGCTCCAGGTACGCGTTCGCCCCGAAGCACTTCCGCAGTAGGGCCCGGTAGGAATCGCTCCCGAAGACCATGTCCCGGGAGTAGCACCTGAAATTCACACGGGGCACGGAGCGGTACAACTTCGAAAGCGCAGGTGACGTTGGCCGTGCAGATCGCGAAATCGGTGCAGAGGTATCTGTTTGTGCGTGGTATCGTGTCACAGGCCCTGCTCCCCCGCAGCGCTGTTGCATAGGCCCTGTTCTTGATCAGAGCGCGGACGAACTGCTGCACATCTCGGCAGGACTGTCCTGAAGGCTAAATAGAAAAGAAAAATGCGGGCCTCCGGTACACTCGAACCTCCC
Organism: Eutreptiella sp. 'Long Island Sound 2002'; assembly: GCA_964036045.1. Classification (NCBI taxonomy): domain Eukaryota; phylum Euglenozoa; class Euglenophyceae; order Eutreptiales; family Eutreptiaceae; genus Eutreptiella; species Eutreptiella sp. 'Long Island Sound 2002'. The sequence continues at coordinate 17,511,882 of OZ038401.1, read as the reverse complement.
CAGAGCGCCAGCCGGCGAGTGTCTGCGGTTGGTCATCGGCCAACCGGCGTCGGTTAAGCGCCAACCGCCGTCGGTTAAGCGCCAACTGCCGTCGGTTTAGTGTCAACTGCCGTCGGTTAAGCGCCAGCTGTCGGTTAAACGAATCCTGCCACGAACCACCGCGGGCCGTCCTTACTGAAAAAAAGAAAGAAATATCTGCGTATCTACCTTCTGCCGCACTGCCCTGTGTCTGGGTCCATGGCGCAGCACATCGTGGCGCGACCCACTCCGCCGTGGCGTCGGTCACGACCGTTGCCAGACCCGGTGCACCGTCGCACCGCCCAACGCGAGGACGTCGTGCCAAACCCCCGTCGCGGCACACGTCCCCGGGCATCGTCGCAGGCCACGTGCACTGCATGGCCCAGCAAACACGTTGCGGTCTGGAATGGGTGGGCCCGACGCTCGGGCCGCCCAACGAGTTCCTGACCGTCCCCCGGCCGCGCCTCAAGGGGCGGCAATCAATGACGGGATACCGGGGGGTCTGCGGCAGGACGCGGGGTGGGGGGGGGGGGGTCTGCGTGGGGGAAGAGAATACCGGAGTAGAAAATTAGGGACGTGCAAAATTTGGAATGGCAGAATTTTGGTGCAGAGAAAATTTGACACCACCTCTTAAACACCACCGGAGGCATTTGGCGCAAAAGTCCCAGAACGAGCGTAGACCGTGAACGGTGGTTGTGATTTCCTACGAGCCTTTGGGCGGTTGCTGCTGTTTCCCGGAGACATACTGCAGCGGCTCAGGGCGCAGCGCACGGGCACAACGGGACTGCGCACGCGCTCTACGAATGACACCTCGTAAAACGGCTCCGACTGTGAAATACCGCGGCATTCATTTGGGCACAGTTTTGTGGTGCCAAAACGTTGCCATTCCCGATTTCCCCGGTTCCCGATCCCCCTCCTCCGGTAGCCCCGGTAGGCACGGCCGTCTCATACCTGAGCGCCACGAATCCCGCGTGGGCGAAGCTCAGCGCCACGCAGTGGCTGTCGTCGCTGTCCAGGAGCCCCGTCCATTTGCGGAGGCTCGCGGGGAGACCGTCGCTCGTCTTCTGAATGCCGCGCCCGCAGAGCCTTGCGGACGGGGTCAGTCCGTCGAGGGTCCCGTACTCCGGCGTCTCGGCGACGGCCTGCGCGGAGAAGGCGACTGTACTGACCACAGGCCGACCACCTCCACTGCAGCCTCCACTACGCATCGCCCAGAGTCCCCCATTCTTCCCCATCGTTCCCCCATTATCCCCCGAACGGTCCCCGTCATTCCCCATGAGTCCCACTTATTCTTCACAACTTCGGGACACACGAAACAGGCACACAGTCTCCCTCCGGGGCCCTTTGGAATAATGGGCCATTTCACTGGCCAAAACTAACCGAAGAGTACTTTCCAAAGGTTTCCAAAGTCAAGTCTTGGCAAACAAAAACCCCTGCCAGACCCCCCCCGCCATCACAACACACATGCCCACGCACTCAGGGCCGCCCCCCCCCCCCCCAAATGCCCCCTCCCATCCGCACACGCTTGTGCACGCGTGTGTGGGCGCTAGTGTAGGCGTGCGTGTCCCGGCCGCCGAGCGGGAAATGAACCCCCCGCGGTCGATGGAATGGGTCGGAAACCACAAGGGCACTGGCAGTACGTGCGACGGGGACGCTACCGCTGCGGTGCCGGCGGCGCGCAATTTGGGTAGGTCTCATGGAACAGGGCACATTGTACCCTTTGTGACCCCCACTTGTGAATGGGGCTGCGGTTATTGCAACATGTTTGTCCACTTTGAGTATTGTGCGTCGCCATTGTGCCCGTTTGACCAACTTCCTTCACCCAAAATCGAGTCGTAATGTCGTGCTCATTACCTCACAGCCAATTGCCCTTGCCCCGCGGCGCCTGCGGCGCGCATGCGGTGCCCCGGACGCGTTCCCAATGGAACACCCGCAAGGCCGTGGCCCCCGACGGCCCCCGACACAATCGAAGATTGCGTTGCCCGCTCCCATGCCCCCCCGGAGAGAGCGACCACCTTCACTACGGCGTCCACGCAGGCGTCTGTCCACCCCTTCACCGTGTCGGCGGACGAGACCACGGCCTGGTCCGCGTCCGGCGGCTGCTTGAAGCACTTCACTTGCCCCTGCTGCACGCGGTTGATGACGCGCAGGTCCTTGAGCATCGCGAACAGCCGGGTCCGGTCCTCTTTGGCCTCCGGGAACGGCAGCGCGGCCACGTCGGCGGCGGGGTCGCGCAGGAACTCCGCGACGCGCGCGTACTGCTCCGCCAGAAACGGGTCCTCGGGGCACTCGATGAGGGGCGACGTGGGGGTTTGCCCCCGGGACCACCTGGACACATGCGGGGGTAACGAGCACTGCATTGATTGTACTCGATTTGGGGGGAAGGGAGGAGGTCAAACAGGCACAACGCCGAGGCACGATACTCAAAACGGACAAAAATCTTGCAATCGCCACTCCCCATTCAAAAGCACGGTTCACAAACGGTACAATGTCCCCTGTTCCACGACAATCATCCAAATCGCGCACCGCAGGAGGAGCATCCCCCTCGGTGGTCGCGGCACCGACCTCCGCCTGCGCTGCGGTGAGGCTCAGAGTGTTCACCGGGAACACCGCCACAAACGAGCGTCCAACCGGCAGTCGGTCCACCCCTGTGCCCTTGCGCATCCCCCCCCTACCCCCTTGACGACTGAGGGGGCTCGGCCCGCAAGCCATCGACTGCAGCCGACCCCTTTCCAAAGCCCAAAGCCCGGGGCAACGCAGGGCCCGGGAGCGCCGCGCCGTACCTCAGGACATCGGGGGCCGCCTCGAGGTACCGCGACACCATCGACAGCGTCCCGAACAGCGGCTCGTAGAGGCCCAGGAAGTGCTCGAAGTAGGGGCTGCCCAGCGCCGGAATGGGGACGTCGTGGTCGGACATGAGGCGCCGCCGGGCCTTCTCGTTCAGCAGACCGGCCTTCGCGCACGCGGCGGCCTGAGGCGAGCGCGGGGCGCGGGAGCCGGTGGATCCGCACGACGGAGAAGACAAACACTGCGGCAATGGGGACCTTCCGGACACGACGTGCGACGTGGTGGACAGCAACGGCGGGAATTCAGCAACGGCGGTCGGCGCTCGACCGATGGGGATCGACCGGTTATTGCCAGCGGTTGGCCGATAACCGCCACCAACCGCCGGTTCTTCACGATAACCGCCTCAAGCCGCCGATTTTTCAAAAGAGGAAAACAAAGTGCGGGATCAAACGTTGTCCTTGACAACCCTGTCCACGTTGGTACCCCCGGTATGAGATGGGGCAGGGGGTCGGGGGGCTGCTTGGCTGCCTCTGCGAAGCGCCGCAAAAAAACGGCGCAAACATTGTTGGGTCGGAGCGTAGCGGAAGACTCAAGTTGTGAAAATAGCGGACGGGAGCCTAATGTGCCGCCACATGACCTCTCGACAGGTCGGGCAGAGCGATGCGATGATGAATACGGCGACGAATGCGGAAGGATGGTCAACGCACGGATGACGCATGCGAGCACCACGGACACAAGGATTTGAATGCAAAGAGGGTGGCTCCAAGGCCGGTCGATCCAGTGATGATCCATGCAAGCGGGGGTGACGACCACAGGCATGGCCTTGGAAGGCCAGTCTCTCAGCACGCAACCGAGGGAAACAATGGGTGACTCCGACGGGCCGCTTCACCCGCCCAAACCCACCGTCGGGGGTGGGGTTTCCGGCCCTTCCCCAGTGTCAGGCCCAGTGGTGTTCACTTGGCGGGGGGGGGGGGGGTCCCCCAGAGCGCCCGCTGTGGGACGCACACGTTGAATGCCAACCCTCACCACAGAGGCACAGGGATGCAGAGACGTAAAATCAGAACAAACAGCTCTTCAGTGACATTGCCATGGGCGCCTTTCGCTGTGACAGATGAGGTACCCTCACGGGGGGGGGGGCGTCTCCTCGGTTCGGGTACGCGACTCCCCCCCCCCCCTCCCTGCCCTCTGGGCCCACTTAGTTACCAAGGGTCAATGGCTACAGGCCATACATATGGTCGTTGTTGTAGAGTAACCCCTTAGGCCACCGCGTCTGCCAGACTGGACTAGACCTCTGCTAAACCCTCTCCCCTGGCCCCCCCTTAGAGAAGCCCTCCTCGGCGGCTAGCCCCCCCCCCCCCCCCAGGGGCCTTCGGCCCACTTCTACTGGGGGGGGAGGGGTCGTGTCTAAAAGCGAGGAGACGGCCCACCCGTGGGTACCCTGAAATAAACACATCCGAGGGCTCGCCCAACGACCACGACCTGAACTATCCTACACAACGTCAGACACATCGCGTGCGTTCCTCATTCTTCAATCGGTGTCCCCTGGCGTCCCCCGGGCCCCGAGTGTCAGGGCCCCCCGCCCCAACAGCCCCCGTACGGCGACGTGCAGGGCACTGGTCCTGGGGACGCGCACCGTCTACGCAACGGACCCGCACGGGGCGGGGCAGGCGGGCAGGCGACCTCCGGGTGGGCGGCGGGGAGCGGCGCCGTCGTGTCCGCGAACACCGACTCCAACAAAGTCGCGGGGTAGCCCTCGTGGCTCGTGATGTGGAGGCACTTGCGGTACAGCGGGTGGGCGCGGTCCACGCGGTAGAACTGCTTCGGGGCGAGGGTGGCGTAGTGGTCGTAGGCCTGGGCGAAGTGGATGCCGGGCGTGGCCTTGAAGACCACCTCCTGCACGCTGCCGTCCACCGCCTGCACGTCGGGCGGCTGGGCTCCGAGGCGGTGGGTGAACCGCAGCTCCTTCACAAAGTACGGCTTGGGCGCCAAGTGGAAGATGCTGTAGACCTGACGGCAGAGGGGCGTGTGCCCAGAGCTTGACTTGGGGGGAGGGGGGTGGCCCCTGAGCGGCAGGGATGCATTGGAAGGGAAGGGACCTCGGGGGCAGCCCCAGCAGCGGTCAGACAGGTTGGAGGGGGTTCCCAAAGCGGGTGCCCTCCAATGCATTCCTGCATTCTGTGTGTCAACGTGGCACCCAGCCCCTAACCCCTCAAGTCATTCATCGGATGTCTGCGTCAGGTTAGTGGTACGCGGGACTTGAAGGCCCATCCCTTCCTGTCGTGAGCCCGACACATGTCACAAATCCCCTCGGCATGAAATATTTTTGTACCTTGACAATACCTGAGAACGTTTTTGAGTGTTGGTTGTAAATTGCAGGGTGCAATTGTAAGCGAGGGCCGAAAAGTCGCCTGGGCAAACAAAAAATAAGTTTTCAGACATTTGGTTTGGTGCACCACTTGGAAAACTGGAGGCATCCACCGCTTGGAAATTCTATTGCCTTCGGCAGTGCACCCCGACGAGAGGCTGTCAGTCAGCCAAATACTCAGTTAGGCAGGCAAGCAATTTGGGTCTTTTTCAGTGGCAGACTCGGCTTCAGGCACTCGGGAGAACACCTACTGCCAAAACAAGCAATGGTCGAATGGTAATGCAGCCATCCACGGACGTGAACATTGGCGGTTCAAATCCCAGCTGGCCGACTGCAGGCGACGCTGCCGACCCACACGTCTGCGGTCGGCTGCACTACCATTTGACCGTTGCATGTTATGGAATTACTCGTTCTCCCCACTGCTTGAACACTTCTGAGCACAAACTTTTGACCCCCCACAACCCCCCCCAAAAAAGTGCTATCCGGTCTCAGGGGATAGAGGCCTCAGAATCAAAAAACCCATTGGGGGATTGTCTTATTGGGCAAACAATGATTTTACAAGGGGTTGGACATCAAATATCATGCCTTGGGGTATGCTACGCGAATGACCCCCAAAAAAGGGGGGAATACGACACCTGCGCCTGCACTTGATCTAACAACCTCTCTTCGAGGTGCTTAGTGCTTAGGGCGAAATTTCTCTTCGGCCACAACTCAGGACCAGTGGACCGGGGAGGGCGGGTCGCTCATTGCCTGGAAAAACACTTTTCTGCTCATAGACATCACTAAACTGTGCAGTGAAATCCTCCTGCGTATCACAGTACAATGCACGCGGCATGAATTTTGTTCCATTGACACGGAAAATTGCCATGCATGCTAGCCAGGGGGGGGGGGGGGGCAAAATGGGAAAGGAGGCACCCACTAGCACAACACATACATTTTGTTTGTCTGTTGGGAGGCTCCAAGGCAATTATGGGTCTGTTTGTCAATGTGGCGGTGGCCCCTTGTCATTGTGCACCGACTGGTTTTGGTGTAGGCCTAATGCCAAGCGGCCGCAGGCAGTTGCCCTGTCCAATCACTGAAACTGTTCACCGCGACAGGAAAAATGTTCATGCCGAGGTGTTGAACTGGGTGGCTGACAGTCATACCACGATTCCCCAATTCTCAGTTTCAGCTGCATCTGCCTGACAAGGTCCCCCCTTTTGCAGGGGGACCTACAGAAACAGGTGATAGCAACACGGGAACATTCTCTGGGAAGTGAAGCAAGGTGCAGTATGCGGGAAGGAGCACAGAACGCATGGACCTGATGGTGAAGCAACGTGCCGATGGGGCTGAGATGGGCTGCAAAAAGCACATGTTTTCCAAATGTGTGAAGGCATTTTTGAAATGTGTGAGAATTCCAAGCATTTTGAGTATTTTGAGTATTTTGAGAACACATGGGGCAGTTCCTTCCGGAAATCCGTACCCCTCGGTGCGGTACAGCACTGTTTTTTCTCCCAAAATGGTCTGGACCTCCTCAATGTTTTCAACCTCCTGAGGGGTGGGGGGGTGGGGGTGGGGGGGTTGGAGTCGGGGTCTGGGCCAGGCAGCCCCCCATGCGCACGCCCCCAGACGCACAACGCGGACACGCCAACACCCACAAATGCCCGGCAGATGGCGCAACGACGGGCAGGCGCTGCGCGTGAGGGCTCCTCACCAGGGAAACGATGGAGTGATGAACATGCAACAAGTCATGGCGGCCGGGCACCTTCCACCTTGAGCCCTCCTGTAGCCCTCCTTCAGGTCAATATTTTTACTTTTTGTGTTAACACAAATATGAATTCTCTACAAAATTTTGAGAATTTTGAGTATAAACACATTCTATAAAAAAAAAAAATGGCGCCTTTGGCGCCGGACAGTTTTCTCTAGGGACACTTGTTGGTGGCCGACCCGGCACCACTATCTTTCAAAACCCCGGGGGGGGGGGGGGGGCTGGGGGGGTCGCATACAAGGACCGGGCCCGGCCGCCCCCCCCCCCCCAGGGCACCTTCCTGCATGCAAAGTGCGAGGCGTGGACCGCCATGAGCCAGAGGGCTGGTAGGTCAGCGCTGTGGAAGAGCAAGTCTATCCCCAACAACCACCCACCCGGCGCTGCTTGCCCAGGGCCGCCCAGACCCGTCAAAGGGGGGGGGGGGGCTCATGAAAGGCACGGCCCATGCACCAGACAATGACAAGCACACGCACAGGCACACACACACACAATCCGTGCGGGAAACCAGGAACACCAAACACGGTCGCACAACGTCCATGAAGGCGAAACACACATACACATTTTGTTACGGCCAACAAAGAAGTGCAAAGAGAAGAACTCATACTCCAAAACAGACGCTCCAGAGCACAGGGATGCAGTCAGCAGCTGGCAATGCACAAACAGAACGGGGTGAAGCTCAGCCCTGACAAGCACATACTGCTGGCGGGAAGGAAGCACCACACACACACGCGCGCGCACACACATGCAACCACACCCATGCATAAGCGCGCGCGCACACACAATAGGGCTGCATGCCAGACTGCCTCAACGCGGGGGGCCCATCTGGTGAATACGGTGCTCGACGTACCCCCATCCCAGCCCCAGCCCCAACGCTTGCACTTGAAGGGGCGGGGGGGATGGGATGGGAGCCGGCGACAGTGCGCTGGGCGGTCAGTGTCTGCTGTCGGTTAAAATGCAAGCGGCATACTTTAGAACGAAGTCAGAAGTAAGAACTAACAGCCGTGTGCAGACCATGTCACACACACACACACAATGAGAACCGCGAAAACAAGAACAGAGCAAGAAAAGCGGTGAAAGAAAACTCCTCAGGGACAGCAGAGCTGTCCTAGACGTCTTTCGGTCTGTCGGAAAACGCGGCAATGTGCTGCACCGGATATCAGTTCAGATCTGGCTCCCTGACCTGCCCTGAGAATCGTGCAGCGTTAACAACAGACCACAAAATTGACCTACGGAGGAGGTCGTGCTGTTTCGTCTACATTATGCAACCTGTGCTAGGTGCGTCCACCTAACCGCACACACACAAGGGATAGGGCGAGGGAGAGGGCGGTTTACAGTTTGGCACTGCGTGCACACAAACACACACACGCACACACACACACATACACACGCTAAACAGTCTGCACACTGGCCACCTTTGCAACCCCCCCTGTCGTGTTACAATGTGACGGGGGGTTACCTCCAGTTTGATATTGTCACGGATCTCCGGCAGCTGCTCCGACAGGGCCCGTGCCCATGTGTCCACGTCCTGCTGCCAATCCGCTTCGGACGTGTGGATCAGAATCTCGTCGTTGTTGATGCTGTGGAAGCGCTCCTCCGGCACGCCGCACTGGGTCAGCAGCACTTGTGTTATGGAGTGGATGATGAAGCGGATGATGCGACTCTGGCCCTGGTGTTGCGTTGAACGGCAGGACCGCAGAACAGGGCTGCATGCCAGACTGCCTCAACGCGGGGGGGCCCATCTGGTGAATACGGTGCTCCACATACCCCCATCCCAGCCCCACCCCCAACGCTTGCACTTGAAGGGGCGGGGGGGGGGGGGTGATGGGATGGGATGGGAGCGGGCGACAGTGCGCCGGGCGGTCAGTGTCTGCTGTCGGTTACGGTGCACGCGGCATCGGTTGGCCATCAACCGACGGCATTCCTGCCACCCAACACCTCCTAAGGGACGGCCCTGTGCCCACCCGATCTTGGATGGAGTTGTGTATATGAGGGCTTTCGAGCAGGGCTGACCATTGGCAAAGCGAGATTTCTGGGCCGTTTCCTCACGACAAACAGCGTCATTGCAAGGGTCGCAGCATTGAAGGCGCTCAACCGCCGGGGGTTGGGGGCGGGTGCCGAGAATGGTACGGGTACGGGCCGCCGTATGTGGACAGGCGGGGTGCGGATTGCCCATGGGAACAGATTCTTTCGACTTACGTCCCGGCCAAAGAGTCACCAAGGCGTTTGCAGACCACGACGGGGTCCTCTGTACTGAGCGGGACTTGACCGAGAGCACTCGGGCTTTCCAACACCACTTCGAGCTATAGTGAGGGAGAATGGGGGTCCGGGAGACCCGGGACCCGTGGACGGTGCGATGCAGACAAAATATGCCCCCTGCACTTGAACGGAGTACCTTCCCGATGTACGACACACCCGGGGGACGATGCGGGGGTGGTTGGCACAAGGCCTCGGTATCTGATTGTTTGCCTTTGGGCGGCGCCTATTGGCCTCTCGCCACTGCTCATTCTGACCCTCTGTGGGCCCGAACGTGTTTTGGTTGTGTCAACAGAGCCCCCGGATGACTTGTCCTGTTTGACTACTCCGGGAGTCGGCCGTCCCGGAGACGGGCTGTCGCCCGTGCCGTTGACCGGGTGCATCCAGATGCACACCCGAGTCCATGCGAGGGTTTGCCGACTCCAGCACTGACTTGTGTGTGTGTGGGGGGGGGGGGTAACGTCAATCTGCAGAATCACAGGGCTGTGAGGAGGGGGGGGGGGCGTTGGTAAATGTTGGGTGGTTACGGTGTAGTACAACGGGGGTCCAGTGCCCTGTCTTCTGAGTGGCCTGCTTGTTGATCAGGGCATTTGTAGTGGCTGAGCGGGAGGACGGGGCAAGCTTCCGAGATACGATGTATCGAAAACGATTGGGATACATTGTTCTTGTAAGGCGGATGTATTGTGGATGCATTTGGGAGACATTGTGTTACACGTGTGGTGTGGTGCAGTGTGGCAATTTGACGCAGGTGAACAAAGATACACACCAACGTTAAAAAAGATTAAACTGCAGTCAGTAACAAAGATTAAACTGCAGTCAGTAACAACCGTGTTTGCATTTGGTCGGCACAATGGCAAGGGACCTTTGTTTCATGCTGCGACGCAAAGCAATGTAAAGCACTGCAACGTAAAATGTCATCAATCAGTGAGCAATGTGATCTCAATGCACAGGGTACATTGTGGATACATTGTTCATGCTTTTGGGATACCGTGGTGAGATAATGAAAAAAAGATTGGGAGACGGTGGATACATCCAAGAAAATTGGGATACATCCTATCCAGAAGACTGGGACAGGGTGCAGTTGGTTGGGGGGGAGGGGCAAGGATAAATGTGTGGGTTGGGCCTCATAGTCAGCACCAATTGTGCAAAGACCAGGGTCAGGGCGGGGCAAGTGCGCCCGGTCGCCCGCACCAAACGCAGCACAACAGACCTGCCAATGCAGCTCGGAAAAGATGACCTGGCGCAAAGTCTTGCTCTTGCGCATCCACAGACTCGGCGTAAAAGTCTTCACAAGCTCCTGGTACACCGGCGCATTCAGGAGCAGAGCTGGATCGTGGTACCTGCCGGGCATGCGGAGTAGAGTGTCAGGGGCACGCCCCGACGGATCGTGCGGGGGGCATGCCTCCATAGCCCCATCCCCCCCCCCACGCGCACATGCGGCCGTACATTGTCCGGGTTCAAGCCCAGCTTTGTAGCGTCCACGGTTTGCGCCATCGGGGCCCCTGACGATGGCGATCCCCCCCTTCGCCCGGCACATGGGGCGGCACAACTGCTGCAAGTTGCCCCCCACGCAGGCCGGTGGTGGAACACGGCCGACACCGGACCAGGCAGTGCCAGTCCCCCGTACCCCCGCTGGCACGGGGGGAAGGAGGGGGGGTTGGGTTGGGTTGGGCTGGCGGCCTCATGCAGGAGCAGGCCCTCGGGTGTGGGCTTCCTTCCCTGCCCCACCACGAGGCTGAACTACCTGACTGTCTGGTTCCAAGGCCGAGCGGACTATTGACAGCCACCAGAGCCCACCAAAGCGCAGGTGGGCGGAAGATACCGTCGTCCTGTGTGTAGGCGCGCGCGCGCGGGCAGGGGTGTGGGCGGGGGCTGGGCCTTGCGCGTGGGGGGCAAGTGTGGAGGGAGCGGGGGATGGGGCGTCTGAGACCCAAAAGTTTGTGTACCAAAAATGGCCCAACAAGACCTTTTCAATGGTACGTTTCGTTTTTTCCCACGATGGTCACTTTGGTCTGGGGGGCTGGGTCCAGGGCGGGGGGGGGGGGGGGGTTGGCACGAAGCCATGGTGTTAGTTTGTTTGTCTTTGGAGGCGCCTATTGGCCTCTCGCCCTTGCGGGGGGTGACCCTCCTCCTTGCGGGGGGGAAAGGATTAAGCACAGCCGTGGCCAGGCCCCGTCCCTGTGGCACTTTTGTCATGTGCAAGAGCAGTGCAAACCGATGTGCAGCAGCAGCCCAACCCCGTCCCCCCACGAACCCCCTCTCACGGGCTGTCCGAAGATCGCCCGGTGCGTGCCTGTGGTCCGGGCGCGCACGGCATTCGGGCCCGCGGCCGTCGGTGGTCCTGCGGGGGCGGCAAGCGCATGCTCTGATATCGGTCAGGAATGGACGGCCCGGCACAAGACCGAAAGGCGCGCGCGCGCGCGGCAGCCGCGCCTCCGGCAAGGCACACCTCATGGCAGTGAAATTCGCGCTGCTGATGTCCAGCGAGACGAAGAACTTGCCCGCGTCGGTGACCTTCCACGTGTCCCCCCGCGGCGCAACCTTCCGCGGGGTCCGGTACTGGTCCATGGGGGCTTTTTCGAAGCGGCGGAAGACGTCCTGGTTCTGGACGGCGGCCACCAAGGCCCTCTTCGCCGCCTGCAACGGGCAATGGGCGAGGGCTTTAGGGGGAGGAGGCAGGGCTAAATCAGCGCGTGCGACCGCAGCGGTATGCACGCCATCCGTTGAGATACAGCACAATGCCCGCTGGACCCCAGCAGACCGCGCACTACCAGACCGCACACGACCAGTGCTGCTGAGCACTCTTGCCCCTCGAACAACAGAGCCACTTCATCGTCGCGGTGCCGACAGCGTGGAGCGCTCCAGTGGTCAGCCAAAGGCTTCATTGGACGTGTTTCAGGGCAAGAAATAACTGAAAAACAGGGGAAGGGGGGCTGTGCAACGGGTCTCGGCACCTTGGCCTTAGGCTGCATGCATTCGCGCATCTGCCTGTGTGCGTATGTGTGTGTATGTGTGCGTGCGTGCGTGCGCGCACGCGCGTGGGTGCCGCCCAATTATTCGAAGCAATCTCATAGCGTTCGCTAACATACATCACATCTGCAGCTCTGTTCGCACTTCAGCAAATGTTAGTTGTCGGCTCCCAGCGCCGCCTGTCCTCCCTCTCAGCACAACAGCAAGGCTGTGCACACTGACCGCATCCCGACCGCGCCATGCCGACGTGCTGACATGCCAACATGCCCGTGCTCATGCCCCGACCCCTGTGCAAGGGGCCCCGCGGGCGACCTTGAGACTTCATTGCGCGGGCGCGCGCGCGCGTGTGTGTGCGCATTCAGAATAAATGCCGCAAAAAAATGCAACCCTCTAAACTGTCGGCTTTCTTTGGGTCATGATCAGCCACGCCCTTCACTTGCGCACAGTGCCCCCAGCGGTTTGTATCGGGTGACTGGCGGTTTGGGACGAGGATATCTGGGTACCACAAGAGGAGGAGGGGCCGCCAGGTATGAGCACCGCTACTCCGCAAGAAACGCCATGTGGCCCGACTTGCCGCTTAGCTGTTGGTGGAGAGGCTGATGCGTCCCACTTGGATGGCCCACGGCGGGAACACAAGGCACAGCCACGAACACCGACGGAGAAGCAGAGGGACGCATCGAAAGGGTGAGGGTCGGGATGTGTTTTGTGGCCAACCGCCTCGCGCACGTGTCCTGTGCCTTGCTCTCGTGGAGGCCAAGACCGATGGACGGCGGTGTGACGCGCTTGTTCGACTGTCGTCTACGCGACCCCCTCACGCACCACTCGACCAGGAGCCGCAGGGGGCCAGTTTGGGGTAAGGGAAGGGAAGAACAAGGGGCAGGGACGTGCGCGGCCGGTCGCATAAACGGAGGGGAAACAGCGGTGCGGTGTTGTTGTTGTTGTTGTTGTTGTTGGTGTTGTTTGCGTACCCGCCGCACGGCCCAAGCGGCGCCACGCCCGGACATGAGCCTTCGTTCCCAATCAATCAAACCCGAAAGTCCGTCGCACAGTCCAGAGTTTGGCGCTTGCAGCTGTGCTGGCGTCGGCGTGTGTCGCACACTCTGTGACGGAGGAAGGGAGGAGGGCAAAAGGGCAGGGCAGAACGGGATGGCAACGCGTGGCAGGACCTTCATCTGCTGATTGTATGCGTCTTCACCGCCGAGCTTGTTCATGTCCTCGACGATGGAGTCGACGAGGGTCTGCGAGCCCAACAGGCTCTCGTACCACTGCAGGAAGAACTCAAAGTAGGGGCTCTGCACCGTCGGGATGGGCAGCACGAAGTCCTTCACCAGGAGCTCCCGCGTGGCCAGGGACAGAGTGGCCACTGTCGTGACAGTCTTGGGGACGTCGATCTCTTGTTTGGAGCAGATGAGCCGACGCTCAGAGTCTTGGCCTGTAAAATGCGAACGGGGCGCATTGGGGCGTGGGGTGGGCGGGGGGCGTGGAGGTTTGCACAAGCCCGTGAACATGCCGCTGCGGAGGGGCCTGGGGTGAGGCGGGAGCTCCGAGCGGCTGGACAGTGCCGGGGTTGGGGCTGCGGCCGGGGGGCACGTGCATCGACGCCCAGAAGTTCGGCTGTGAACGACAGCCCTCGGGGGACACAACATTTGGTGTGTCAGCATTGGGTGTGGGCATCGGCGTGGGGGGACGCTGCGATGCGCGTGCAATACGGCGTGGCCGGGCCGCGCGGGCGGCGTGCAGAGCTCCTGCGGTGCTCTGGGGGAATGTTTGCCCGGCGCGCTACCTTTGTATTATCCTGGCCATGGCCCCAAGTATATCCTCACCAAGGGAAGTCCCCCAAATAGACCGCACTCTGCCGCAAACCTTCCCTGCAAAGCACGTGTGGGCGGAATGGCTACATCACCCCTGCCTTCTTGGGGGTCCCCAATAGAAGCGGGACCAAATCTCAAGTGGCTACATCACCCCTGCCTTCTCGGGGGTCCCCAGTAGAAACGGGACCAAATCTCAAGTGGCTGCATCACCCCTGCCTTCTCGGGGGTCCCCAATAGAAACGGGACCAAATCTCAAGTGGCTACATCACCCCTGCCTTCTTGGGGGCAAAAGATGCCTAGCGTTCCCGGCGCGCGCTTGGCGTGCTAATAGTAACCCCCCAAACCCTGCGCTGTTAAGGGGGAGTATCCGCGCTGCACGCTACTTTTACGCTGGGTTTGCGTGGAATGGGTTGGCTTCTACCCCCCCTCCTTTGTAATAACTACGCAAAAGTACGGAATTAATACGGTCCCTACGCCTACTGTAGCTTAGACAAGGGCGTGGCTTGCGCACAATACATACAACTGCCGACACAGACGTGAGTGAATGCACGGTATGAGTGCACCTTAACCTCCACCCCCGTTCCCAAAGGCATGTAAACACAAGAAGTTGTTTGAAACATGAAACTTCAGGTTCATACCCATGTTCCTACAAGCAATGAGGCAAGAGAAGCCTACAAATGTTTGGCTTGGAAACCCTTCTTGCAATCACACACCATGCGGAACAATTGCACATGCTCACCACTTGAAGATGCCTTTGAAGATGCCTTTGCCTGAGGTTTAGGGGCTGGTTTGGGTCGGGCAACTTCAAATTCCTGCGAATGAAACTGCCTTGTGTGTGGTCTCTTGTAGAATATAGCTTCCCATCAAAGACATGGGCCATTCCCCACACACCCCAGGCGGCCTTAGCCCAAATAACTTCATCGGGATTAAAGAGAAGATTGCATGATGAGCTGATGCAAGAAAGGGGGATAGTGTAGAAATATCCCCAAAATCAGAGCAATCTGGGTTCAAGTGGGCAAACACTCACAACAAATGTGTCCATGACCCTATGTAACTGGCAAATTTGTCACCAAACCCATGTCTTATGTGGCTGCACTACATTTGGTACAGAATTAAAATTACGTACCAAATTAATACGGTCCCTACGCATACTGTAGCTTGGACAAGGGCGTGGCTATTACAAGGGGGGGGGACCTCCTCCCAAAACGCCCCATAGGGAGAGCAAACTCTTGGGTACAAGACCTGTGTAAACTTCCCTCCTCCCCACGGACTTGTGGAAAGGGGCATTCCCCATATCCCCAACAGGAAACACCATGCAAAAAGCGTGGATTACGGCTCCGTATCAAAAATGGCCCAAAAAAAAGCCTGGCGCACACCCAGCGCGCTACCGCTCCACCCCAAACACAAATCATCAGTGCCCTCCTCCTCATTTTTTTTATGTTCAGGCCATCACAAGAGCCCCAAAGTGTGTTCGCGTTTTGAGGCACACTAGAAGGACGCGGAAAAGGTGCAGCAGAGGCACGCGGTGCTGTGACGGCATCGCAAGACTGCAGACAGACGCAGCAGCACACACTGGGAGCAGCGTCGCCTGAGACATGTGTTGCAGTGGGAGCTGCCATTGCCGAGGGCAAACCCGATTCAAATTGGAACAACGGATTTCAAGGGTCACGTTGTCACATTCCATCATTGTCACCCTCCTCCCCAGGATGCATTGGAAAGGGGGGGAGCCCCCCCCTCCTCTAGGGCGCCCAGCCTATGCCCACCCACCGTCCCCCTGACGCCAAGTGCCAGCCTCAATGGCATTTGTAACAGACAGTAACCGCTTTGGGAACCTCATCCAACCGCCTGTCTAACCGCTTCTGGGGCCGCCTGTGAGGTCCCTTCCCTTCTAATGCATCCCTGCCCCTCCCCTGAGGCGGCCCATTTGCCCAATATCTATGGCACTGGCCAGAGCAGAATTGGGTCCCGCTACTTCCGGTAATACAAACCATTTGCACTGCGGGTTATTGCTTAGTAGGTTTGCACTGCAGGTTAAGCGGGGGGGGGAGGGGTCACCGTCACATCACTGCAGTCGCCCGGCACAGCGGTGGTGCATACCGACGCTGACGTGGCGCAGCTGCAGCTCATCCGCAACTCTGTGGACTATCCTCCGCTGCCACGACTCAAGCGATGCGGGGAATTCGTACTTTGTCCTGCGGTGAGGGTGCAACGTCACACCACGCCGGCCCTGCCAAACCCAATACAAAGTTCATGTTCAACATTCACAATTCTTGACATCCGACAT
Organism: Eutreptiella sp. 'Long Island Sound 2002'; assembly: GCA_964036045.1. Taxonomy (NCBI): domain Eukaryota; phylum Euglenozoa; class Euglenophyceae; order Eutreptiales; family Eutreptiaceae; genus Eutreptiella; species Eutreptiella sp. 'Long Island Sound 2002'. Next base: position 17,495,647 of record OZ038401.1, on the reverse strand, counting down.
ATCTAAATCTACATCTAATGACATGCAAAGCACTTAAGTCCCTCAATTTACACCGAATTTACAGAAATGTACAGAAATTTACGCCACTTTTTGCGCAATTTACAAAAATTTCCGTAATTTGCAGCGTAACGTGCATTTGCCCCCCAGCCCCCCCCCCCCCTCCATTATTCCCCGGCTTGACGTGGACAAAGCAAAGGTGGCTGACTGGCAAACCCTCACGTATCCATCGAATCGGTGCGATTGATTGGGGGCATTTTCGCACAGCGCGGGCACAGCGCCAATTATTACGGTGATTATCCAGGTAACAATCCTGAAAACCACCCACCTGCGGAATCATGCACAATCAATTCAAAACTCAAAAATTCAAACATCTGATGCTTGCCATGGGTCCCAGGGACCTAAATTCTGCCCCCTATGGCCCCGTCCACTGCAGCAGCCATTCAATGAACGTCCTTTCAATCTTCTGAACTTACCGAACTCCTGGTGGTGGAGAACAGCCAACTTTTCGCACAGCGCGTGCACAGCGCGCGGTACGCCCCCATTGTGTACCAATCCTTAAAATCTGGCGACTAATTGTGTCCCAAATCTCTGGACACAATGAATGTCTTTAGAACTTCTACCATGTGTATGTTAACCCCGTTGGTAATTGACGGTTCCCACGGCTCACCGTTCCCCTGCTCTGCTCGGTACGCTGGCATACCGACTGGGGTCAGCCTTCAGGGCTGCAAGTTGTAAAGTGCAATCGTCTGCGAAGGCCTGCTGCTGCGGAGTTAGTGTCAGGGGGCCCTCTTTGTGGTCTTCTTTCTTCTTCTTTGCCCCTTTTGACTTCTTTGTGGGCGCTGTGGATGAGGCATAGGGTGGCCAGTGGCCTGCGCGGACCCGGTCCACTCAGGAGTACGCAACAGGCGTGCGCCGTGCTCGGGACACAACGCTACTTAAGGACCGCGAAAACGATCAGCCGTGAGGCGGTCGTGGCGCCCGTGCACTGCTGCTCGCCTTGTGCGGCTCTGTGACTCTCTGTCACATTTCACGACACGTCAACCGTGACCTGACACAATGCGACACTCATGGCCACGGACTGATGGGCTGTGATCGCATGCTGCGGACAGGGGCACACAAGACGGCAGATGCGGGCAAGTGGCAGACTCCAACAACCTGCATTTTCATCCCCAGTGTTGGCCTCTTTCTTCATCGTGGCACTTCAGCTGCGGGCACTCCTCGAAATTATGTGAACAAACACTTTGAAAATGAAGGCGAAGATGGTCTGCCCTGCACGTGGGTCTTCCTGAGGGTAGGCCCTCCTTAGGCACACCACAGACGTGGGCGTGCCCCTCTGAGGCGTCGGACGTTGGGGGGCACAAATGGTCAGGTTGCCTCCCTCCATGCAAATGGCTCCAGTCCCCCCCCCTCCAGCCCACGGCCTTCATCGCCCGCAGTACCGGGACCCATCATGTTGTACCTGCGCCGCATTGGGGTCAAAGTTCGTGGAGTAAGATCCGAGGCAAGGTCCCTTCCTCTCCTCCAGCCCCCCGCCCCCCCGCAGCATGCAGACACGTCACATGTCCGCCCAGAATGCCTGCATCCCCGCATGTCCTCCTTGAGGGGCTTCTGCGTGGACACGCCGCTGACTTCAATTGACCCCAGCAACTTAAACACAGGGGTATCCCGCGACACTTCCCTTCTGGTCGACTGCGCCCACCCGCAACAACAAGAGGAAACCAAAGAAAAGAAGAAAATGCAACACACTTTTGCGCGTCACGCCGCGTGCGGGTGTTGAAAGAATCAGTTCCGGCCAGGTGGCCAGCCAAGTGCCAGTTTGGCACCATTTGGGTATATTGCGGGGAACACCTCAGCTTGACCCATAATCAAATATACTTTGTTCCCTATTCTTAAGCAAGCCGAATCCACCCAAAATCGCTCACTCTGTGTTTAGTTACGTGATTCTGGTTTGGCGGCTGGCCGCATGCCTGGTACCCCCTTGATGCTGACCGGGCAAGCACCAGCATGAAGCCACGTTTGCCCCCCCTTCTGAGAACAAATCGTTGCTCTAGCAAGGGCGTTGTTTGCGCGCACTGTGAAAATACAGAAGCAGCAAAGCAATTCACCATTGAGGCCCAGACAGCCATGTCTATGGAAATTCATCAAACTCACGTACCGAAGGGAGGGGCAAAAGGTGGCAGGACAGTAATCAGCGTCCCTGAAATACCATCCCCAGCCCCGAATCACAGGAAAAACTTGGTCTTCATAGACAGCCAGAAAAAGAAACCGCCACGGTTTCAAAAATTGCGGAAACAACACATTGTGTTGTTCTCGCAGGGGGGTACGTTTGAACTGATTTTTGATATTGTACCGACCACAGAATCCATCCGGCCGGCATTGGCAAGAACCTCTGATGAAACGAGCTCAGGCGTAGCTCAGCCCGGTGTATGTCCCGGGGTCCTTTGCCCCGCGGTTCCGCGGCATGGCCCCCCCTCTTTTGCGACTGCCACCCGCCGTTGTCCTGCATGGCCCGGTCCCAATGCCGTCTTTCGTATCGTTGAGATCCCGGCTTTGTATGGGCCCCACTATTTGTTTGAGTACTACCTGATTGTTGTGGCAACCTCAGAGATGGGATAGTGACAGCAAGCGGCTGCACAAACACTAGTGCCTGCGCCAGTCGGGCACACTGGCTGGTATTCCCAAGCCACGCAAAGCCCTGGTCCTCAACGCTGAGTGGATACCACCAATGCAAAGGTAAAAAACGAAACGTCATCCACCCCAAAATCCCTCTGAGCGGCAATCCATAGAATCTCCCCCTCGGGGGTGCTGTTGTCTGCGTGGAGTTCCGCCGTAGTGTCTGCCTAGCCAGGGCCCAAAACTGCATCAACCATCTGCCTGGCAACAGCACCGGCACAACAATCCAAAAGGCTGTAACACGGTGAGTTCAACATCATTGCAGCCTAGACGCCTCCAGCTGTGTGCATATATGAAATCCACTATAATGCACCGAACTTCACTGTATCTACAGAATGCCCTGTGGCACCGAAAGCAGGGGAATGCGTTATGAGATGTTGGCACTGCTTGGTCACCAGCTGCAGGACATCGACGCCAGGCAAACACGCTGCAAGTCTCTACCCAGTCCAAGGGACGGCGATCCTCGGATGATGCATGTCTGGACGTGACAACAGCTGGCCCGCGAGTGCCTTCGCTGCGAGGGGTACATTTGACGCATGTACAGACCAATTGTCAAATGACGCAACAGCCACCAGTCTTTTGGGTCGGTGTGGCATGCTGCCGCTGTAATGGGCTCTCTGATTCTGTGACGAATCGAGGTACACGGGTGTGCAATTGTATAGTCACACATGCAGAAACGACTCGGCGGGGCCTGTCGTTGTTGTTGGGGTGTGGGAAATGCTTTCGGCTTGTTTCACAGGGATGACCGGGGGGTTGCTCAGGGGGTGGCAGGGCACGAATTGAAAAGGGAGTAACCTAGCGTAATATGTCCAGGGATGGAACATCATCGAAAGGTGGGAACAGCTCTTGTTACAAGGGCTCATTCATCATGAAAATTGTTATTGTTCGGTCAGCTTTTTGTGAGGGTTCGACGGAGCGATGGGTAAATGCCTACTTAATGTTTTCTTTGTGTTCCGGCGCTAGGCGTGCGCAGCAGCCCCCCAAGAGGGGCTAAAGCCACGAGTGCGCGTAAACAATGGGTCCAGAACTATGTAATGTCTTTATCTTGTGACCTGCAGCTTCACACGGGTCAGGTGTGTCCCCAAGGGGCACACCGCAGGGGTCAAGACTTGTGTACTGACTAAATGCCTACGTACAATTTGAAAAATGTTGGTTTCTCTCGATTCTCGAAAGGGGGCATAACCAACGTTAATGACTTGCATAGGGGTCTGAAAGTCACGTGCCCTCGGGGGTGCCATGGAGCTGGTTGCTGCTGCTGCAAGAAGGGAGTGGACCCAACAATGGAGGGCGATGTCAGCTGTGGGTCACCGTGCGAGCATGCTGCAAGTCTCAACCCGGTCCAAGGGACGGTGATCCTCATTTATGCACGTCGTCGGTCAACCACAGCCGCCAAATGCCTTCGAGAGGGTAAAGGTGATGCATGTACAAAAGGTGAAAGAACACATGACCCGTCATCCTGGATATACGGCAGAGCATGCCACTGCTTGCAATGGGCTCTCTATTTCTATGACGGATAGCACAACACATTGGTGTGCAATTCTACAATGATATATGCGAAAACGATTTGCAGCTGAAAGCTTTGCCGCAGGGGGTACTATTATGGGACTTGCCATCATGAGATGTCAAGGCACGGGTTTTTTGGAAGCAGAGGGATGGCAAAGGAATGCATGTCCAAGGATGGCCTCTCGGCCCTGGGACAGGTCAGAGGCTGCAGTAGACACAACACCTGTTAACGCTGCTATCGACCCTTGGTGACAGAGGTTGAGGGGGTGGAACACCATTGGGGTCCGAATTACAAACGCTAAAAATTGATGAGTTCCAATTCCATGGGGCCATTCCACCATTTGCAATAGGTAGGCCAGGTAAATGGGTCCTACTGCTGCTGCAAGAAGAGACTGGGTCCCAAAAATGGACTGAGTGACGCGTCAATTGAAGACTTTTCCAGTCATTGAATCGAAGCCGTACCAAAAGTCTTGCTAATCCGATGGGGATGTATTGATGGCAAGAAATATGGGCCATGAAAATGCTTTATATTTATTGGGGATTCAGTCATCCCTCAGCACAGAGGTTGAGGGTCAGTATTCTTTCAGATTGGAGTTGGGGGGGGATGGAGAGTCAGACTGTTTGTCAGTCTATCACCCGCACCACACTGCATCGTTCACTGTGCTGCACATGGGGGCTGACGTGCGCTGTGTGCGTGCACTGCGGACATGGAAAACCGCGAGCACTGCCAAGACCACATGAAAATGCAGGCATGGGGACATGCTGGGCATCTTGCATCTTGGGGCTGTCCAATTTTATGGCCCACTGGTGGGCTAGAATCCACTCAACCACTAGCAAGGCTGCCACGCCTTCCCACGACTAGGCTGCACATGTAAGAGAGAGGGGTTCCAAGAACCCAAACCACACCAGGAAAATGCGCACCCAGATTTCCCCCTCTCTTTTGAAGGACAGTGGGTCAGGGCTAGCTAGAGGTATTGTTTGAAGCGAAGCACCCCAGCCACACCATTGCACACTCCCCTTTGGGCTGGCCCAAGTGTAAGGGCACCTGTGATACACGCTTGACGGAAGGCAACCTGGCATGCAGCACCGCTCACAAAACAGCCGTTCCTTTTGCAATATTTTTGGGTGTCCCAGTAGTATGCCCTAAGGGATGAAACTTTTGCAGTGGCACTAATTTAAACGTCTATTGTTGTACATGTTGAACAACTGGCACCGAAATCTTGGCTAGAATACAAACTTTTGGTGGATGGCTTTGAGCCACTAGAGTGACCCCAGTAATATTTTTTGTCCGATTAGCTGCCCATGTCTCTCTCTGATTACTCACCTCTATAGCTGTATTTTTCATTGCAAAATCCTATTGCTTTCAGTAGGGCACCTTGAAGAGAGAGGAGCGATGTTGTGGGAGTCGAGCGATGTTGTGGGCAAGTCACGCACTATAGGCAGACGAAGGTCCACCCATTGCATTGCAAATGGGCCAAAAAAGCGGCGTTAGTAAAAGAAGCTAGTTGGTGCTCCATGACTTTATGTGCACCCCCAGTGTCAGCAAATGATCACCCAAATGGAGCACTGTCGGAAATGCATTGTACGACGCGTCGGGGCGTCGTACAAGGCGTCGGGGCCCGACGCGTCGGGAGCGTACGACGCGTCGTACAGTGTCGTACAAGGCGTCGGGGATGTACGACGCGTCGTACAGTGTCGTACAAGGTGTCGTACAGCACCAACACCGTACGACACAGTACGACATAGTACGACCGCCCTCCCCCTCTAGGCGGGTAAACGATGGCAGCGGACCGTCTTGGGGGAAGGGGGCCTTCGGCCCCCTTCCCAAATATTGGCACTTCGCGTCTACAACATGCCGACAGTGTCTACAATTAGCAGGCCGCGTCTACCTGTGGTGCACAGTGTCTACAGACCCCAGACCGCCCTCCCCCTGTGCAGAGTGTTGCTTAATAGAAGGGGGGGGGGGCAGAGTGTTGCTTAAGAGAGGGGGGGGGGGGGGGGCAGAGTGTTGCTTAAGAGAGGGGGGGGGGCAGAGTGTTGCTTAAGACACTGTACGACGCGTCGTACAGTGTCGTACAAGGCGTCGGGGCCCGACGCGTCGGGGATGTACGACGCGTCGTACAGTGTCGTACAAGGTGTCGGGGCCCGACGCGTCGTAAAATCCCTATTTCGACAGTAGTGCCCAAATGCGGCCCAAGGGTCCAAGAGGCTTGTTGGAGGTCACCCAGAAACTGCAATTTTCCAGCTCCCTCATGCTGGCTTGAAAAGGCCTTAGCGGTGGGGCCCCATAGGGCCCCACCTATCTTGGGAACCTGGAGATAGCAAACCCATCATTGGTTAGGGGGTCCATAAAGAAGAAAAAGGCGGAAAAGGACCTCAGTCTAAATCGACGTCAAAATCAACGCTGTACTCTTGCCCGCCAAGGCGCAAACAGGCCCAAAATGGTGCTTTCGGGGCCAATACATACCCGTAGGAGGGCCTAGTTGGTGCTGCATGGGTCCCCATGCAGTTATACGTACTCCCCTTGTCACCAAACCATCACCCAACAATGGCCCAAGGGTGCTTGGGGTTGTTGGACCCCAAAATCGTGATCTTTCAGCCACCCCATGCAGGCTTGAAAATGGCTGAGTCCTCACCCGTGGGGCCCCATAAGGGGGAGGGAGCTTGCAAACCTGGAGATAGCCCCTAACCCAAAAGCCTCATGGCATGTCAATAAGTCGAGGGGCAAGCCTAGAACCCAAAAGACCATGCATTTGTAGGTCGGGGGCGCTTGTACAGGAGGGGGGGGGGGCTGGGACTGCTCACCCATTGGACTGTCTAGGGACCGCTTCAGCCCCCTCCCCATTCCCCGTGGCAATACAGCCCCCATCGCGCGCCTATTGTACGGTCTGTCGCCGACAATGCAAACACCCATTGTACGCGTGCACCGCGTATGCACGGCGTGCCTTGGCCCCGCAATTGGGTCTGGCATTGGCTGCACAGAGATTAGCGTCGTGGTTGCTTGCATGGAATTATTTCATCGGTGTTTTAGTCTGTGGAACAACATGTCATTGGGATGGCCACTTTCACGAAAACGAGAGTATTCTTCTGGTACACCAGTGGCGCACCTGTTTCCATTAGGGGACTGGGCAGTCCCGCAGCATGTGCAAGGCCCGGCTGCCTACTGCAGCTTGTGATCACTGGGCTCTGTCACTGGCGCCGTGTTGCACTGCCTCTGCCCTGCTGTGGATACTGTACAAGCCGATGAAGGCGTAGCACAGACTCCAAAGACACAAGGGAGGGCGGGGGCAGACAAATAACAGAGGCCATATCTATTGTGTCGAGGGGTTCCACGGGGACCAATTGCAAGAAGAACTGCCATGACTGCGGGGGGATCTGCAGCAACAATGGGAAGACCACCTGCAGCAACACCCAGACCACCCCCACACACGCGACAGAACCGCTTGTAAGAACGCAAGTACACCCCACGCGAACAGAAGACCGCATTCTTGAAGTCAAATATCGGGCCTTGGCATCAGAAGATCAGGAGATGTACCAGTCACATTGTACCAGCAACGACTCCCAACAACACAACCCGCTCCTGCCCGGGTGACAAGCAGCACAAGTATATATGAAATGCCGAGGGCGCCTGCAGGCATCCCCACTTCTAGATGGAGGCAACTGCCTCCCCCCTGGACTTGGAGAGATGCAACGCTACGCGTAGCCAACACCGCCAGGGAACACAGCTGAACGACAGTGAACCTGCAGACGTCACTGGACTGTCCTATCAATCCATCAATCATTTTTCTTCGAGGCAATGGCAGGGCAGGGGAAAGCAAGAGTCAAACAATCGTCATTGCATGGCCCCAGCCTCGGCTTCAGGGCACCTTAGGCCAAACTGGGAGGCGTCGATTTTTGGGGAAGACAACAAAAGTGTGTGTGTGGGCGTGTGTGTGTGGGGGGGGGGAGGGGGGTTTGGCATGAGGCCTGTATGGTTTGCGCGAGTTTTTTGGGGGGCGGAGCTGGTTCTCACAGAAGGCCACGCTTGCGCACAGCAGTGGCTTTGGCTGAGCGTGGCCCAGCCTTTGACTGCGCGATGGCACAAGCGGAATGCACCCGCGCAGTGCCCCGCGCGTGCGGCCAGGCACGGGACCAAGTCCAGAATCTGAAATTGGAGCCCGGCATCGGAGCGGGACACGGCGGATGCATCGCGATGGACGATTCGGCCATCAAGAAACCGGAAGTCGCAGGACCAAAATCAGACCAAAAAAAGACGACCGGGGCGCGGCGGAGATTGGCGCGGTGCGCTCAGCGGGCGGGAGGTTCGGGACTCCCCGCACCCGCTCGGGGCGGTGCCGTGTTCCGGCGACCACTGCGGCTCCGTGGGCTCGCATCCAAAGCAATCGCCAATTTCCATGGGGCCGACGGGGAACTGCTGGGGCTGCTGGGGGCCAGGAACTGCATCAGCGCCTGCTTCACCGCCTCGTGCCCGGCGGCCGACGCGACCGTGAGCGCGGTCTCACCCTCCGCGTCCGCTTGCGCGGCGTCTGCACCCGCGCCCAGCAGCGACAGGACGCACCCCGCGTGCCCGCCGCGCGCCGCGGCGATCAAGGGGCTGCCGCCGCGACTGTCCGGCTGCGCGACCGGGGCATTGTGCGCAACCAGCAGGTCCACACAATACTGGTGCCCTTGGGCCGCGGCCGCGTGCAGCGCGGTCTGGCCGGACGCCTGCGTGCACGCGACGTCCGCGTTGCACGCGAGGAGCTCCTCGAGCACGAGGGCGTGGCCGCCCAGCGCCGCGGCGTACAGCGCCGTGACTCCCCCCGGGTTTGCGTAGAGCACGTCCGCGCGGTGCGCGAGCAGTGACCTGGGGACAGGCACAGACGGAAGCAATACCCCTTGAATCGTTCCCCCGGTCCCCCACATTCCAGAAATACAAATCATTCGGCGGTGCAATGTCATCCGAAGCAACGCCCAGTGCAATCGCAGTCATATACCGCTACTCTCGTTGCACTTGTTTCGGAGTTGCGTGCTTCCCCCGCCCCGACCTGATCCCACAGGAGGGGGTAACAAGTCGCAGCATTGCTCAGCCACTGCTGAACAACGGGGGGAACCTTCTCGAAAGGCGTCCCTGACGAACTCATTCTCTTATCAGACTTTAATTGCAATATTAGTCGATCTTTTTGTATTGAAGTTTTTAATTGCTTGAGCCTCGTCTGGTACCATCAAATGCCAATGTCAAGTAAAGCCTTTTCTGCTTCATAAATTATCCCATGACTAATAATGAGCCAATCCATCTTCTTGGTTTCATACTTTCTTTTCTACCAATATCAGACATCCTTAAACCGCATCGAGGCTACCCTTCGCCGGGAGGAGGTGAAGACAACGAACTCTGCCCCTGTCCGTCAACGGCAGGCGCCAACCATGCAACATCAGCGCGAAGGGGCAGGCGGTACAGGCAGCGGGCAAAGCCAGCAGGTTGCGTGACTGGCAACAAACATGCAGAAAGGAGACGGCCCATTGGCCCAACATCGGCAAGGGTTCACCGCCGTGCTTTGCATCAGATGAAAGGAGAATATCCGGGAAAAGCAAACAGACACTGTGAGGAGGTCGCAGGTGCCCCCCCCCCCCACCCGGGAAGGAAAGGGAAGTAGAGAGGGAAGGTTAGGACAGGGAGGAAGAGGGAGGTCACAGGGTGGTGAGAGGCCGATGGGCACCACGGCCTATGGGGGGAAAGGGTCCAAGGGAAGGGCAGCGAATGGCGATCGGCCAGTAGGCGCCGCCCGCTGCAGACGAGAACAACAAACCATGGCGTCATGCCCCCCCCCTGTGTGACATTCCGTCGGGTTGTTGCTCCTTTACGGGGCCCTGGACAGTCACCCGGTCTTCCCTTCGCATGTTGCGTCGGGTCGCTGCGTTCTGTCGGCCTCTGCGGCCGGGGCTCCTGCTGGTGTCGTTTCCGCGTTCGCGGAGCCCAGTGGTTTGGTGTGTTGGGACTGAGCTGAATGTGGCATGGTGTGCCGTTTGCGCATCAGCGGCGCCCAATAAGGTGCCCCCCCCCCCCCCCCCGGGCAAAGGGAGAAGGACGAATGTCGCAGGCACACCGGACGCACGCGATGTGGCCGTTCTGGGCCGACTCGTACAGCGCCACGTCGCCCTCGTCGTCCCGGTGCATCACGTCGGCCCCGTGCACCAGCAGCGCCTCGACGCTGGCGACGTGCCCGAAGTGCGCGGCGGCGGCGAGCGCGACGGAGCCGCCCTCGGCGGTCTGGCGCACGTCCGCGCCGTGCGCCACGAGGGCCTCGATGACGGCGGTGTGCCCGTACTGCGCGGCCGCGAGCAGCGGCGTCCAGCCGTTGGCGCACCGGTGCGCCACGTCCGCCCCCTTCGCGATCAGCGCCTCGACGCCGTCCGCGTGCCCGTTCTGGGCCGCGAGCCCAATGGCGGTCCAGCCGAACTGGTCGGCCTGCGCCACGTCGGCCTTGTGCTGCACCAGCGCCTCGATGCACGCGACGTGCCCGTTCTGCGCGGCCGCCATCAGCGCCGTGTACCCGTCGGGCTTGGCCTGACGTGGACGGGGGAGGCTAACAGAAGAGAGGCCGGGGGATGGGGGTCTGGGACCCAAAAATTAGTGTTCCAAAAATGGACCGATTTTCCCGAAATGGACCGAAATTGGCCCCCTGGCCACCCCCAAATTGACCAAAATCGACCGTTTTTGGCGCCCTCGTGTCGACCGAAATGGGCCGAGTCGGCGGTCCAAAAATCGACCAAAATCGGGCGTCTCGGCGCCCCAAAAATGGCCAAAATCATGCAAAATCGGTCGTCCCGGGTCCCGAGATCGGCCAAATTTGGGTCAGGGTTGGGCTGCAAAGTGGACAAAAATTTCCTTCGGGCGCCTTTGGTGCCCGTGGGGCGTCGAATGGAGGCCTGAGGTCGGCACCTTTGGCAACTGACTGTTGGCCCCTTTTGGGGGGAGGGGAGGTTGGCGTCCTGGGACCTGCGGGGTCGGCCGTTCTAATGTGCGCCTGCTGACGGGTTGGCAGAGGCGGGGACAGGCGTCGGCACGGGCCTGGGCACAGAAACGACGCGGGCATGTGCACGGGGGAGAGACCGGGAAGCGGCACAAGCAGAGGCACAGGGCGCTGATCCTGCGGCACCTGCGGCGCGCCCCCCGCAGCGCGCCACGTCGGTAATTATGAGGGAACGCGGGGCATTGTACCGTTTTTGTGACCCGTACCTTTGAATGGGGACGTGGTCATGGCAACATTTTTGTCCGTTTTGAGTATTGTGCGCATTGGGCCTCAGCCATGTGCCTCGTTGACCTCCTCCCTTCAAGAAAATTGAGGAAGATGCACGCGGTGCTAATTGCCCCACAGCCAATCGCCCTTGCCCCCGGCGGTGGCGCGCAGGAAGCGTCCCCGTGAGGCACAGCACAGACGCGGGCAACGGTACAGAGACGAGGACAGGCATTGGCACAGGCACAGGCACAGGCAGAGGCACAGGAGTGGGAGGAGGGGAATGCACAGGCAGAGGCATAGGCAAAGGCACATGCGCAGGCAGAGGCACGGGCACATGCGGGGGCAGAGGCACGGGCAGACGCAGACGCAGATGTGCGGACGAGGCAGCGGCAGAGGCAGCGGCAGGGGCATCGGAAGAGACAGAGGAGGGCAGGGGCAACGGCACTGGCACAGGCGCATACTTGGGACTACAGGCGCACGTGAAGGCGGAGACAGAGGTGGGAAGCAGAGGCACAGGCAGCGGGATGAGGCACAGGTAAGCAGAGGTCTACAGTGGGGGGGGGGGGGGGGGCATTCGGTGTCCAGGACAATCGGAATCTACAAGTCCTGGCACAACAAAACCCTCGCCATTTCTCAAAAATGAGCGAACGCATTGTGCGGGGGTGGCAAAAGATGCGCATGAGAAGTGGACGGTTGCTGCCATTTCCTGGAGGCAGTTCCTGGTGCATCGACCACCACTCGTGTCTGCACCCCATTGAATGCCACGGGACGGCTACGAATGAGGCAACACCACTTCAGCACTTCTGCGACTTCCACGGGAAACCAATTATCCAAATTCTCTGCCATCGTACGAGGGAGCAAAGGCACAGCCGAACGTATACCCGTGCAAATCCTTTAAACAAACACCGAAGAATTTGCGCACAAAATTTTCGCACAGAATTTGCGACACAGAAATTCTCCCCCGTATACCCCCCTGTGTGACATTCCGTCGGGTTGTTGCTCCTTTACGGGGCCCTGGACGGTCACCCGTTCTTCCCTTCGCATGTTGCGTCGGGTCGCTGCGTTCTGTCGGCCGCTGCGGCCGGTGCTCTTGCTGGTGTCGTTTCCGCGGTCGCGGAGCCCAGTGGTTGGTGTGTCGGTGCGGTGCTGAATGTGGCATGGTGTGCCGTTTGCCTGTCAGCGGCGCCCAATAATTGGCGTATTGAGGATGTGCTGGTCGTACACCCCCCCCCCCCCGGTGTGCCTTGGTGGAGCAGCAGCGCTACATGGACCTGGCCCACGTCCGCCGGGTGCTCAGTGGCCAGCAGCGCCTTGATGCAGTTGTCGTGGCCGAACAGCGCGGCCCGCATCATCGCCGTCCAGCCCCGTTTGTTCCCCCGTCCCACGTCCGCCCCCTTCTTAATCAGCGCCTCCACGCACGCCTTGTGGCCGCCCTCGGCGGCCTGCATCAGCGCCGTGTGGCCCTCCTCGTCCGACTGCCCCACGTACGCCTTGTGCTCCACCAGCAGGTCTATACATCGGACGTGCCCTGCGGGACAGTGGGACGTGACGGAAACCCGCTGCACGACCACTGTCACGTGCACCCCTGGACGACGACGCGTTGCGAGGGGTCTACACTGGACCAGCACTGGGTCCGGACTTGCGCTCGGCCAAGGCGGATGTCAAGGTGCCGTCAATGCCATCGGCCAGGGATGTCAGGGATGTTTTTGGGGAGAGGGGGGGGGGGGTCTGGAACCCAAAATTTTATGCACCAAAAATAGCCCAAATCCATATTTCCTTTTGTAATTTTCACTTTTTGCGAAGATGAAATTTGGTTCCAGGTGGGGGGCTGCACGATGGGCACCCCCCCTCTTCCTATGGTTATCAGGCGTTCTAATACAACCGCTAGATCCTGGGGCAACACCCATGAACTACACGAAGTACCATGCCTGTACCCTTATGACTTGAACCACCGAGCAATTCCCACCGCCATTGTGCACTTCGCAGCCATGCCCCGCCATGTGCCCGATGCCGTATGCCCTGTGCACTGCCTTCGTGAGGAGGTCCAAGCAGCGCCCTACATCGTTGACAGGGAGACACGATGCATCAGCCCAAAGCTCGGCGTTTGAATCCCATCCGCTAAAATCGGCGGGCGATGACAGTGCAGTGCGACACGAACCACCAATCGTTTGCAAAAAGGGGGATGGAGACAAAAACATTCTGGCAAATTTTGGGCGCGTGGGAGGAAATGGCAGTGCAAACTTCATGGGACTTCCACCCCTGGAAAGGCGAAAAATAGGCTACAAAACATGAGCAAGCGCCTTGTCGTGGGCGCCAGTACAATGGACCTGCCCCAGTACCTCGAACACCCACTGCGCCAAAGTGGAAGCGATGGCGAATGGTACGATGGGTCACAGAAGGGAGACAAATCCGTTGAGACAAAAAGTGGCCATTGCACGGTCAATGCGCTTTTGTTCGACGATGGCAGTGGGAACGCACATGCCTGTGTCCTACCGAGGATGCATGGGCAAGTGGCAGACTGCGGGTGAAAGTGAAGGAAACCAAATGATTTTTCATTTGTGCAATGCAGAGCCCAAGTGACTACACCCTCGAACATATTGCCCATTCCCCACACAAACATATTGCCCATTCCCCACGCAAACCACTGCAGTAGGCCCACGGTACAGCAATGTGAGGCCCAGACTGGGAAATGCGGGTTTTGTTGAACCCCAGCCCAGGGCTCCTTTTAAGGGGGTGGGTGGGTCCAGGGGGAGTGAGTGAGTGGTGTGGGAGCCCCCCCCCCCCCCCCCAGCGGTGCTGAGTTGTCAAAAGGAGCCCTCCCTTTTATGACCACAAAAGGGGGTCCAATAGGCCAGCAGACACCCCAGAACACAAGAGCACGTGGAATTACAGCTACACCAACACTTTGTAACCCACGTTGACCCTTCCCGCAGGCACAACGCTACAAAACCACATTCTCTATCGGATTGGAGCCGCAGCAACGATTGTTCCAAAAAAGCCCAAAAGTGAGGGAACACGGGGTCGCCGTGTTTGGACAAGCCGATGTTTGGACAAAGGGGGGGTTACACCATCGCCACCTCCGGCCCCCAAAACCCATGCCACAGAGCACACCCGCACTGGCTGCGGCCATCAGCGCCGTCCGGCCCCCGTACACCTGCACCCCGGCGTCGACCCCGTACGTGTCCAGCAGCAGCCGCACCACCGGCACGTGGTCCTTCGCGCACGCGGCCTCCAGCCCGCGCGCCAGGACGCCGCTGGAGCTGCCCCATTGCTGCGCATTGCAGAAGTTGGCCACCAACGTGATGTCCCCGGCACCGCACAGCCACGGCAACGCCTGCTCGCGCTGCCCGAGGGACAGCTCCTGCCAGCCGCCGAAGCGCTGCATCAGGAAGACGGCCGCGTCGTGATGCCCGGCGTCGACGGCCACCTGATCGACGGTGGTCGGAGGATCAGGGCACAGTTCACAGGGAGGCAGTGAGGGGCAGGCAGATGCGGCCGTGAGGCCCGTGTACATGAAGGCAAGGCGCTGAAGCAAAAAGCAATCATGTCCAGAAGGGGTGGTGATCAGGGGGCAGAGGGGCTGAGGATGTGCACAGGGCAGTGAGATGCTTTTTTTGCGCGCCGCAGGTGCACCACAGGCACGCCGCAGGTGCACCACAGGCACACCGCAGGGGCCGCAGGTGTGCAGAAATTAGCTGAAGTGAGGAACAGAGCAAATAGGCACGTTGGCCTCAGCACAGCTCGCGACGCTGACCTCATCCGACCTGCTCGATGCCGAATCGTGCACCAACAAATGAGGGGAGGAGACGCCCCGAATAAGAAGGACAATCGCAACGGGCACAATTGGGGCTTCAAAAGGGTGGCGCCTTGCGAAATTCACGGCTCCAGGACGATTTCCGGTGCCGCGGGCCGCAGCACAGGCGCAGCAACAGTGTTCTCGGGGGGCGTGGGGTCGGGCACACGGCAGAGTATGGCAGAGGGTGTGTGCAGGAGCACAGGGGCAGAGGGCGCGGGGATGGGCATATGGCAGAGGGTGCGGGGGGGCCGGAGATGGGCGTCGAGCCCTCAACGGGTGCGTCCGTACCGTTGGACCGAGGAAGGCGCCTTCCGCTGTCGAGTTGTGATGAACACAACTCCCGGCAACAGCGTCCGGCACCGTGTCCGGCATCGGAAGACCCGCGGTTCCGAATGCCCAGTGGCTTTTTGGCGTAGGAGCACTAGCCCTCGGGGGGACGCCAAAACCAAAGGCGGGAACGCCCTCTGGGTGCCCTCTGATGGGCGCCTAACAAGTGGCTAATGGGCGCCAAGAGGGCGCCGAGAGGACACGCAAGCCGACTGCACAGAAAAGGGGTATCTCTCGGACCAGAAAGAGGACGGAAGCGGCAAAAGAGCAGAAAAAGGGGACACCTGCAACGCGGTGCGCCCCACGTTGTCGCGCGCGCCGGCGCTGCACGCCTTCAGCCCCGCGCACACGAGCTGCAGGCACGGCAGGTTGTCGCGCACCGCGGCCGCGAGGTGCAGCGCCGTCATGCCGTCGTGCTCCCGCCGGAGCAGCTCCGACATCGGCGAGCACACGTCCTTGACGACGTTGCGGCACACGCGGAGCTGAAGGTTCTGCGCGGCGATCAGGTCCCAGAGCTCGCGGTTGTGCGAGGCCTGCGCCGCGTCGATGAAGCCCTCGACGTCGCGCCATGAGTCGAGCGTGAGCTCCCGCATCTCGTAGACGTCCACGTCCTGGAGGCTGCAGCGCATGGCCACCTCCAGCAGCCGCTTGAGCCCAACCTCCGCCTGGCGCACGACCTGACGTGGACGTGTCGCGGCGTCGTTGAGAGTGTTGCTAGGGAGGGAGAGAGGGCAAGGCTAGGGTTTGGCGGGCTTTGGAAGCCACCAGACTGGCTTTGCACTCAACATGAGTGGCACAGGATACTTTTCTGCTTTCCTTTTGCTCCAAAAATGTCATCCACTGGGGCGGACCGTGTTTGTAGACCATCCCCCAGGTGCTAGGGTTTGGCTCATTTGCCCATCAGCAAAGAAATGCGTCTGCACTAGGGTTTGAAGTCGGTACCCTGTGGCTGAAGTCACTGTAGAGCTCAACTACCTTGACAGCTGACATGTGCTGAACTGTGACATATACATGAGGCATATCTGCAAAAACCCTTTCGTGAGTCAACACTCAATGTTGGCTCAAGCCGTTATCCTAGCCGCTCTATCTCTGGCCCAGGGCCCCGGAAGGGGAGGAGTCCTGAGGCTGAGCCGGGGATCCCGTGACTGAACGACATCACCCAACAACGACACTCCGAAACAACACTCGACAACATCATTCCGCAGCAGCAGCACCTGCTGATGCCCTTCTCGGCCTCAACAGCTCAGAAATGGAACGTTGTTGTTGTGTGGCGCTGTGCAGTGTCGATGTCGGGTGTTGCAGTCGAGTGTCATTGTCGAGTGTGTTGTGCACCAGTCCCTTGGGAATGACCCCCTCCCCTGGACCCGATGGCCACACCGGGTGGAAAACACGCCAAGAGGGTCTAAAACATGCTTCACTCGGGACATTTGATCATCCTTCACAATACCGAAAAAACTCAGTTTCAGATACTGCCACTCGACAACTCGGCATCGAGCCTCAACAACAACACTCAACAACAACACTCAGCAGCCCGTCTGAGGTCGGCTGTTTCGGCCCAGGATTTCATAATGACTGATGCACAGCCCTGTCGATTGAGGGCCTTTGCCGGACTCTCACTTTGTTGGTGCGCTGTGTGGAACCCCCGCCACCGCGCCCGCCCCCGCCCTTGGGACGAAGCTGCACTTCAAGCCGGACCTGGAACTGCGTGCCCGCCAAGAACAGCACCTCCTTCTCCTCCGTGTGCACGGAATGCTGCCGCACCGCGCGCCCGGTCGCGGACTGGATGATGAAGATGCTGCCCACGGGGCGGCCCCCCGTGCCGCTCGTGCGCAGGAAGCGCCGCGCGACCTGCGGGTCCTCGGAGGCACTTGAGGGCTGGTTCCACGTCACGACGTTGCCGTTGTTGTACAGGCCCCGCGGCACCTGCACACGAGAGGGCCAGACAAAGCTGTGCTTAAAGTAACCCCCTCCCCCTCCAGGGCGCCCAGCCTACGCCCAGCCACTGTCTCCCTGACGCCTGGTGCCAGCTTCAATGGCATTTGTAACCAACAGTAACCGCCCCCAACCGCGTTGGCAAACTCCTCGAACCGCCCATCTAACCGCTCCTGGGACCGCCTCTGAGGTCCCTCCCCTTCTAATGCGTCCCTGGGGAGGGGGGGTCTGGGACTCAAAAGTTTGTGTACCAAAAACGCCCCCGACAAGATGTTCTCTACTGTTTCGTTGTTTCGTTTTTCCCACGATGGTCACTTTGGTCTGGGGGAGGGGGGCTTCCGGAAGGGGGGCGGGGGGGGGGGGTGACCCTCATCCTTGCGGGAAAAAAATGAAGCACGGGCGTGGGGCCAGACGAACATGCCATAGCGGCGCTATACAACAGCGAGGGGCCTGTGCCTCGCGCGCGTGGAAGCCAAGACCGATGGACGGCGAAAGCGGCGGTGCGACGCGCTTGCTCGACTGTCGTCGACGCGACCCCCTCACGCACCCCTCGGCCAGGAGCAGCAGGGCGCCAGTTTGGGGTAAGGGGAGGGAAGAACGGGCCGGGACGTGCGCGGCCGGTCGCAGAACGGAGGGGGGACAGCGGTGCGCTGTTGTTGCGTGACTACAAGTGGGAGAGGGCGGGGGTGGCGCGGTCACGATTCACACGGCAACAGTTCGAGAGTTGGCGTTGTCTACGATACACTGATCATCCGGCGGCATCAGTCACTCGATCTACGATGTTGGAACCACAACGCATACCGACGGGGCAGGGGTGGGGCGGGGCGCATGAGGGAGTGTAAAGCCAAGGAGCGAGCACAGGCCGTGCGTGCGATGCTCAGCGGGGGCCTGCCTGCGGCCCCGGGGAGGGGGGGGGGGGTTTCCGAGGCCATCTTTCTTTGCTGCCCTCAGCCGCCTTCTTTTTTGACCGCGTGCAGAGTTTTGCTGAAGGGGGGGAGGGGTGGGGCGTGGGGTGGGGGGGGGGGAGGTCTGAACCCCAAAAGTCCAAAAGTTTGTGGACCAAAAATAGCCCAAATCAATATTTCCTTTTTTCCCACTATGAAATCCGGGTCCGGGGAGGGGGGGGGTGTTCGACCCCCCCCCCCCCTGTGTGACATTCCGTCGGGTTGTTGCTCCTTTACGGGGCCCTGGACGGTCACCCGTTCTTCCCTCCGCATGTTGTCGGGTCGCTGTGTTCTGTCGGCCGCTGCGGCCGGTGCTCCTGCTGGTGTCGTTTCCGCGTTCGCGGGGCCCAGTGGTTGGTGTGATGGGGCTGTGCTGGATGTGGCGGGATGTGCCGTTTGCGCGTCAGCGGCGCCCAACAATTGGCGTATTGAGGATGTGCTGGTTGTTGCCGGGGTCGTTTGACTGTTTTTGCTGTCCACACACCTCTGTCCACAGGCCGTCCATAGCCTGCCTCGCTGTGTTTCTGTGCGGCCCAGGTGCCCTGTTCCTCCACGCGCTGTCCGGGCCGTCCACCATATGTCCTTTTCCCCCTCACGGTTGGTCTGCCCCTGATGGGCTCCCGCTCCCCCCCCCCCCCCCCCGGGAGATGCTGAGAACTCTGACCGCGTGACTTGTCCCTTGTTCCTTGTCCCTTGTTGCTCTTTTGGCTTCTGCCGGTGACCCGCATGCATCGCCCTCGGCGTGGACCGAGGCTGGCCCCGGTGTCACACTGCGGGCAGGGAACGCGTGCGGTGGGTCGTGAGGAGCAGGGACGTTCATAGTGCCCCCCCCCCCCCCCTCGAGTGACAGGTGACAGATGGATGGGCCGGCAGCCTAGGCACCACTTGGAGGTCGGGTCAGGGGTTCGAAGTTTTCGTATTTTTCACCCGCATTGGAATTCTCCACAAAAATCTGAGCATTTTTGAGTACAGAGACATGGGGTAAAAAAAATTGTCCCGCCCATCGGCAGGCCCAAAATCGGCCCCCTAGTCGGCCCCCCGAATAGGCCCCCCTAGTCGGCCCCCCTAATAGGCCCCCTAATAGGCCAAAAAAAAGGTTTCCGGCGCCTTCGGCGCCCCATTTTCCCACATCTGCGTCAAAATATCTGTCACTCTCCCGACTCGCCATCCCCATCCGTCACTCTCCATCCGAAACTGAGTGACAGATACCCCCACCCCCCACCACCAAACAATTTGGCCTATTCTCATGACTATTCCCCGTGAGGAGGGGCCCAGCGGACCTGGAAGTCGATGGCGCGGTACACGCTGCCCTCGAAGCGCGGCAGCAGCCGCAGCTCGTAGTCCACGAGGAACGAGAAGGGGCGCCAGGGCTCGAAGGCCGCGGGGTCGGTCTGCCACTCGCGCATGGCCTTGTTGGCCTCCCGGTACAGCGGGGTCTCCATCGTGTACGCCGTCACCGCCGGGGACGGCGCCTTCCGCACCGCGTGCAGCAGGTCCGCCGCCGTCAGGGGGGCCGGGAGCTCGCCGCGGGTCAGGTACAGGTGCTTCTGCAGCATGTGCTGCGCGTAGTCCTCCGACGTGGGCCGCTCGCAGTCCTTGCAGAACCAGTACACGCCGTCCGTCGCACACGTCGTGTCCACGATCTGCAGGGCAAAGGGGGGGGCAACCACAACGGTTTGGGGCTCCCAACTGGACGAAGTAGCCTCTAAATTGGCGGAAAGGGTCGCCGGAACCAGCCCAGTACGCCGCGCGCGCACCGCGTCTGATACTCCCCCCCATCTCTTTGCAGCACCCCTGCCCCACCCGCAGTGCAAACACCTGCATGGCGTCCTTCAAGGTGGCCTTCGTGCAGCCCTCGAAGAGCGGGAACACGCCCTGGTCCGCGTGCAGGATCCCGTCGGTGCTGCGCGGCTCGGCGTTGGCGTTGCGGCCGTACAGCTGCTCCAGGATGTTCTGCAGCCCGTCCGAGACCTCCTCCGTGACCGTGAGGGCGGTCCAGCAGTCGTCCTGCGCGAAGCAGGCCTTGGTCGGGTTCTCGGCGATGCCCGCCACGATGTTGTTGACGAGGCGCAGCAGCATCGGCACGAGCTCCCCCCAGCCGTCCAGGTCCTTGCTGCTGTGCTCCGTCCACTGCTGCTGCAGCTGCGACAGCAGCGCCAGGGCGTCGACGACGCCGGGGAGCCGCTCGGCGATCAGGCCGTGCAGAGTGGTCTGATGCGGGAGGCGCGAGGGGCGTGTGGGGCACCTCCCTGGCGTGGCGGGTTGAGGGCAGCAGCCCAACTGCCGGCGGTTGGAGGGTAACCGACAGCAACGGTGGACGATGTTTTTTTAACCCAAAAAAATTCCAGTCCACTATAATCCGTCCTGGTCGATGCACCTCCCCGAGCCTCACACAATTCCTTCAACTTCCCAAATGTGTCTCACTGAAAGCAGCACGCGGCCATGCCACCAAGGACAAACCAACCACCAACACAATGTTGTGGTGTGGTCTGCACACCAGGATGACATTTACCACCTTGGCCTACTCTTCCCACGGAGGCTGTGTGTTTCATTTGACGTCTGCTCTTCGTCCTCCACTCACCAGTGGCGTCCTGGCGCAATCATCATTCAAACTGCAACAGTTCTTGTGTTCGAGAGGATATGCTATGGACAATCTAGATGAAGCACAACGTATTCATCCGTCATAAAACTGCATCCATATCTACAATCAAACTGCAACTATCGTGCTTGTTCACCTGATGACTTATATATCGGCATGTGCTGCCTTCATGCTACATACTGTGTGTCTTACCTCCCACTGCTACCGTGATCAAGCACTCCTTCGGCTCTCAGTGGCGTCCTGCAGGGGGGGGGGGGGGGCACCCCCCCCCCCTGCAACCAGACGGAATGTCACACAGGGGGGGCACCCTCCCCCCGTCCAATGCATCCCCTGCCCCCCCCCCGCCCATCCCCCAGCGGGGCGAATGCACCCACACCCGCCCAGGGCCCCACTTAGCCCAACCTGCTGGACATACGCTGGGATCATCACACAGAGTCAGGGGGGGGCGGATTACCGAATGTCACCCCCGCGTTTCCAAGCATCATGCCCATGGCACGGGGGCACATATGAGGGCACACGGGGAAGCCGGCGTATACAGCCGGTGCAACTACAAGCACACGCCTCATGCCAGTATTCCTGGGTCCCACTTTGCCCACATCACCTTGTGAGCCGGGCAAGCCTGTCAACATCCAGGGCCCCAGGGGGCCCACATCCCGCCCAACAAAGCGGCCCGTCGACATTCAGCCCAGGCCTGGCGTGCCGACAAGGGTGGTTTTTCCAGACCCCCCCACCTTTCCCTTTAGGGCTCCCGTGACGGGGACCCCCGACACGCAAACTGGGGAGGTTCGGGAGGGGCCTCAATATGGTCAGGTTGCAGTGTCCGCATTAGGCTCTGGCCGCGCCTGCCCCGGGGGGGAGGGGGGGGTTCTGAGGTACTCCAACATATATGGCCCAAAAGGATCCCCACGATGCGCTGATCATTTTGAGTTATGTATCATTGTTGTTGAAAAAAATTCTTCCGGGCCACTTTATGGCTCAGGTGGGGAGCGATCACTAGTGTTTAGACCAACCTCTTTGGACTGGCCTGTCACGAGAGCCGGGTATGGAAGTGTGTGCGTGCGACCAAGGGGGCATCCTGGCACTGAACGCGCACTGCACGCTACTTTGGGGCCAAGTTCTCGCACTGCGTGTGCACTGCGTGCATGTTGCGCACGCAGAGGCTAGGATACTCACCCAAGAATACCTGTCACCTGTTTACTAGCACGGCGAAGCAGCAAAGCCCACATCAGAACAACAAAGCTGCCTTCAACTTGGTATTCAAGTGTCGTTATGAACAAGCAAATCAGCCTTACAAAGTACAACTATGCAAGGGCATGCAAGATGCACACATGTTCAAGTGGCAAGTGCCACACTCGGATATATCACCAGGACGGTGGCCACACAATTGGCAACAAACACCGTCATCATTTTCTTCCTCTACAACGGTTGCCTCCTGCGCCCATACAGACTCTGGCACATGAGGCCAAGGTCCATAGGGTTGATACCTAGTCTGTCTGCGAATGCAAAACTGAGTAAGATGGAGTAAAATACGCACATGGCCATGCAGCTGTGTTGCAGAGCGTGTCGAGACATTGCGGACAATCGGATTGTGAGTCCCTAACCCCAACTCGAGGGGCCACGCCGAAGCGTGGATTGTGAGTCCCTAACCCCAACTCGAGGGGCCACACCGAAGCGTGGATTGTGAGTCCCTAACCCCAACTCGAGGGGCCATACCGAAGCGTGGATTGAGAGTCCCTAACCCCAACTCGAGGGGCCACACCAAAGCGTGGATTGTGAGTCCCTAACCCCAACTCGAGGGGCCACGCAACAAAGTGTGGATTGGATAATTGGCCCGGTTTCCTCAATAGCAGCGGAAGGTTGAAGGCCCAAAATAACGCTCCCTCAAAGATGCCGGGCGCACACCCTAACGCCCATGCGGGGGAGGAAATTAGGGGGAAATGGTTGATAATTCAAATATGCCACATCCCAAGCGATGCCCCCCCCCCCCCCTTGGGGGACCGCACCACCACCGTACATGCACAGTTGCAGGCACAGAAATTGCAGCATAAAACGAAAGAATTCAGCATAGGATGTGTTCAAAGGGCTGCCAATGTACGGAGACCTACTCCTTAACCGGCTCGGTGTAAAACATCACACTTGTCCCAGGGGGAAACATGGTTGTGCTATCAAGTTCCATTTCAGCGAAAGTGAGCAAAATGTCCTGCCATGAGTGCAAGGGATACAAATGGCAGTGCCCCACAACACAGTCACCTACACAACAACACAATGAGCCGCAACGAAACTTTTTGGGTTGACCAAGTGACGGTCCCCCCCTCCCCCCAGGGGAACGACAAGGGGTGGGGAACGACAAGGGGGGGGAGGGTACTGCAAAAAGCCTTCAGACTGCACCTTTCCAATCGCTGCCCCCCCCCCCCGAAAAAAAAGTCGTGTGAAGGGCCCAGTGTAGTGTCGGTACGTTGGCAGTGGCATACCTCACACCGCGCGAGGGACGATTTGCGAGTCGGTGGCAAGGGGTCGCTCATGGACCGCCCCATCTTTTGCGGGCCTTTGGAGTCGGGTGACGTTGGGCATGCCGGGTCCTGTTGGGACTGACTGTGCGGCTTGAACGACGTGGGCTTCTTCACTTTCGGCGGAAGCGGGGCCTTGCCCTTCGGGTGTTTCGTCTTTGGGGATTTGACTTTGGAGCCTTTGGCGTGGCCCTTGCAGGGGGCGACATCAGGAAGGGCAGTTGATGTCTTGGAGGACTTGCCTGTGCTCTTGGAGCTTGGGCCGGCGAGCTCCATGGGGGTAACTTGGGGACCGTTGCTAGCGATGTCCGCCATGGTGATACAAAAAGCACAGAATGCAGGAAACTAAGAAAGGCGGCAATTCACGTGGTTCACCCGCCGTTGGTGACACGCCATCCGCCGTCGGCTAAGGCAGCAAGGCAGCGCACAAAGGTGCATGTATACACAAAGGGGCACGCTGTCAGGGTGAATGATTTGTTTTCTTGTTGCACACCTCCGCCAACATCGTACACAATACGCAACAGGCTCTTCCGAAGACTGCAAGTGGCAATGTCCTGTCGGAAAGGGAAGCATCAATTATGCGGACCATCAGTCAATTGACAGAGGAGATCATCGACCTCAAAGAACGGAACGGCCGGCTCAAGGAGGACGTGAATTCCCTCAAGAACCGCGCCGCAACGCTGATGGTCGCGCTGCAGCAGTCGTACGAGAATTTCAAGGCGCTGTACAATCAGCACAGACACAAGACACACAGCACATGTACACGACACAGATAACAGCCAATGATAACGCAAACACAAATCACAAGGAGGATGCCTGTGGAAGCGTCACATGTCGCTCATAACTCATGGTGGGGTGTTTGAAAAATCAACACTCGATGCCGCCCCAGCCCCCATGTTATCCCATACCACCCTAGAATTATAAATGTCGTCGAAAATGGACCTTGGTTTCAAGAAGCCCTTTTGCTGTTGTGGCACCACCTGTTGGAAACGACATTCGTGATCCAGTTTTGGAGCACCGTTTGTAGTGCAATTGGGCGGAGCATACCCGGTGTTGGTATGCCTGCCTCTTTAGGGATCATGGTCGGAGGTAGGGAGTGTCCCTATGGCAAAGTTGTGTGCAAGGATGCAAGTGGTGTCCCACAACGGGTACATGCATGCCGGTTGCAGTGTGACCTGCCTGCGCGAAATGCCGCCTGGGAGGTGTGTGCCGGTCCAGGTGCCCGAGGATTTGACAATGCATGCATCGGTAGGTTGACGGGTAGCATAGACGTCTGTCCCGAAAGTTTTCGTGTTCTCCTTTTGAAAGCGGTTCTGGCCCGGTCGGCTTAACTGGGTATCCCCGCCATAGACAATTCCAGCCATTGCTCCTCAGCAAGTTCGTATTGCGTCCAGGCTTCTGCTAGGCGATTGTCCCGGTGCTTCCGCCCTTGTTCTCATGCTGTCCTTCCTTATGTACACTCAGCTTGGAATGGTAAAGGGGGGTGGGTAACAAGGCAAACCACCACAGATGACTTCAAATCGAAGATTCCACAAAGGATGGGGAGAACAAGGGCTGAGGCGGGGTCCCCAAACTTTGGAGGAATCAAGATGGCTACATAACCCCTACCGTCTTGGCGTTCGCAGTATATTGTTGATTCGGTACCGCCGCCTAGAGATGCTGTCATCCCAGAGATAGTAGACCCCCAGACCGTATACATACATATACATATATGACTATATAATATTATTATAGTATATAGTAATATAATATATATATATAATATATATATATATATATATATAACGTTATAATGTTTATACATATTTATTCGACCTACACCAGCAGCGTGATGACGCCCCCCGCAGTCATCTTGTGCGGAGGAGTGTCGTCATGCTCAATCTCGGCGTCCCTCACACTTGTACGGAGTCAGCTCGCACTTCTCCATACAGTGAACGGCGCCTGACAGCCATCGCGGACTCTTTTATAGGACAGATATAACCCGCGTGCACAACCACCAGGATCCTTGGGGACCCAGAAAACCCACTTGCAACCACTTTCAGAGATCGGGAAAATTCCGTCCTTGGAGGGGCTGGACAAGAAGCGGTGAGGACAAAGGGGGGGGGGGGGTTCTGAGGACAGGTCCCCGAACCTGAGGACAGCCACTGGGTGCGCCATGACGGACAAGCAGGCGCGTTGCAAAAAGGAGCAAAGACGGATATTTTCACTGCGTTGGTCTGAAGTAAGGGACAGACATCAACGCCAATGGTAAGCCTGACGCCAATGACACGCTTACACCAGGGTGCTACCCTGTTTAAACCGCCCCCCCCTCCCCCCAGAAGAAAGGACCATACACTGCGGTGACCGACAGCGGTTGGGCGGTGGCTGACGGCAGTTTGAGGGTAGCCGAAGGCGGGTGGACGGTGACAGTGGTTGAGCTGTTGCTTTGGGTGTTGCATAAATGTGCTCCCTAGCGTAAAAAAAAAACACGGAGCGCCCTGAATTGTACCTGCAGCTGCAGGTGTTGCTGTTGCTGTCGCTGATACCCGACTGGTGCCGGGGTGCGACAAGTTGCATACTGGTGTTGCTGGTATTGTTGCTGCTACCTTCTCGGTGTTGGTGCTATGCAATGACCGCCACATCAACTAGTGTTGTCAGTATTGCTGGTGCAACCGGCAGTGTCGCTGCCGGTCGCGTCCAGGAAAGGCCACACTAGCGAGCAAGCGTAGGCCACTTCAACCCCACGGAGTGCCAAAGGGCGAATCACAGCATTGCCAGGCGTAGTGCCAGACGCACCTCACTCAGCCAATGGCTGACAAGGGCAGCCCTGCGCTCCCTGACAATTGCTGTGTAGCCCTGCTTCGTTGAGCCCAGCACCGCGGGGGGGCTACAAGCGAGGGACGCGGGCCGTGTGGCGACAGGATGTCAAATTAAGCGAGCGGCAACCGCGTCCGCAACTGCTGTGAATGAAGGCCTCAGCGGTCGTGCAGCAGTTACCAATAGCACCACGTGGTCCTGCGAATGTAACAGCGCTGTTTCCGCATTGGTACTGTGGTTGATCCCTCGAAAACACTCTTGGCGAACTCTCGGTGTGTTCAGTCAGCCCCTCTGAACGGCCCAAGGACAAAATTTCCAGCCAAGTTTCCCAAAAATATGCAGAGTTGCCACCGCCGGACTGTGTGCCCGGGGGCTCTTTGACAGCCGCCGGCACAACTGATGCGAGGTGATGAATGACGCTTGAGAAACGAGCAGATACTACGGACCACAGGAGACCGCACTGCCGCGTGTCGCGCCGCGCGTGCACTGCGCCGTGCAAAAAGATCTGATCACTACGCGGCCTCCGACAAAAGTGTCTGGGGTGCGGAACGGCTCATGTGCGGGTGGGCCGGTCGAGGCCCTCCGTTTTCGAAGGGTGCCCGTGACCCAAGCACGACCGTATGGCGTGACTGGATAGAGTGGCTGTGTGGAGTCGACGTAAAGAGCGGCCGTGGGGTGGCCGTATAGGAATGAGGTGGCCGTATAGGAATGGGGTGGCCGTATAGGAATGGGGTGGCCGTACAGGAATGGGGTGGCCGTATAGGAATGGGGTGGCCGTATAGGAATGGGGTGGCCGTACAGGAATGGGGTGGCCGTATGGGAATGGGGTGGCCGTATAGGAATGGCGTGGCCCTGTAGCGTGACCGCATAGCATGACCGTAGAGAGCGACCGTACGAGTGACTACATGGAGTGACCGCAGGTGTACAGAGTGAAATCCAAACGACACACCAAACAAGCATGGCTGCCTGTCTATTGATCTTCAGTCCTCCCTTTCTGAGTTACTCTCGTCACAGATTCGTCTGGGACTACGCCCTCCGTAGCACATGCCGTGGTCGCACTGCGCCAGCACCGCCCTCGCGCGAGTATCCCCCAAACAAAACCAATCATCTGTTCTATAAATGTAAACAACCAACACGGCACCGGGGGTGAGGGCAACCACAGTCATCGCAATTCCACAGCAATGGCCTGCGGACCTGTTGAGGTTTGCCAGGGGCCACTGTTCTGGATGTACCAGGGGACACAAACACGGGCAACGGAAACACAAACACAGAACCCAGAATGGGACACATTCCAAAACCAAGGCAGCAATGGCCCGCTTTATATGTGAACAGACACACAACTCATAAAAGCATATGAAGAGCCTCTGATACTGCCCCGCTGTGCAGGTGTCAAGAAAACCATCCTGTGCACCAAATATTGCCCCAGGATGGGGATGGTTGGGGTTGCAGCCAGCCGAGGTTGTGGGGCAGCTCACCACGCAAAGGGTGTCATGGGCAAAGGGGGGGCACAAGCAAGGACCAACGGTATGAAGGAAGGTATAACAGTATAAAAATTTTGCCGCTGCGGCATGCTGCAGCATGCTGCAACACTGTTGATCAAGGGAGGGTGACCTTATCACATGCAGCATGGCCACAGAACAGAAATCCCTTGTACAGAAAATGCAGGGGCTGGAATGAAACATCCCTTTCGCCAATGGACATGTTTTCACTCGTCATCCTCCTTCAACTCACTTTTCTTATTCATGTACATAATGAGAGAAAGTCAGGCAATGTGTCATTGCCCATGACAAGGCGGTCCTTGGTCAATATACGACCCAACAGACTGAAACTCCTCTCCACGTGGCATGCAGAGGGGAGACGGCGGATGAAAAAAAACAGCCAAAGACGATACGTTAGGGAAATCATCCAATTTTGCTTCCCACCATGTGACCCAGGCAGATGTGGTTGTTGGTACAGGGTGTGGGGCTATAGGACCACATATCCTTCCCACTCAAGTCTAGGGATATCGGGATATACTTCGACATGTGATTATATGACAACATTGTAGGCGTCCACAGCAATTCAGGATTGAAACATGCAATTGCTTCTTGTGTTGTTGCTTGCCTTTTGATCATTTTTTGCACCAATCTTGTTGCAATTTGTTGCAGTACAACGTCCCAGCATTTACCTGATTTTGTGCATCACTGAACCGCAAATGCTCAACAATGACTTCAGAAATTTCCCATGGCAAACAGTCCGATGTGGTCCGAGTACTTGGCCACAAATGAACCGAACAGAAATGTGAAGCTGTGGAAGACAACAGTGCACAGCAAAACGCAACCCAAAAGAGTTGCATCAGTTCTTGGTTCAATATCACACAGGCACCAAAAAAAAAGGGTGCTGCAGCATGCCGCGGCGTGCTGCCTACCATTGGTCCTTGGGCAAAAGTAGCCCAGGGGAATGGAGCGACACAGTGGTGAGACAACTTGTTTCGATGCGATGCATTCAGTCCTGATGAGAGACTACCAGCAAGTCCAAATCCGATGTGAGAAGCTAAAGACGGGCCCAGGAACCCGGTCCGATGTGAGTGTTGGATTCAGGAAGGAATGGTTGGCGGAACAAGTCCTGGGCCTACAGGGGTGGGGAATTTTCGCCTGGGGACAATTTCGCCGGGGATAACTTCGCCAGGGGAAAGTTTCGCCACCCTATAAAACCCCAAAGCTCCAAGTGCCATGCGCCCAAATGACTGCAACAAAACAACAAGACATGCACCAGACAGAGAGCCCAAAATTGCACCACATTGCCACAACATAGTCCCAGAACTTGTTTTCCGATTCCCATTCATGCATCTGCACAAGAAACGGCTGGCTCAGGTGCGTTCGTAATCGCGCCTGGCCCTTCTCAGGAAACACAATGCCTGCAGCTGTGGTGAAGGATGGAACTGTTATGCCAAAATTTCCCCGCGAACTTCTCCCCTGGCGAAATCCCCCCCCCCACACACACGCACTGTTCCTCCGCTCATCGCCAATGCCATGGTGGGGAACGAGCTTGCACTGCGCTGGGAATAGGGTGGGTTGGAAAGAAAGATGGGGCTACCATCCGGATCCTGAACATTCGGCCCTGACACATTCCATCAGATGAAATGGCAAAGACGGCGATCAGACAGTGATAAGCATTCTGCCCTGTGCGGTAGGGCGCATGGCTGTGGACCTGATCGATCTGGCCTGGCAGTCAAGGAAGCAGAATCACTTAGAGCGGGCCCAACATCTAGTTGTGGTCCTGAAACAGAGATGTGTGTGCGCGCGCGTGTGTGTGTGCCAAGTGATCCATTCCATTGTGCTCCAACTGCGAGGTTCAACATTCCTGCATTCCTACCACTGCTGCAAACTATGTGTTCAATGTGTGTGTGTTGCGTGTGTGTGTGTGTGTGTGTGTGGAACTGACTGAAAACGAACGAGAGCCCGCGAGCTCAGCTCCACAATTCACCGTAACAAAGAACCATGCGCATGTCGGTTGGATGGTTGGGCCGGATGATCGCAGGGTCGTGTCCGTTGACCTTAGTAGGGGCTTCATGACGGGGGAAATCTCTTGCAGGATCCATGCAGTGCGTATATATATACCGTGATCTATACCCAAGAACAAATGCAGGGTGATTGTTAGTGAAATGCACTACGAAGGGCAACCATGTGCGCAGCAGAGGGTGCGTCAGAATAGCGCATTTTCACTTCCACGGTGTAAATGCACTGCCAGGCAGACACGCTGATGGTGAGGCGCATGATACACATGCCAGGTGGGGAGAGAGAGTACAGAAGAGGGTGGAGAGCCACCGGCAAATTTGTTGCTGGTGCGTCATCTGTTGAAATCTGTTGTGCAGCATTGTAGCAGGGTAACCACCACCCCTTTGGGGGATTACCTGCACCGCGTGGACACCGGATTACGTGTTGGAACAAACTATGTGGAAAAGGTCATTCCTGGGTTCCTGGGTTCCTCGATACTCACTACTGCCCACACTCAGAGATGACGGTGGCAGGCACCCTATCTCACCGTTTGATCGGGTGTAGGCGACAGTGATGCCCGCAAGAAGCCACGAAAGAGCCACGAAACTGTAAGGGGACACCGTGCAGTATGTACAAAGGTAATGCCTTTTACAGGTTGGTAATACATGCACTTCACTGTCGAATAGGTGCGTAGGTCTACAAAATCACCCCAATACATGCACCGCGCACACACCGCGTATAGCACTCCCTCTTTGTCCTAGCAACGGTAAATGACCAGAAATTGATGGAACCAACGCCTAGTGTTGCTTAGACAAGGGCGCCGCACTGTGCACAGTGCACGTGCAAACAATCCTCAGGTTGCCCACGCGTTTTGCCTGGGCCAGAATGCGATGGCAGTGCGCACTCCATGTTCATCTAATGACAGTACCTCGGCTCTCCTCTCCAATTTCATCCAAGACATAGTGTACTACCCTGAAAAGCAAGGGGAAAACATGCTCCAAATGTCACCATTGCCAAATGAACTTCTTGGACACAAAATATGAACATCATGCACCTCAAATCCAAAGCATGAAACAGCACACATGGCACACAATTGGACCAATTACAACCCGCGCCGGCAAAACCTACGTTGCAAAATTTGACGGAATCAACGCCCAGTGTTGCTTGGACACAGGCGTTGTTGCTTGCGCAAAGGGGGGCGGGGGGGGCTATGCCCCAATGCAGATGTAACAACAGCACTCATCTCTGCTGCATGATGACGCACTGTCGCTGAAGGTGTTGCCAATGCTGCTGCTGCTGCCCATACTGTTGCGTCTGGTGGTGGTGGTGGTGGTGGTGCTGCTGCTGCTGCTGTGCGGTTGCTAAAGTTGATGCTGTCGCCATTGGCCGTATTCAAGGTGTGTGCATCAAGCTGCTGACTGACTGAAAACAGATGCGAGTCACCCAGCTCAGCTCTTGCAACTGAAGAAAGATGTTCACTCCCAAAGCTTCCCGGCCTGCTGGGTGGGGGCTGATGGTCAGAGTCTTGTCTATTGACCTTCTGGATGCCTTAAGGATGAAGAAACTCTCCTGCAAAATTGATGCAGTGCAAAATTGATGCAGATATATACAAGAGGACAGAAGCAGGGTTGTGATTGTTTGTGAGATGCGCGTAGCAGAGGGTGCAGCACATTCTCACTCCCACAGAAAATGCACCGAGCGGCAGACAACGACGCTGCGGAGGATACTGACGCCCATGATACACAAGTGTGGAATAGGGCACAGGGGGAATCATCTCAAAATAGCAAGTTCAAATATGTTGGTCTTGGGTTGTTTTTGTGCCGCTGCTGTTGCTATCGCAGTAGCACGGTGCATTTGTGGTGCTGCAGGGGTTCCTAATGCTGCCAGAGTGCCACGACTGGACGAGTGCTGGACTGCGGTGTGTGGTCGGCAAAGAGAGTGGACACGGGCAGCCCTTGTCATGAAGGCACCCTCGGAACTTGCGAGGAGGACAATCTCGCAAACCTCATGGCCGGGCTGCCGGGCTTGGCATCAGTACACGCGGACGAGGGCGGCGGGCGTCACCAGAACGTGGCTCTTGCGGCACCAGCACTGACTGAGGCCACAAAATGACGGGGGGCATGAAATAGCTCGCGCTGGGGCTGAGCCTGGGGCCTTCTAAAGGCAGGCGCCCTTGAGGGCACCAAACCTGTTTGGAGGCACGCAGTCCCTGTGGGTCGGGCCCTTGCACTGGGACTGCCATCCACGGGGCTTACCACAGATTTGCGATGCCTTGGGCGAGGCTACCGCACAAACACCGCGACGGCGGCCACGTGCAGCCCTCCGCAACTCAGTGCTGCGTGACAACGGGCGCCGCTCCGCCCTCCAACTCGTGGACGTCCGGCAGCGGACGGCTGTTCGTCGTGGCGGCGGTTGGGAGCAGGCGACGGCGGTTGACGGCGGACCGGTCGCGGTTGGAGGTGACCGGCACTTGGCACAGAAGCGATGCCAGTTGGTGCCGAAGCGACGAGCAGTCGCCGACCGCCCGGGTGCGTGGCCATGGCTGGAGAGTCAGATTTCGCTTGAGGGGGATTATGGGGGCGATTTCAGAGCAGCTACAGAGCGGTTACAGGGGCCTGCGAAAGCGGTTGGGAGTGCGGGTACTGGCGGTTGGGAATGCGGTTGGGGCTGATGGTGGGGTGTGAGAATGCGTCTGGGGCAGAGTCGGGGCCAGAGTCTTGGGAGGGAGGGGGCAAACCCCCTCCCTTCAGGCGATTCCCTGCTGGCAAACAGCACCGCCCCAGGAATCGGGCCACGCTCGAGGCTCTCAGCTGTGCACCGTGTGCCAGCCATAGCACCGGTCGTGCCCGGCCGACCGGGGGCCGGCGTGCGAGCAGCTGCGGCACGTCGACATCGCGGTGCGCCCGCCGGACACGGGGCTGCGGCACGGGGCGAGGGCCATGCGCCGCGCGGAGGCGGCGCGCTGCCCGCGGATGGCCGCCCCCGGCTCGGCCTCGCAGTGCGAGGGCACGCGCTGTGGGGGCCACCCCCCCGCCCCGCCCCCGCCCAGGCCCGGGCCCTTGCCCCGCATGCCCGCGGACCACGACTGGGCCCGGCGCCGCGCGAGCTCCGCGGGGGAGGTCGGCGACGCGGCGGGGCTCGCCGCCACGACGCCTTCGCTGGCGCCGGCGGGCGGCGTCGGACTCTGAGGCAGTCCCGAGTCGTTGGCGCCCTCCGCCCGGTGCTCCGGCGACACCGCCAGGTCCGGGGGCACCTCCGCGACCGTCCCGGCGCCGCTCGCGTTTGCGGTGCCCTGCGACTCCGCGGCATCGCCGGGCCGCCGCGGGGCACCGGCGTCGCCGGCGGCGTCCTCGTCAACGCTTTCAGTGTCGGAGAGGGCGTCGCCGCCGTACTCCAGCCCCTCCTCCCGCAGCGCCTGCCGCATCTCCTCCTGCAGGTCCAGCATGATGCTGCGCGCCTTCAGGCCCCGGAGGCTGCCGCCCACCGGCACCTCCTCGTCATCGCTGTCGTCGCTGCTCTCGCCCTCGGAGGACGTCCAGCTGACGTCGAGGAGCCCGCCGCTGACCGCGGGGGAGGGGCTGCGGCCCCGCTCGGGGCCGCGGGGCTTGGGGCGGGGCCAGCTGCTGCCCAACCCGCGGCCCGACGCCGCCCGCCGCAGCGGTGCGCGCGCGCGGCTCGTGGCGCCCGGCTCCACATCCAGTCGCGTCCCGTTCATCTGCTCGGTCTTGACCTCCCGCCGCAGTTTGTCGATGGCGACGAGGCTCGCGATCATGCGGTCCTGCAGCCGCGCCGCCGCGTCCTCGTCCGTGTCGCCGTCGTCTGCAGCGGCTTCGCGCGGCATGTCCACCGGGTCCCCCTCCGCGTGCGCCTCGGCGGCCGTCGATGCAGCGGCAGTCGGGGCTTGAGACTGCGGGTGCGCGAGAACGGACGTGGCTGCGCGCAGAGGGGCGGGGGGGGGGGCGCAACAGGCGGCAGCCCGGGAACGCCATAGGGCCAAGGGACGGAATGACATGTGGTATGCCCACAACGCTGGGTACTACCATCTTTTTTTTTCGGGTCAGGCCTTGGTAAGCTGGCAAAGCCCTCTTACCGTACTCGAGAGAAGTCTCGGCATCAGGAATCAGGAGCAGTCGAGTGCTACGACTGTCCCACAGCTCAGCGTGGTAGCAGACATGACGCGGGGGTAGGGGCGAGCTAACTCTCAAACCAGAGGATGCAGCGGGAACTGCCACGCCCATAGGCATCCCAGGGTCCAGTCGCACAAGAAGACTGAAGGCTGAGAAGAGAATGCTGGGGGGACTACCATCTAATGTGCCGTCAAGTAAACCCCGGGCATCTCCAGGCACCGGCCGGCTCCCAGGGGGGGGCGGGTTTCGTTTCCGGGGGGGGGGGGGGGGTCGATAGAGCCCTCCGGCCGCCCCCCCCCCCCCCGCAAAAAAAAAGGGCTCAATTGACAGGACCCCCAAAATCCTACCGAGACTGACCCCCGGGCCTCGGAGGTGACCCAGACCCAAAGATCAGAAAAAAAGAAAATGGGATTTTTGGAATCAGCGCATCGAGGGGGTTCAGAAAAGTCATCATTTGCCATACTTTTGGTGCAAAAAAAAAATCGACCAACTTTAATGCTCAAAAAAATTTCGGCGCCTTTGGCGCCAGACTTCATAATGACTGATTAATGGTGCCTGTCAATTGAGCCCTTTTCCCGAACCCCCCCCCCCCCCCAGTTTTGGGGGCTCTATTGACCCCCCCCCCCCCCCCGGAAGTGAAAACCCGACATGCCCAGGGTCACCGAAAGCAGCCCGGCGGACACCTCAGTGTCATTACGTTTACCACCTCTGGGACTCGAAATTAGGACCTCCTGCTCAGGAGTTATGTGCTGTGACGGCTGAGCCACGTGACCTCGTTTGCTCTCAGGTACGGACTGGAGACTACACATGGAATGCTGCAAATCGCATGGCCGCCCGTCTGGAAGAACGGATGCAAACGGGCCGGAGCCAGAGCCCAGTGCAAACGAGCGGGAGATGCCGCCGTGCCTGTGGTTGTCGGGAGGGCATGGGTTGGGAGCGTGATGGGGGGCCGCCAGGCACGTTGGGTCCCACGGTTCCACTGCCCCTGGGCCTGCTGCGCTGGGGGGGAGGTGGGGTGGGGGGGGGGGGGGGTGGCACACCTGTTGACTCCACCGTTGGTTGTCCCGGGGCTGTGGGTGCCCGGTGCTCTGGGTCTGGTAGGGGACTGTGGGAGTGGGCCAGGGCACACACCCTCCGCGTATGATTGGGGAGGACCCACACTCAGGCCTACGCTTGAAGGGCGTGTTGCACCTCCCCCCCCTTCGGGTATGACTGTCGGTTACGTCCCAACCGCTGCTGTTCGCCCCCCATCACCCTCTGGCCGTTTTGCAACCGCCCACACGGCTACTGAACCCACTCTCCAACCGCCAGTAACCGCTGGTGCAGCCGCTCTTGATATCTCCCTTCAGCCTCCCTCCCGCTCAAGCGCAGCTCTGTCCACGCTCCTTGACTGCCATGAGGCACAGGTCGTGCTGCCATACCAGCCGGGTCCCGCATCCCAGGGCCTAGGGACACGCCTGGGGCAGGTGGAGAGGTCCCAGGGCACGCAGGGCGCTTCGACGTACCGGGCAAGACCCCCGGGTTGCAGCACTACAGCCCCGTTAGCTGAGGCCTCTGCTGGGGGCGGGCCGTTAAACCGGCAGCACGGATTGCGACCTCGTCTGTCCGTCCATCGCACTCCACGTACAAGTACCCAAAACATGCCCAACGCAGGTCGACGCTTTGGCTGATACCCCTGGGGCCCCAACTAGGCCCCTGCGGCACGCAACTGCCGAAACGCGGCCTCGACGGGCTCTTTGTACGCGCGGCGGAAACCGCTCTATCGGCCTGAACATCTGCAGCTGGCGGCGGGTATTGGCCTCTGGACACTTACCACGGCCCTTCCGTGGTTGCCATATCGCTGTCCACTCGACTGATTGCGCTTGCTCTCGCTGATGGCATGACGCCACCGTTGCCGATGCTGCGGCAGGCGGTCTTCAAGGCCACGGACACCCCTCCCCAAAAGGCAATCACGCACCCGCGGGTGCCTTTCTCAAGTGGTTTAAGGCTCAAAACGGCGGAGGATAACCGGCGGGGGACGGACAGACCCTTCGCTTTGGGGTCATTCAAAACACATGCACCACACAAAAGTAGCACTGAAACTGCAGCGTGGCCTTATGAAAAATTTTCGTCGGCGGCTTGTATTTCCTGTGGTTTTTGGGCCAACTGGCGGTCGCCCCCGCGCCCCCCCCCCCCCCCGCCCCCCGGGGGCGGGGGCCGCAAACACATTCAACAACAAAGAGCGGGTCTACAGCAGGGCAATAGCGTTCTCGAACCGTAGATGCTCAGTCCCGTTAGAGTCAACGCTCCCAAACACCTCTGCTATGTACATCGGGCTCATTTATATGTACATTGCGTAGGTACTCGATCTGTCATTGACACCTCCCTCTCTCATGCGGCGTTGTGTTGCTCCTTTGTTTTGTTCGCCCAAAAGGGCGTGCATGCACATACTGGGGGCGGAGGCACCCGGGCTTCTCTTGTGGTTGTGCGTGATGCTGGCACCCGGCGGCGGGGGGGGTGGAGGTTGCAATGGGAAGGGGGTATCAAACCTGGGACTCCGGCGAGTCACACGAGTTGAGCAGGCTCGACCCCTTCCGGGCCAATTTTCCGAAGTTGCCGCTCCACCGTTTGATCAAACCGATAGCTGAGCTCCCAGCGGG
Source organism: Eutreptiella sp. 'Long Island Sound 2002' (assembly GCA_964036045.1). Taxonomy (NCBI): domain Eukaryota; phylum Euglenozoa; class Euglenophyceae; order Eutreptiales; family Eutreptiaceae; genus Eutreptiella; species Eutreptiella sp. 'Long Island Sound 2002'. Next base: position 17,459,111 of record OZ038401.1, on the reverse strand, counting down.
GCCTGAGGTTGACTCTGAATCATCGGTCGCCCGTGGCGCTTCCTCCTGCTGCAGAATTGACGGGGCGTCCGGGCCTGACGAGCCGTTGGAGCCATTGGAGCCGTTGGAGCCATTGGAGACCCGACGAGCCGCGTGTGGCGGGGGCCGGACTTGAGCGGGTGCCCACGCATTGTCGTGATGCACTGGAGTGCACTCCCCATCGGAGCCTGCCAGCCCCTCCGTGTCCAAGGGCCACAAACACAGACTGCGGCGCTTCGGTGCGGGCATCGGCGGGTGGATTTGGGAAGGGGTAGCGGACCTTGACCTTGAAGCTTGCATGGCGGAGTGGAGAGAAGGAAGGCTGCAGGAAATGAGAGAGGTAGGGCCATCTTGACCAACAAGTGGCATGCCCTTAGCTATCCGATGTCCCCCTGTATAACAACCCCTGATGCGACAACTCCCTGGATAGAGTGTGTGTGTGTGTGTGTGTGTGAGGGAGTTAATTTCATGCAGGGATTATTGCGCCAGGGAAATTCTATTGCCTTCGGCAGTGCACCTCGAAGAGAGGTTGACAGTCAGCCAAGCAGTCCCTGAGCCAGGCCAGCAGTCAGTCAGACAGAAACACACAGTTTGGGTTTTTTGTCAGTGGCAGACACGGCCCCAAGCAGTGGGGACTCCTTTGTCAGAGTATTGAAGAAGTGGCCGAATGGTAATGCAGCTGGCTACGGATTTTTGGTCGGCGGCTCGAACCCCGGTGCAGCGAAAATGCCGCCGCTGGCGCCGCCGCAAGGAGTACGCCGACCTGGGTTTGAACCACCAACCAGTATGGCTGCGGTCTGCTGCGTTACCATTCGACCAGCAGTTGTGTGTTAATGATGTGCTTCCCTACTGCCTGGAGCCTTTTCAGCAAAAACTTTTGACCCCCCCCCCAAACACCCCCCCACCCCCCCACCCCCCAAAAAAGTGATATCCAGTTTTAGGGGATAGAGGCCTCAGAATCAAAAAATCCATCGGGGGATGGTCTTATTGGGCAAAATAATGATTTTACAAGGGGTTGGACATCCAATATCATGCCTTGGGGTATGCTACGCGAATGACCCCAAAAAAGGGGGGTATATGACGCCCGTGCCTGCGCTTGATCTAACAACCTCTCTTCGAGGTGATTTCGGAGCAGGAAAATTCCGCCTCCCTTGCAAACCCCAAGACTTACACTGCCTGACGCATATACTGCACTGCCAAAGCCCCCAGATTCGCCCGGGGGGGGGGAAATATCGCCACCTTCCTTAAAGACGAAACTTTCCCACGAAATTATCCGCCCCTTCAGGTCATTGCACTGCACTGCATGCGCATTGCCGTCATGTTTGGCAGAACCTATGGATATGCCTCGTCCCCATCCGGAACACACTTATGACGGTGCCATCCCGCCCACGTGGGCTTGCATTCCTTGTGGTATGGGCCCCTCAGACAAAACATGCAATGGTCGGAGGCATCCATTTCTTGCGTTGCTGAAAAGACCAAGACGAGGGTTCAGGCAGTGGCCGCCACACAAAGATTTGCGCATCCATGCGAGTCGTAAAATGCTTTTCCAGGCCAAAATGTGGAACACGTGTTGTGGCCATGATGCAATCCCAACGAGCCTATACAGGGGGAGGGGAAGTTTGCCAGGGGACAATTTCGACGGGGATAATTTCGACAGGGGGGAAATTTCGCCATCTCCAGGAATCCTGAGGCTTGTTGTCATATACTAGTGGGCTCTGGATGATCCCTGTTATTTCTTGGTGGGCTCTGGATGATCCCTGTTATTTCTTGGTGGGCTCTGGATGATCCCTGTTATTTCTTGGTGGGCTCTGGATGGTTCCTGATATTTCCTGGTGGGCTCTGGATGGTTCCTGATATTTCCTGGGGGGCTCTGGATGGTTCCTGATATTTCCTGGTGGGCTCTGGATGGTTCCTGATATTTCCTGGTGGGCTCTCGCATGTCTGAATTCACAGTACTCACCTGTCACACGCTGCAAAAATTTCGCCAGCGGGAAAATTTCGCCACTTTTCTTAACGGCGAAATTTTCCCCGCGAAATTCTCCCCTCCTGAAATCCCCCCCCCCTGTAGGAGCAAAGAAGCCGCACTTTGGTCCGCAGAATTGCCTAATTTGTAGGGCGGGCCTCCAATCCATGCCTTCAAGCACATGCACCTACAAAGGGCACCGTAATGTCCACTCCACCACATTCATCATGCGCACAGGCTTGTGCAGCCAGCGCTACTGCGGTTGGCACGTCGCACGCACCAACCACCAGTGGTTGTTCGGTGGTTGGTGGTGGCTGTTCGGTGCCACTGCTGGTGCCACCACTGCCACCTACGCTCAGTGGGCCCTCGCCCAAACCCCATGGCATCCCAGAAAGGCCGCGGTTGTGTACGTCGCGGATCGGTGGGCGGTTGCGGGTCTCGGTCCTGAGTTTGTTCATCCGGTCGTCGCACTGGCCCTGGCACCGAAGGTCCTGCAGATCTGCCCTGGGGCGTTCTTGTGGAGGCCTTGGTCGGGCTACTGCCCGTCGCCCTGGCCTTGCGGATCGGTGAACGATGAACCCGGGGGGAGGGGTGGGGTTCCGCAGACGTCGTGTTTCGGTTGTGAGGTGCGGAGCGCCTTGATGTGTGGGGTTCCGCATCCCATTCCACGGGGCCTATGCCCTGTTTCCGGGGTTTGTCGATTGTCGAAGTTGCGGGCCCCCTCCAGGGCTGAGCAGTGGGGAGGGCCTTTGGACCCAAAAGTTGGTGTACCAAAAATGGCCCAACAAGATTTTCCCGGTTGTAAATTTCGTGTTTTCCCACGACAGTCCCTTTGGTCTGGGGGTGGTCCTTGGGTTCTAATTATTCGAAAGCCCCCCCCCCCCCCCCCAAAGAAGGGGTTGGGGTGCACGCGTTGTTCGCTGTATCAGGATGATGTTGTACCGAACTCCGCAGGATCCGGTACGGCCCCCCTGTAGTCGGCAAGATCACGGGGGAGGGGCGGTGGGCGGACACAGGGTTTCACGGGCCACCATTGACCACTTGGCTTTCAAATGGTGCAGGTGGTGGGGGGGGGGCACCTCCGTCCCCACAATCCTCGTGGCACAGACTCGAGCAGGCCATCGTGTTCAGCAAATCGGCCAAGGAATTGAAACGAGGAGGTCAAAAACACAAGGCTGCATAGCTAGAAGCTTGCTCCTCCATGTATTCTCCGTCCTTGCCATGCTTGGTTACAGCCTTTGTCCTCGAAGTATTGCCCATGCTTGGATGGAGCCTCGCCTTTTCAAGTATTCATCATGCTTGGTTGGAGTTTTGCTGCTAGCAACAATCACCAGGGTTCATTCAAGCCTTGCTTCTCTATTCGGCACGTTTGGCTGGAACTATGCCGCACCATGTCTTTCCGTGCTTTGGCTAGAGGTTTGCTCTTGGTAGTATTGCGCACACTTGTCTAGAGCCTTGCTCTTTCAAGTAAGCCCCCCGTGGCCAACGAGCACTGTGTGCACCAAACACTTCCATTTTTTCGAGGACTGAATTAATTTAGTACTTAATGAGGTACCCGGCTCCAATCCGTGGGTTCACGCTAAAGGTTCCGGGAAATGAAGGGCTGTTGTGATGTGACTTGCAATAATCGTGGCCAATTTTGTAAAGCAAGTTGCGCTTTGAATGGGTTGGGTTACTTGTGCCTAGGGATGCATTACCGCTGCTTCACAATATTCTCACACGAACCGAATGGTGTGTGGAACGAACACTGCAGATTTGTGCTGCGTAACTGGCACACAGGCCACGTGTCTGGGTCAGGGCCAGGGGCAGAAAAGAATCCATGTCGATGCTGCGCGACTGTGCACTGGCCCGAACGGGTCAAAATAGGGGTCTCTTGGTGGGCCAGGCGGTTCAAAATGGGGTCTCTTGGTGGGCCCCAAACGGGTCACATTCCCCTTGCGGCCCCCATCCGTGATAGACAGAGCAATCGTCCCAGGGATGCATTGGAAGGGAAGGGGCCTCAGAGGCGGCCCGAGAAGCGGTTAGAGAGGCGGTTGCAGGAGGTTACCAAAGCGGTTGAAGGCGGTTACTGTCGGTTACAAATGCCATTGAGGCTGGCACTTGCCGTCAGGGGGACAGTGGCTGGGCATTGGCCTTCAAATGCATCCCTGGCCATGTAGCACAGTCCTGCCATGCCCAACGCGTGCCTCATTCCCACCCCCGTGTCCAAAGCCACGCCCAGGCGCCAAATTGACACAGTCCCTACGCCCCCCCCCCCCCGGGGGGCTCAGGCAAGGCGTAGCTTGCGCGCGGCGGGCAAAACGCGGAGTGGCAACAAAGTGTACCTTGGACTTGGGGCGGGGAGGAGGGGATGCTGATGGGGCCCCCGTGGGGCGTGCACACGTGGTCGGTGCTGCGAGGCAGTCAGAGATGGACCGAATGCCCTCGAGAGGATGGGACTGGGCTTGAAAGTGGAGTCCATCACGTCTCACGCGACGCTGACGGCGCTGCAGCCGATGTACCCCCCCCCCCTCTACTCACGTGTCAAAGTGACGCATCGCGGTGGCAGTGCGAGCCCCAGCCCCTCCCGCCCCCCGATCGCAGCCCCGGGGGGTCACAGCCAGTCCACGGCTTACCGTTCCCCGGGGGGGGACACGCAAACGGCACACCATGCCACATCCAGCACAGCCCCAACACACCAAACCACTGGGCTCCGCGAACGCGGAAACGACACCAGCAAGAGCACCGGCCGCAGCGGCTGACAGAAAGTAGCGACCCGACGCAACATGCGAAGGGAAGAACGGGTGACCGTCCAGGGCCCCGTAAAGAAACCGCAACCCGACGGAATGTCACACAGGGGTGGGGGTTCGAGAATGGCAGCCTGGGCCCCTGCGCCCTGACCCACCCACCCCACCACATCAGAAAATTATTACCCCGGGAAAAATGAAATGTATCAAAAGTGCCCGAACTTGGAGGTCGATTTTAATGAGACAAATCGGTTTTTTTTTGCCTCTGCCCCCCCCTCCCCCGCCCACGCGGTATACGTGAAATTCGCCATTCGGCCGTGCCATGGTCATGGCGTGCAGCGGCTGCGGTGAGGGTTCGAGTACGCGGGCACTTCCGAGTCCCATATCCCCCGCCGCATCGCACGCGGAGCCCCCACAACACCCAAATCAGAGGCCGGCGCTGTCGCGGAGATGCAGAGCAGACACCCGTGCCCCCAGCGGTCACTTGACGCGGAGGGTCGTCCAGCAGAACCTTCCGTCGGGGGGGGGGGGGGTCTGCATGCAGCGGAGATGACAGCCAAGGCACCGAACGCCGTCCAGGAAGCCATAGAAACCGGTCGAGGTCATTTAACGCTTTGTGAAATTGAGAAACGGATCTCCCTAAACCAAATATCTAGCGGAGAATCGGGGATCCTGAACAGAAAAAAGATGTTTGGTTGCGGTAAACCAATCAATTGGGGGGAAATCAAAATAGGAATCAGACTTATTACGAGTAACCCCCCCCAAAAAAATCATTTCGTTTCAGTCTGCCATCACCTGGTGGCTTCCGTAGCCGTGTCACGACAGTCGAGCGTCGCACTATCACGGGAAAGACCATCGCGTCGGGTGCGGCACTGGGGGTGTGCGCAAGTCCGTGGGTGCCAAACGCGGTCACGGGTACGCGCTGCTGCAGAGGACCCGACGTTGAGGGCGTGGCTGTCCCGCACCAACGGACCGCACCCGCACACTCCTCCGGAGGGAAGGGGATGCCGCGAACACACGTGCCCCGCCCCCCGCCCCTTCCCAGTGCACACACTTCTTTCCGTTCGACGACACTCGTCGACTCGACGGGGTCCGCACTGCCACAGGCCGCCACGTCCCCCCCCCCCCTCAGTGACATTCCGTCGGGTTGTTGTTTCTTTACGGGGCCCTGGACAGTCACCTGTTCTTCCCTCCGCATGTTGCGTCGGGTCGCTGCGTTCTGATGGCCGCTGCGGTGGTGTTCTCTGTGGCGTCGTTTCCACGGGAGCATGGAGCCATGGAGCACAGTCCTGCCATGCCCAAAGCCCTGCATCGTCGGCAACATACCCCCGACCGCCCACCCCCTTGTCCAATCCACGCTCAGGCGCCAAATTAAGTCCCCACGCCCCTACTCTACACAGTCATCCGGACGTGAGCTCCCCCATTGGGTCCGCCAGCGCCACGACAATGTTGAGACTGGGTGGGAGTTGGGGAAACATGGAAACAGGAAAGGAGCACCACAGACTTCTGGTGTGAGGCCCCATTGACGGGCAATACTTCGTACAGTGATTAAACCTCCACCCTTCCCCACATCAGTTTGGTGTAGTACCAACTAAGCTACTGTCCAGCTCTGCCGGCATTATGCAACGGAGCACCCAAAGCCTGGCTTCGTTTTCTTCACTGGAACTGAGCCACCTGCTTGGAGAGCCAGCCGGCTGATACCCACCCCCTCTGTGGGACCCATGGACTGCATGCAAACCCTTCAGGCGCCTCCATGTACCCCCCACCTCTGCCCATTTACCCCCATTTACCCCCATTTTTCCTCCAGCCATCACCCAGCATCCCCCCCCCCACTGTGCCGTAGCACAGAAAACCACCATTTTTCACCTTTTTGGGGGCTTGTTTATCACCATTTTCCCACTCAGTTTGCCAAAAACGACACATCCTCACCCATTTCCCCCCATTTTCCCACATTTCCCCACATTTCGGAATATTCTTCCGGCAAGCTTCCGGTCGTGGGAATTTCTGGGCCTTGCTCCCCCTTTCCACCCGATCCCTCCCTCACCCCTGGTCCCTCAATCTCCGCAGTGCCCCACCCCCAGGCCCCCTCGCACTACGTGTCCTCCAGCTGCTGCTGGTCCTGCTTCTGCTGCCGTGCTCGCTCCCGCTTCTCCCACCGGCGGTCCTTTGACTCTTTGGCCCGGGCCTCCGCCTCCTCCTCCGTCAACTGCACCCACTCGTGCTGCTTGACGTCCCAGAAGACCTTCGGCCCAGGCTTGCCCTTGGGCCTGGGCTTGGGCTCTGGTGCAGGGCAGGCGTCCGCCGCCGACGACTCCTCAGGCGATGCGGTGGCACAGTGCCCCAGGACGCCAGCAGGGGATCCATCAGGCGACGCACCGTTGGGCGTCGAGGGCACAGTCTGCAGAAGCAGATGGGACCATTAACCCAAGAACACCCTCCGCCCGGCACAAACTTGACCTGTTCTTCTTTAACTAGAACTAGAGACAACTGCGGCTTCCATTTGTTCCACCGCTGGTGCCACTGCCGGCAAACCCCCTGTCGGCTCCACCAGAAACGGGACCTGCACGAACCCATTTATCACAAAACGAGCCAAAAACAAACTCAAAAGAACGTCCCTCTATTCCTCCAGCGCCATGTCTGTCTCCATCCCTCCATCTCACCCCCCCCCCCACCCCCTCCATCTCCCTTGGCACTGCCGCGCTTCGTGAACGCAAGGGCTGCCGCACTCCGCCGCGCCCCGAACGGCAATACGGTCCGCTGGCCCAGGGCGGTGTGCAATTCAAACACAAATTGCGAATGCCCGGCGATCTGCGGTCTGACCGGGCGTGGGCACAGCGCAGTGGATGCGGTGGTCAACAATCGATGGCAGTTGGCAGTTGACGATGGACCTTGCATTCTGCGGTGGGGGGGGGGGGGGGTAGCTTGGGCTTGGCTGTGGTTCCCGAGGGGCAGTGAACAGCCCACAAATGTGGCGACCACTGCCATCAACCACCACCTCCTCAACATTGCATCACGTCCTTCACAGCAGGAGAATCCCCCCGGGCTTGACGTGCTTTGGACTCCAGGAATCTCACCACCGATGGGTTGGTTTTGTGTGTGGCTGTGCCCCCGTTGGTGGTGCTCTTGTAACCATGCCCATCCATCCATTCCCAGGGCTGTGCTTAAAGGGGGTGTCTGGGGGGGGGGGGGGGGTTGGCACAAGGCCTCGGTATCTGATTGTTTGCCTTTGGCGGCGCCTATTGGCCTCTCGCCACTGCTAAATCCGACCCTGACCTAAACCCGAACATGTTTTGGTTCTACTCCGGGGGTCGGCCGTCCCGGAGACGGGCTGTTGCCCGTGCCGTTGACCAGGTGCATCCAGATGCACACTCCGAGTCATTGCTGGGTTTGCCCACTCCAGCACTGACTTGGCGGGGGGGGGGGGGGGTCTGGGACCCAATACTTTGTGCACCAAAAAATGGCCCGGCCAGAATTTGCCGATGGTACATTTGGTTTTTTCCCACGATGGTCACTTTGGTTAAAGGGGGGGGCACCAATGGTCAGGCTATTGCTTAGTGACCACGGGGGGGGGTTGGTTGGGTTGGGTTGGGTCAAGGCCTCATCCGGACCTCCGGGACCACGGACGTCGCCCTTCCCTGCGCGTCACAACTGGTCCGGTGGGTGCTCGGTTGTCCGGTCTCAAGGCCTACCGGACTGATGACCGCCCCCGTACCCCGCGGTGGCACACGCGGGAGGGAGATGCCGCCGTACCTGTGTGTATGGGGCGCGCGCGCTGCCGGTGGGTGTGGGGCGTGGACTGGCTGGGCTGCGAGGCACGTCGGGTCACACGGCAGTGCCGCGCCTGGCCCGGCCCCGGACCAGTCAGTCACGCAGGGGGGGGTCCCTGGGCTGGGCTCAACCCCTTGCTCTGGGCTCTGGGGGGGGGGGGGGCTCTGACTTACCTCTGCCTGCCCTACACTGGCACAACACGGGGACGTCACGGCGTTTCGGCGGCTCGTCACTGAGTCGCGGCGGCGGGCGCGAGGGCCCACCGATGGGACACACCTGCTGTGGTGTACACCCACAGCGTGCCACAGGCATACGGAGTCATGAGCTGGGGCAGCGCCAGGGTGCTGTCTCCTGGGGGCACAGCCGTGAGCAAGGCTACGCCAGCCCACAGGGGAGGTACACCAGCCTGGGCAAGCAGGGCAAGGGCCCAATATAAAGCCGCCGGCGGCGCGACGATGAGGAGCACTGGGGCTCCATGGTGCCACTGGGGCTCTACAGGCAGGGAAATATTTAGCTGTGCTGCACAGCGCACTTGCCAGGACGGCAGACCCCGCACCAGGTAAGCCGTGACCAGGGAGTAGTCCCACGGTAGGTAGCTCTGGTGATCCAGCACGGAGACCGTGGGAGGTTGCGGCGGGGGCTGGTCCGGCGTGCGGTGAGGATACGGGAGTGTGGCCCAGAGGGCTAGGAGGTCAGAGGGGGTCAGGACTGGCTGGGCCAGGGCACTTACTACGTCCTTCGTTATGCGGCGCCGAGTGGCTGCGGTGAGGAAGGCCCCACCCCCATCGGGGGAAGCGTACCATAGGCCGGAGAGAGTGAGGGCGTCACCCATGCCGGCGTCCTCTGACGTGAAGTGTGAGTCCCATGTACAGCTCAGTACCGGCCGCCCTTGACCGTCGAGTAGGTGTCCGTCCCCCGTGACGGTGGCGGCTGGAGTGGGGGTCGTGGCGTGGAGGAGGAGGGCTTGGGCTCGGCGAAGATGGAGGAAGGCCGCGGGGCACCGGCTGCGGACGTGGCGCCAGAGTTGGTGCTCGGCGGCGCCGCAGAAGTGGCACTCCATGGGGATGTTTGGCTCCGGGGGCGGTTGCCATTCGAGCACCCGGTATGCAAGGGCGCGCTTGATGGCACGGGTTGGGATGTCGTCCGCTTCCAGCAGTTCGTGGAAAATCGTACCATCGGGGCGAAGGAGATGAGCTCGACGGCCGGAGAAGTAGGCGGAGGTGGTGGTGGCGTCGTAGGCCGCGTCCAGACCCAATTGCGGCTCCACGAGCATGCTGCCGCGGTAGTGCAGAACGAGGGGGTCAGGGAGGAGGTGGGGCAGGGGCACTGCCCAGGGGGTGGGGGCAGCGGCCCCGCGGGCTGCCAACTGATGGGATTCCCGGTTGAGGATCGCCAGGAGGTGAGTGGCGTGGCTGTCATGCTGTGCTGGGACCCACAGCTCAGTATGGGAGCGGAGACGGAGGAGGGTGGGGGAGAGGCGGCGCCACAGTAGTTCAAGGACAGTGAGTTTTGGGGGGAAGCGCGTGTGGGCACGCAGCAGGGCTGAGGTGCTGTCCAGGGCGGTAGTCAAGTGGCCCGACCACCCGTTGAGAAGGTACAGACCAACCAGGTGGGCCAGCCACTCCGCGCCCGCGGGGGTGACCCACATGCGGATGCCGTACCAAGCGCGGAGGATCACACCTTGGTCGGGGGCATAGAAGACGATGCCGCCGCCGCCGTCGCAGCGGCGGAGTGAGGCGTCGGTGGAGAGCACCAGGCTGGGACACTTATGCAGCACTGATGGGTCCGCATCAGTGTGGATTGGCATGGCGCTGATGGCTGGGTCGGGGAGGAGGGATACCTCAACTGATAGTTGCTGGGCTGCAGCATGGAGGGGGCGTGCGTCACTGCCAGGGAGGTCGATCTCTGCCAGATACCGCGCGGAGCGGTGCGCAAGCAGGGACCTGGAGCAGGTGGCCTGGGTGTACGTTACGAGCAGATGGCACGCCGAGCGGAGGGGGAGGTGGGGGCAGCCGGGGCCGCCACCGCTGGGGGGGAGGGCGAGAAGGGCACGGGACGTCCAGCACGGGAGCCCCAGGACGTGGCGGTAGTACGCTCGCGACTGGATGGAGAGGTCCTCGATCTGCTCTGGGGGAACTGCCACGCCGGAGGCAATGTAGTCCAGCTGCGAGAGAATGAAGGCCCACAGGGAGCGCAGGGCCAGGACGGTGGTGGTGGGGAGGGTCTCTATGCGGCGGCGCATGCGCGTGACTTGCTTGGCGAGGTCGGCGTATGCGTTTGGGGGTTTGAGGGCGTGGGACAGTGGGATGCCGACGATCTGGGGGGTGGCCTGAGAGGTCGGGGTGAGGTAGTACGGCACTGTGGAGGTGACCTGGTCGAGGCCTGAATCGGTGATCTGGAGGGCGAAGAAGCGGAGTTTGTCCATGTGGACAAGGCCGCCCTTGGCTACGGTGGCGCGGGTACAGAGCCGCGTCAGGGCGACGAGGGAGGGGAGCGTAGGCCTCACGAGGCGGCGGTCGTCCGAGTACGACAGGTTGCTGACTGGGACACCGCCTGGGCAGGGGGGCACATGTACGTCTGGGAAGTGCGGTAGGCTGCCACTGACGACGAGCTCTCCTACCTGGTAGGTGTCGCCCGAAGGGTTGTCCCCTTGGTTCCACCCTTCCTCCGTGACGTAGGGCGGGGCGAACCCGTCTGCAGTCAGTGGGTGGATGCGTAGGCGGCCGTAGTATTTAACGGCCCAGGGCCCAAAATCCCAGGGGAGCTGCAGGATGCTGTGCAAGTGGGTGCAGTCCTCGCGCTGCTGGCGGAGAAAAGCGTCCGCTGAGTCCCAGTCGGTGATGGCGGCGGAGCCGTGGCGCTCTAGGCTGGAGAAGACGGTGGCGCGGAGGGCGAGGGCGAGGAAGGCTGGGCGTATGTCTGACCGATATGCAAACGCGTCTGGGGGAAGCGTGCCGGAGATCTCCAGGGACGGGACCAGCATGTCCCGGGCTGCGCGGGACTCCGCGCGGGTGAGTGGAGACGTGAGCGTGACGGGGCGGTGGGCTTTGAAGAGGTGGGGGAAGGGCTTATTTTTGTCGATGCCCATCATGACGGAGTCGAGGGAGAGGGAGTCCGCGCCGGCGTCGACTAGCTGCAGGTGGCGCTGTACGCCCTGGACACCTCCGTGGCGCAGGTGGTGCAGGAGCGCTTGGGGGCACTGGTCCAGGCCAGCAAACAGCGATCCCGGGGACGTTACTGAGCGCCATATCCTGTCTGGGCGGAGCACTGGGCCTTCTGCCACTTGTCGGCTGAAGAGGCCTCGGCGTGGGCGGTCCCGCGGGTCTACGCCCGCGGCAAGGAGGTCACCCAGAAGACCAGCGGGTAGGTGCGCGATGGGGTCGAAGTACGGATCCCATTTAGAGGGATCATATGTGGCGGTGAGGAAGTCGAGGTCCGGGGTATGCCCGCGGTGCCTGGTGGTGGCCGATGCCTGGTCATGCACTTCCTGGAGGCGGGCGGTCGCTGTGGGAAGCTCACAGCCCAAGTCTGGCTGGATCCCGCTGTAGGGGCGCAGCGGGTTGGAGGGGCGGCACAGGGCACCTTTGGTAGCTCCGGTGATGGTGGTAGATCGCAGAACTTCATCGGGTCGTTCTACTCCGTGGCGGGCGGCGGTGGCAGCTACAAACTCCCTGAGGTCGGCAAGCTCGGCGTCGGTGCGGGGAGCTGAGCGGCGGCGGAGGTCGCGCAGCACGTGGTCCACTGGCCTGGGGTGGGGGATGAGGTGACGGGCGGCTGCCCAAAGGGAGTGGTGGAAGGCTTTGGGGCCTACGGGATAAGATGCCAGCCAGCCCCAAAGGAGGTCAATCAACGCAGCCAGGCGGGGCAGGGTGCCGGGGGGAGAGTGGCGCCAGCGTACCATGCGCCAGCTGCGGATGTCGGCCAGGCCCTCCAGGGGCTCAACGGAGACGAGGAGGGGTTTGTGGGGTGTGGGCGAAGGGAGTACATCCGCATCTGTGATGGACCGCGCCCCCTTGATAAACACGTGGTCTATGCAGGTCGCCTTGGGGACACCCCCCGAGCTGGAGTAGTGAGTGGGAGTGTCGGCTGGGAAGGCTGGGCGGAAACGGAGCATGCATCCGTCGCCGCGGCACGCTGCCGCCAGGGGATGACGGGTACAGGTCCGCGACATGTTGAAGTCACCCCCCACGAGTTCGAGGGCTGCCCGGAGGTAGGTGGCGAGGGTGGTGAGGTTGATGAGGATGGCGCGGCGTGATTTGTAGTCCAAATCGGGGTGGACGTGCACGGAGGCGAGCAGGAGGAATCCCAGGGTGTGGTGGCGGACTGAGGAGACGAGTAAGTCGGCGGCATCGTGTTCGATACGAGGCGGTGTGGCTGGGTGTTGGAGGGATCTACGCCACCCGAGTACGAAACCAGTGCCGCAGCCCTCGGCTGAGCTGATGTGGCAGGCGTACAGGGTGGGCATGGCCTGGAGCAGGGGCTCGAAGGTCCAGACCTCCTGGAAGGCAAAGACGTCAACCTCCAGGGCGAGGAGGGTGTGTACAACGAAGTCTACCTGGGAGGCGACGCCCCCAATGTTCCAGGAAAGGAAGACGAGTCCCGCATGTCGGCGCAGGTTGAGGGGGGAGAGGTCGAGGGACAGCAGGTGGCGGGCCCAGGGCGGAGATGGGAGGAGGAGGGAGTGGTCGGGGTGAAAGCAGGGGGTGCCCGGGCGAACTGGGGCTGAGGGCACACCCTGCAGGAGTGGCGAGCCGGGGGGGCGGACGTAGGAGCGGTGGGCGATGCTAGCGGTCAGGTGGGAGGTGCCAGGGCTGGGGTGCAGGCACACAGCGTTGGGGAGGCGGAGGGAGGGGGTAGGGTCGAGGATGGCCGCGGAAGGGAGCTGGGGGCGGCCACAGGAGGGGCAGAACCACGCCACAATAGTAGTGGGCAAGGGGGGGGCAGGGGTGAGCCATAAGCGGTGGCCCGGAACGCCATGCAGTGACGTGTTATAATGGGCCTGGGGTGGGGCCAGGGGGCCAGATGGGAGGGAGAGTCGTCAAAGAACCAGACAATGTACCCGTGAACGACGATCGGGATGCTCACGACCGGGTCAGGGTCATCGACCTGGAGCACTCGAACGGCCTGGGAGATCCAGAGGGCAAAGTCGCGGAGGGCGCGGTAGTGCAGGAGGGGCGGCAGGCAGGGCCGTGGCGTGGCGACAGGGGGTGGCAGGGCGGCCAGGAAGCGGGCGACGAAGGTAGCGGCTGGCCACGGCAGCGGCGAGTCACGGGGCGGTGGCAATTGGACGTGGTCCTGGCTGCCGCAGAGGGGGCAGGCGGTGGCTGCAGCCCCTTGCTGGGTGATGGTGCCACACTGCCAGCACACAGTGGGGCAGGGGCCTGAGTGGGGTGGGTCGATGGCGAAGGGGTACGAGGCGTCAGGCGGTAGGTCGTGGAGTAGGGAGCGGGCTGTGGTCGCAAGGCTGCGGAGGTCGCGGAGGCGGGGGTATGCAATGGCACAGTCCAGAGCGAGCTGGGTGAGGAAGGTGGACGGGAGGGCGCCGGGGGGGAGGCAGTGCGGCAGGGTAAGTCAGTTGACACGGGAGCCGTGATAGGGGGTAATGCGGTGGGATGTTTGGGGGGCATCGCGGGTGAGGGGGGGGGTCCCGTACGTCCGAGGTGGTTGGGGGGAGGCAGCAGGGGCCGAGGTCGAACTGGCAGAGGTGGCGAAACCAGGGGGGGGGTGGCTGGGGGGTGGGGCCATGTCGGAGAGGGCGATTTTGCGTCGGCTGGGCTGGTTCCGGAGCTTCTTCTTGGGAGGCGGCTTGACGGGGCTGTCGGGGAGGAAGAAGGGCTCCCCGCCCGCAGTGCGGGAGTCGATAGTGATGGTGTAGTGAGAGTGGGGGTCAACGTAGGTGCGAGTGGGGGCGCTGGCGAATAGGATCCGAAACTGTTCGTTGGGAATGGAGGCGAAGTGGGAGCCGTCGCGGAGGGCTTGAGCGGGGATGGCCACCGGCGCACCGATGTGGTGGGTGAGGGCGCTGGAAGCCTGCGTGGCATCTGGCACATGTCGGAGGCCTCGGAGGCGAATAATCTGAGGCGCGTCAACGAGGGAGGGGGGCAGTAGCCCAGTGGGGGCTGGGGGGGGGGCGGCGGGAGGGTGGGTGGCGGGTGGGCAGGGGAAGGCGCCCGACAGGAGAGGCGAGGGGGGGAGGGGGGACGGGGCGCCTGGGTGAGGCAACGGAGGGAATGGCCCAGGGGTGCGGCGCTCAAACCAGGCGTAGGCCGCAGCTGGGCCTGACGTGGGCTGCAGGGCGGTCCGGACCTCAGACACCAGGTGGTCGAGTTGCTGCGGGCGGGTGGTGCCCTGAATTGCCACGGAGACGGCCACACGGAACGAGACGGCGTCACGGACAGCGTGTAGCAGGTCGGTAGCTTGAGGGGGTACCACCGGGGGGCGGGCGGCAAGGAGGGTGGCTGCTGCGGATGACCAGACCAGGCTGGGGTGGGTGGCAGCGGCGTCCACGAGGGGGTCTAGGGATTGCAGGGCCGAGAGACGGTGGGACTCGATGGCCGAGGACCCATGGATGTCCTCAACGGTGGCGATCAGGTCAAGGAGATTGGCCTGCAGGGTGGGGCGGAGGTTCGTTGGAGACCCATACCAGACTGTCTTGACGGCCGAGGCCAGCGAGCGGCCGCTTTTCACTGAGCGGAGTGTGGTAAGGGCACTGTCGGGGATGGCACTGTCAGTGCAGAGGATGCGGATGGATTGGGCTACGTGCTCGGCATGACTATCGGGGGTGGAGGCCAACCGCTCTATTTCAGTCGTGAAGTCGGTGGTGGAGGCCAGGGCGCTGGGCTGCGTGAGCATCCGCTTCCAGAGCGGCTCTGAGCTCGGGGGTCCGGAGAGTTCAGCCCTCTTAAGGGCCAAGCGGGAGAGGACGCCTGGGTACTGCAGGACAGGCTTGTGGCGGGAGATTTCAGCGTTCCACTGCTGGAGGGTCAGTGGACACGGGGCGGGCAGGCGGGATTCAGCTTGCGGCAGGATTTGGCAACGGAGGGCTTTTTTGCGGTGGGCTGCCTGCCAGGTCAACAGCCAGTGGACGAGCGGCACGCGGTCGATGGGCCTCTTGGGGGATTCGTCGCCTGCTAGGAGCATGAGGAACTGGTCCGGGGATGAGGCACGAAGGGAGTCGCCGAAGGGGGACACATGCGCGGCCGCCGTTTGCTGGAGCTGGTGGAGTGCATCGGAGGGGGCCGCAGCCAGGTACGCGAGTAGGTCGGTCATGGCCCCCTGGTATGTGCCCCAGTGAAAGTTGACGTCGCGTTGCTGCAGCGTGCCGATATCCAGGGGCGGGAGCGTCTCCACAGCGACAGCCCAGAAGAGGCACAGGGCACCCAACATGTTCTCGTCCGGGTGAAAAGCCTCCACGGGCGTGTTCGACTCGTGGTGGACCACGCTGAGCTGCAGCTTGCTGGCAGCTTCGTTCCAGCCCACGGCAGTGGCCGGCCACGCTTCACCAGGGCGAATGTCAGCCGCACGCTGGGCCGGGGACTTGGCAGCAAAGGCGTGTTTGGGGGCCATGGCGGATCAGATGCCTGAGAGAGGCGCAAGCAGGGGGGATGCAACAGGGGGCGGGGCAAGTGGCAGGGGCAGCAGGGCACTACAGGGCCAGGGCACCAGGCACAGGGCACGCAGGCAGCGTGTGCAACAGGGGATATGGCTGGTCGTGTGTTCGGGCCTTATGGGCATCGTCGGGCGTCTGTGGTGGTAAGTGTGGGTATGCGGACTCACGGCGGGCGGTCCGGCGGCCTTAGGGGCCAGGCTGGGGCAAGGGCGTGGGCTGAGGTACGGGCAGAGGGGCACAAGGGGCCAGGGGTGTAGGGGCAGACGCCAGGACACGGGCAGGCGCAGGGCAGGGGGGAGGAGGCATATGTTATGTCGCCGGCTTTGGGGCTCGAAGTGTGCGCTGCGGCGATGCGACCGACGTCCGCAGCTTGTCTGGTCGCTGAGGGGCTAGTGGTTGGCTGCCGCGTGCTCTAGAGATCCTGCTCCATCAACCCCAGGTGGTGTGCGGCGCCAAGAGGTGGACAGACTGGTCAGACTGGTCCACTAACCCGGGCACGATACCAGCGTGCCCTGGTCACTGTGGGTGTGGTGGTGTGCGTGGGGGGCTGTGCGCGCGCGGGGGGCAGTGTGTTGCCTGGTGCTCCAGGCCCCGGTGGGGAGGCTGGGGGAGCCTGACTCGGAGCCCACCGGGGGAGTCGCCGGCCTGGACACGCCACCTCCAGGTCTACCGACATGCCGCAGGCTGCCCACTACTGCCATTGGCAGGGGGTGGCCGAGCCCTACACACGACTGGGGGCGGTCCGCACTCCCTGATTGCACTGGCACGGGTGGTGCTGCTCTAGGCTGGACCAGCCTCCCACGGTGACGGGGCGGGCGGTTGGAGGGGCCCCTGGGCGCGCCGAGCGCTTCCCTGCCCAGGGGCCTACCCGGGCGAGGGGCCCGGGCGGCGGTGCGACTGTCCATGTAAACGGGGGGGCCCGGAGGGCACACCACCCGAGTGACCGCTCCTGGCACCACGGGGGGGGGGGGGGGGTTGTTTGGGGGGCCCTGCCAGCCCCGGCCGACCCACCGACCCACCCACATCAAAAGAATTTTCCTCAGGCAAAAGATGAAACTTATCAAAGGGCCCAAAATTTGAGGCCGATTTATGCTGCACAAAGTTCTGTTTGGCCTCTGACCCATCCCCCCCCCCCCCCCGGTCAAACATAGCCTGGGCACCACCCTTGCCAAACAAAAAACTCAGCACAGGCCTGCCCGTTTCCCCACCCCTCCACCCCTCCATCCATCCGCTTCCACACCCCTTCGCAGAACAGGCCAGGCACCTGCGATTCCGCGTCCTGGTCCTGGTCTGGGCCCTGAACACCCGCCGCCTGCAGCTGCCGCATCGCCGCTCTGCTGACTTTTGCCGTGGCAGATCTCTGTTGCCAGCGCGCCTCCTTCAGATCCTGCGGCAGCCATCCATTCGCCTGCCCGTACGCCACCACATGAATGAAGCCGCTGTGCCAGAACCCTGTGGAGGCCGGGATCAGGGGCACGTTGTGCAATAGGGCCCGCAACGCGACTTTACCCAATGGATCGGGCGGTGGCAAAGCCGACGTTTTTCTATTGCTGCGGGGCTGAGGGGGGTCCCCCCCCCCCCACCGCCCGTTTGCAATGTACCCGCTGGCGCACGACGGTTCCCCCACACCCCCGAGGGGACACGGCCAAAATGGCCATACATGACGCCCTCCGAGGGGAATTTCAAGTAACGAGCTGCAACCAACAAGACACGCAAAGGACAAGGGCGCAGCATTGCGTGAGATGACCATGAAAGCCCCTTCTACCGCGCGTCCTCGGGTCTATTGCGGAATAGGCTCCGTGTGCCCCTCTTTCCCCTCTTTGTCCCTTTGGCAAAATCGCCTTCACGTTTACCGTGGCCACACGGCGTTTGGGCGTCCACAGTTCCCGGGATTTTGGGGAACCCTGGAGCACGGGGTTTGGTTTGGTTTGGTCTGGTATGCGGTCTCGGGGCGGCGCGTCGCCAGCCCCTCAAGTTCCCCGTGAAGGGCTCGGGGTCAGGGCAGCAGCCGGCGTCGACACGGGGCTGTACCACAGCGCGGGCCTGTGCATCAGCCCTGGGGGGCCTAGGTACCCTAATCCACACGCACGCGCACACCAACACGAACATTTTCAGATACGCACATGCGTATCCACACAGAAACAATACACCTCACTCAAAATGACGCCCACAAGGCACTTATTACTTGTGAAAAAAAAATGGCGCACATTTTCGCGGCTCGAGTGTCTGAAACACCGCTACAGCCGGAGCCCATTTTAGAGATCGCGCACACCTTTTGCCGCGCTCCCTTTTCATGACCTGCGGTGTGCGGACTTTGCGAGGGCTGCAACAGCGCCCCCTCCCTCCCTCTGTCGCCCTTTATCTCCCTCCTGCTGACTCACGTCCCACAACATTTCACACCTTTCTCGTCCTCCCAAGTACCCCCCCCCCCATTTGTATAGGCGACGCAAAAGGCCCAAATTAATACGGCCCCTGCGCGTACTGTAGCTTGGACAAGGCGGTACACACCCACTTTCAAAAAGAGAAGATTGCATGGTGAGCTGGTGCAAGAAAGAAGAATATAATGCACAAACATCCCCAAAATGAGAGTTATGTGGGTTCAATTGGGCAAACACTGACAACGAGTGTGTCCATGACTCTATGTAAGTGGCGAATTTGTCATCAAACCCATGTCTTATGTGGCTGCAATAGATTTGTGCCGAATCAAATTAGGACCCAAATTAATACGGTCCCTCCGCCCGCTGCGGCTTGGACAAGGCTGTAGCTATTTACAGGGGAGGGGGGGGCAGCCCCAACCCCCACGGAACCGCGTAATCGGCAACATCGGCCACAGACGTCGTGGCTGAGGCTGCACACATCACACCTGAGCCCCCAGGGCGGCTCAGCAGCGCCACCAGCCTGGGCACCATCCCCGTCTCCCACAGCGCCTGCACATTGTCCGGGCAGCCGACGCACAGATTGCAGAGCGCCGACCCCGCGCGGAACGCCGCCTCCCGACCGACCGATCCGACCGGGGGCGGCGGGTCGCTCACGTGCGCCCCGAGCGCCGCAAGGCCCCCGGCCTCGCGAATCGCGATGCGGTTCGGGAGGTTGGCATACGAGAGGTTGCGGAGCGCGCCGCACGCGCCAGTCACCAGATCCCGCCGGGCGACGTCGCACGGCGCCTCCGGCAGGGCCTCGAGCGTGTCAAGGCCGAGGGCCGACACCAGCAGCGGAATGGCCCCCGCTTCGCGAATGGCCTCGCGGTTGTGGTAATTGGGGCACGCGAGGTTGCGTAGGGCCGTGGCCGCGCGGGCGCCCGCCTGCAGCGTCGCTGGGGAGAGGAAGGAGGGGGGGTGGGCGAAGCGAGGCAGGGCAACCGGTGCATCGCCCGAGTCAACAAGAATGTGTGGCTCAGAGTCATTGTTCTGGCAGATCTGCGCGGCTCATTACGAGAGCTTTGCTTAAGGGGGGGTGGGGAGGGGGCGCTGTGGGGGGGACCCCGCCCCGAAGGAGACCCTGAGTTGTTGGGGGCACCGAAGAAATTGTTTGGCCTAAGCTGACTTGCGGCGAGGGCACCAGAGAAATTTTGTGATTAGCCGAAGGCCCAGAGAAAATTTTGGCCCAATCACGTCTGGGGGCAGTGGGGGGTGGGAGGGGGGGGGGGGAGAGGAGGTGTTACCCCCCCCTACCCCCGCAGGAGATGCTGAGTTGTTCAGCAAAGCTCTGCTAAGTACACCAAATTCGATGATTTGGGGGGGGGGGGGTCCAAAAGTCGGTGGCGGCCCCGCCGCTGTGCTCCGGCCGCGCCTGCCTTCACACGGCCTTCATTGCCTTCTCAGGTCCGGTCGTGTGCGGCTGTCCATTGAATGTCCACGAGTCCACTGCTCCCTCCCGGGGGGGGGGGGGTTCATTAAACCGAATCTCAGTGGAGTATGTTCAACTGTTCACGATGGAGGACTCCACCCTGTACCATGTCTATCATACACCGTGGGCACTGCCATGGATCGTGCTCGCACGTTCATGTGGTCATTGGTCAGTCCTACGACACTTCACAGAGGCCGAATCTGAGTTGAGGTCAGCATCCGATGATTCCCTTGACAAAGACCCACTCACTCGGTCGGACGACGTGCTGCGGCATGTGCAATCTGTGCTCCACCCACAGCTTCTCGGCCCCTCTGAACTCCCTCCCGGGGGGGGAGGGGGGGGGGGGGCGTTGGGGCACACGGGGTGTACCGGAGGTGCAAGCAGGGGTATGAGCAAGCAGGGGCGACGAATCACGATGCTGCCTGCCCCTGCGGCGAGCACCCACTGGAAATGGTGAGACTGGGATGCCGAAAACTGGCATGGGCAATCACGATTGAGTGCGTGGGGGGGGGGGGGTCAGGGCGTTGAGGTCCAGTCGTTTGTGTACCAAAGGAAAGGAAATAGAAATATAATAAATAGAAAACAGAACAAAGGAAAAAAAATGACCAAACCGTTTTTCTTGGTTGATTCCCCACCCAGCGGATTTTTTTGCCGTACTCCCCCCCCCTCAGGGCTCCTTGTAACGGGGGGGGGGGGGGGTCCAGCCACCCCCCCCCCAACCAGGCCCCGGTGGTGCTGAGTTTTGAGACGCGCCAAAAAGGCGCCGAAGACAATGTTCGGTCTGAACTGGCTGTTGTCGAAGGCGCCAAGGACAATTTTTGATGGGCCGCAGGCCCGGAAGAATGGCCCGATCTTTTACAGGGGGGGTGAGGGGTCCAGGGGGGGGGGGGGGAGTAGTGTGCCCCTCCCAACCCACGGTGGTACCAAGTTGCTGAAAGGAGCCCTCCCCCCGCATTTGCAATGGCTGACCAGCCCATAACGGATACAACTGGGCGCGCAGACAAGGGGGAGTGGACCACCCTCCGTCCAGTGAGGCCCGGGTGAGAGGCGAGAGGGGCGGGGCCAGGGCGCGTCAGGGTCCGCAGACGATCGCGGGCGAGGCAACGCGCGCGGGGCCGGGGGCCGGACCTGCGTCGTCATTGCGCTGCAGCGCCCGGCCCTCGAACGACAAAAGGGCCGTCAGCAGCGGGATGGCCCCCGCCTTCCGCAACTTGTCGCCGTGCTGCCGCGCGACCGCGAGGCTACTGATCGCCTCCGCCGCCAGGGCACACTGCGCCCGGTCCTCCGGGGCCCGGAGGTACTCCAGGGCCCGCGTCCAGTCCATCTTTACGACTGTTTCCTCATCGCCGCTGTCTCCGGCGTCCCCGTCCTCCACAACTTCCTCTTCAAAATCAAACCCGAACCCTTCCATCCCTTCCATTGTGCTGCGGCAGACAACGCAACACAACTGCACAGCCCAAGAGGCGCGCCCGGGCCCCAAGGGTGCATTGGAAGGGAAGGCACCTCAGAGGCGGCCCGAGAGGCTGTTAGACGGGGGGTCGGAGGAGGTCTCCAAAGCGGTTGGGGGCGGTTACTGTCGGTTACCAATGCCACTGAGGCTGGCACCTGCTGTCAGGGAGACGTAGCTGGGCGTAGGCTGGGCGCCCTGGAGGGGGGGCATCAAATGGTGGGTAGGCGGATGTCCCCGCCATAGACACCTCCAGCCATTGTTCATCAGGGTGAGAGGCCCGGGGGGGGGGGGTCCCCCCACTTTCAATGCATCCCTGCCCCTCCCCCAATTGAGCACGCACGACCAATGTCAAACTCCGGATCCACGGCTCGGGTGAGCGTCACAGGAGCGGATGAGGCGACAACTCTAGGGGCACTCAAAGCACCGCTGGCCAGTCATCGAATGAGGCGAGGCACAATCGAGCTCCATCCAGCAAACAACGTTTGCTACAGATCGGACTTGCACTTAGCGCAAGTGCCGTGGGCATGCCTTGGCCTGCACGGACTTATGCCACAACGGCAGCAGCAGAGCTACTGCGACCAGGGGATTGCTTGATAGGGGGGGGGGGGTACGGAATGCCCCCCCCCCCCCCTGCTCGGCACCCAGAGACTCGTGGGGTGCGAGCGTCAAGTAAAGGCGCGGAGCAGGCAGCAGAGCAAAATCCTCATCAGGGGTACCCAACGCCCCTTTCGGCTCTGCAGTAACGGACGGCGGTTGATCTTGCAGTTCCTACAAAGACAGTGCCCACGAAACACCGCTCTCTTTCTTTGAACACTGCAATGCCCTGACTGCATCCCTGCGGGTGAAACCTCACGCCACCCTCACCGCCACAAAGCCTGCTGCGGTCATATTGCAGCCGCCACGCCGGCACTGCATTCTACAACATTCAACAACAATCCCACCCCTTCTCTCGTCATTTGGTGTGACCAATTCACGCACTGCACAATGCCGTCGGTCCGCTGAAGTCAGTTCACCAGTCATCTGATCAATGCTTTCACCGGTACCCGCATGCGTATGCAGCATGTGTGCAGAGGAATACCTGCTGTCACTCCACACTGCCACATTAATCAGTGGTGTACCATATCCGCGGGTTCTTGGGGTATGGTTGGTAGGTGGTGTGACTGCCCAAGCAATGGGCGCATCACGGGGGGTGCTCCCAGCCACGGTTCGAGCCCGAGGGGTGTTCAACCGTTTCAGGGGTTGTAGAGCGCCCCCCCCCCCCCCCCCGTTGACCCAAACCTTGGGGGGTCAGCAGGTCGGGCGGTCAGCCGCCGGGCGCCCTGGTGGGGAGGGGGGGGGTGGGGGTAGGTGGGTACCCCAACATACATACCTCAAAATGATCCCCATGACGCGCTGATCATTTTGAATATACACAAGTGGGGTAAAAGTTTTTTTTTCAAAAAAAATTGCCCATCAACTCAGGCTCCTTTCAACCAAGAACCGACCCAGAGGTCGGGTTGGGGTCAAAATCCTTTTTTGTGGTTTTCATCCATTTTTGAATTCTCCACAAAATTCTGAGTATTTTGAATATAGACATATAGGGTCAAACAAAAAAATTTCCGCCTGCAGTATGCATAACACAAAATCTCCGGCGCCTCTGGCGCCCACAAAACCCATTGTTCCGTACAATCATTTTTGGGGTCTGTAGACCCCCCCCCCTTGGGGTCAGGTCCTGGCCGGGAGCAGCCCCCATGGGACCCATCCACAAACCACGGCGTGGGGCAGCACTTGAAAATGGGAATCTTCGCTGCCTTTTAACACTACACTGACATGATGTTTCCCCAACGCTGCGATCTGCATCCAACTGCTCATGCTGAATGAGAAACACCTCCGCAAAAACAGAAAAATTCGGACATTAATCATTCACCCTTTGAATATATCCGGTGCTGGCACGGGTATTGCCCAGGCGCTCTGCACACTGGGCCTACCTGCGTCCCCACTCTGGATCGAAACAGGATGGTGCCGTACAACAGAGCGTGGATGTTCCGACGTGGACTGGCAGGCTCAGCATACGCATAGCAGAAGTTGCGCAGGAACACTAAAATGGTTTGTCGTTGTCCACACAATCACATCGCACCAGCAAATCGCAGCGCACACTTCACGATGTGCACACGCGACGCACCTCCGTGTGTGCTGTGCCATGGTACCCCTCCCCAACACACCTGACGAGTCCCCCTCCCCGCCCGCCAAAAAGGTACGGGGGTTGAACCCAGGCTCTGGACCATAAAGCGCACCATTGCAATGACACAACAAAATCCAACAGCTGAGCGCTTTCAGGGCATTTCTTTTCTTTTTTGAAGCAGCTGCAACAGTTCTGCAACAAGTACAAGTACAAGACAGTCTCGGAATCTGAGGGCACTCTCAGAATATACCCCAGCTTCTTCCCCTGTCAGAGACAGGGGCCGCCGTAGTCAACGAAGGAAAAACCACCTACATTCCTACCCTCAGTATACCGCAGTGCGACTTCTGATCGCCACGCCCCCGTCAGGGCACGTCGTTTTTTCCCTCGTCACGCTCATGTGTGAGTCCGGTGATGATCTGATGCGTCCCGTGACTTTCCTAATGGCACATCAATGGTCAATAGTTCAATGGACTGATGCTGTGATGTCACTGCAATCGCAGCCATCAGTCCAATCAGCCCAGCGGGAGCACGAGGAGGCACCCCTCCGTCAACAAAGGACAGCGATGCCCTTGCTACTCAGCCATGCCACACCTACACCAAACTTGAAAAGTCGACCCAAACCCAGACAAATCCTACGAAGCACCCCAATGGAGGAGGGGGAGGGAAGGGCCTCTGGACCACGCCACCCTCCGGAAGGACTGACCCACCAAGCTCCAGGCCGACCCACCCCCCTCCCCCTCCCTTAGGGTTGGACCTGACCGTAAGCAATGGGCTAAATCCAACCCAACCCACACCACATCAGGGTGTCGCATTATGGTACAGTTGCCGTTGCTGCCGGTTTGGCTTTCGCTAATTCTGACAAGTCAGCCGTCCTGTCACGCGGGCATCCCCTCCTGGCCAGCCCATCCTTCCACTCTTGTGTTGTTTTCCAGCATGACACGGCAGATCATCCACCCTGCAGCTGACAACACAATCCAACGGCATCCAGCGCCTCATTCGTGTGGGTACGGTAAGCAACAGGCGCCCCCGCAGGTGAACATGCCATCGTGCATCCCCTGGTCATTCCCCTCCAATCCTCACAGTCTTCGTGGGATCGACGCCACCGATGATGGAGGTTAGTCCAGGTTAAGGTCTGCATACGCTTCCTTTCCCCAATCATCATATCAGCATCGATAAGGGGGCCAGACCCATCAGATTGAGCACAAGGGTACAATTTACAGGAGCCTGCAAACGCGGCACACCCCTGTACCCTATTGTACGTATCCCATTACACCTGTCACCTCTGTCCCTTTCCCCCTCCCAGTGGCTCCTCTGTCATGGGGCAATGAGTACACAGGACCACAAAGGGTCAGGTTTGCTTCACTGCAGGTAAGCTCCAACCGCGCGTGCCTCCACGGCCTTCCTTGCCTCCAGTTCAGTGCGACGTTTTCATTGAGGACACGGGGGCAGGGAGGGGGTGGGAGGGCGGTGCTAAAGACCTTCGGAGCGTCGCCCGAATATGAACAGGGCTAAAGGTGTGAGCCACAGCCGCAAAAGGAGCAGTGCCATGGAAGCACGCCCCCCCCCCCCCCCGCCGCCTTTTGATCGAGCCTTGGGAGCCGTCCGTACAAGGCCAGGGGCTCCAAAGGCCTGCTGACCCACACTCGCCCGGCACTGCCCGTCATGCAGGACCCCGCAGACCGTGGCTCCACATCAAACCCTTCCACCCAATCCTCCAAACAGTCCTCCCCAGACCTCACCGCCCACATGTCTGCACCCCCCTCCCCCCCCCTACGCAGACGTCACTGCCCACAAGCCGTTTCAAATCTGCCATCCACACCCCACTCTTATAAATGATGGAGATCACTGATGAAAAACCGCGGCCACCGCAGCTGCCCAAAGCCTTCCGCTACCACACACACCCCCAAACACATGAATACCACCGACCATTTCATCGAAGTAGCCCTCCACCAATCGCCGTTGCCACAGTGCATCATCACCCTCAGCCGGACCCGGAGCCGGAGCTGGATCCCTCACTACTTTGCACTTCGGGATGCTCCCGCAACCACTTGGGGCTGTAATCCACAGGCACTGCATCGATTTTGGCAGCCAATATGAAGTCGTTGAGTGTCAAGCCCCCAACCGAGTGACTCCAAACGTCCACCCGGACGCTGCGGTAGTCCGTCAGATGCAGGTCCGGATGGTGACCCTCCGCTTCCGCGACGTCTCCCACGCGCTGTGGAGGGAGTGCAGGTGGCCAGGGTGCAATGAAGGCCATGGGTTGGGGCATGCTTCTGCGCGCTGCAGGTACGCCGCAGGCGCCACAGGGTAAGGGTAGTTAGCTGTGCGGTCATTAGCACCGCATTGATTTTCCTTGATTTTGGGTGAAGGAAGTAGGTCAAATGTGCACAATACCTGGCTCAATACTCAAATCACACCAAAATGTTGCCATCACCACTCCCCATTCAAAAGTACGGTTCACAAAGGGTACAATTTCCACTGTTCCATGAAAATTATTCAAATTGCGCGCCGCAGGATTCGCGTTCCCTAAGATGAAGTCGAACGCACAATGCAGGGCTGCGGTGCGTGCCAGCCAAGACATTGTCCAATTGCAACAGAAAAACCCAAACTCGGGCTGTCCAATAGCCAGCTCATGACTTAGAGGGAGTTCACGCACCGCGTGCACACACTGCATCAGGTACAATTTGTCCAGGAAATGGCCCACGTCTGACTAAACATTAGACGGTTGCATATTACTACTGTTATTTCCGATGGCTTCTGCATAATTGCTGTCTACTGTCCGCAAAAATTGTATTTTTGTCCTAGATGGACATTGCTATTGTTTTGGACAAACACTGTTGGTTCCCAGAGGGCCTTGGATGGTTGCGATGATTTCTTGGTGCGTTCTGGATGGTTGCTCACATTTCTTGGTGCGTTCTGGATGGCTGATGTTATTTTGTGGTGCTTTCCGGATGGTTGCTGTTATTTCCTGATGCACTCTACATGGCTGCTATTTCCCAGTGCACTCTGGATGGT
Organism: Eutreptiella sp. 'Long Island Sound 2002'; assembly: GCA_964036045.1. Taxonomy (NCBI): domain Eukaryota; phylum Euglenozoa; class Euglenophyceae; order Eutreptiales; family Eutreptiaceae; genus Eutreptiella; species Eutreptiella sp. 'Long Island Sound 2002'. Next base: position 17,432,555 of record OZ038401.1, on the reverse strand, counting down.
TGCGGTTACTTCTTGGTGCACTCTGGATGGTAGGGGCAGCGTGATGAATTCTGCAAACATGCAGGTGCTCACTGTTGACGAAGGCTGCATAGTCTGTGGCCCCGTTTAAGGGGGTCCAGGGCAAAGTAAGGCTCACAGCATCGAAGGCTGTGGTGCATAGGCTGCAGTGGCAACGGATGAGCCCATGCACAAGTCCATCAGGATGGTACCATGGCAAAAATCACCAAGCAAGGGTATTATACGCGCACCAGGGTATTTTTTATTGTTTGGTGTCAAAACAAAGTCGTTGTTGCCCTTAAAGTGCGCGAAACTGGTAGAATTATGGGAATTCATCCAGCAACAGGGATGCACAAGCCCCTTGTTGGGCTTGCCAAGCGGGGGCATCACCAAATTGCATTGCGTGGGGGGCTCCCACGTCAGGCAACCTTACGGCGGCGGAGGGGGGTCCCTAAGAAGGGGGGTGTTGCCATGGAATGGGAGGGTGCCATTTGTTATTTGTAAAGCATTTTGATTTTGAGCAATTTTCACAAAGGGCTTTTGGTGGTGCCACAGGGCAGGAGGGATTTTTTGCGCCACCACAGGGCAGCAGGGTTGTTTTGTGCTGCCACAAGGCAGCAGGATTTTTCTGTGGTGCCACAGAGCAGGAGGGATTTTTGCCCTGCCACGAGGCGGTATGGTTTCTTTGTTTTTTTTTTGGTGTGTGTGTGTGTGCTGCCACCGGGCAGCAGGGTTATTTGAGCGGCCACAGAGTGGTGTCTTGTTGTGGTGCTTGTTACGTCCCTGCATTCTGCTTTTTTTTGTGCTTTTTGTGGAGTCTAAGAGCAGTAAGTATCATTCTTGATGCTTTGCATGTGATTTCCTTGGTACATGGGGTAATGGTAGGCAGTGAAGCTTCGCCTCGCAGCAGGACGTTCCCATCGACTGCCCTGCTCAGGCCCCACCCTCAAGTCTGTGGACGAAAATACCCCAGCCCCCCCTTGTGCTAACACGAGCTTGTCCAAACACAGCGGCGACGCCGTGGTTCCGCACTTTTGGGCCTTTTTTGGAACTATGGCTTTTGCAGTTCCAAAACTAAGAGAACGTAGCTTTGTGGGGGCTGCAGAAACGGTCAATGGGTGTCAAAGTGTTGGTGCAGCTGTAGTTGCTTGTGCTGTTGTGTTCTAATGTGTATGCTGACCTGTTGGGCACCCTTTTGTAGTCATAATTCTCCTTTTACTGCTGGGCTGCCGTACGCCCCACCCTGCCACCCACTCACCCAACAGCAAAAAGGGCAAAATTTTCTTCCGGCGCCTTTGGCACAGACCCACCTACCCTCAAAACGTCCCGGCCCCCACAGGGGAGGGGGGGGGGGGTTGGACACCCACCGACCCAGAATTTCCGAAATACCACCCATGCCCCCCCCCCCAAGGGTAGGCCAAGCACTGAGCGCATCCCTGCCCGGGGCCCACAAAAGACACCTCCGGTGCTAAAAGCACTGGTAATCGTTGGCCCTAGCTGCAGGGCACGTTCCAACCCAGTTATCTGTGTTATGCTGAAGGGGCCACAAAAAAAATTGACGGTGCCCCCCCCCCCCCCCGCCCCGAACCTACTGTTGTTCTGACAAGAGGTTGTTCGCGCAAGGGGGGCCGGGTGGGGGGGGGGGGGGGTAATGTTGAATGTTGACGGCTTGGCTGCCCTTTGGGGGCCAGGGGGGCGGGCATTGCAAGAAGAGCTTTGGAGTTCCCTTTCTGTATGCTTTGGCACCTTCAACAACAGCGTCATTGTCGTCGTCGTTGTCATCACCACCACCGCCGTTCCCATGATCATTATCATGGTAAGGCCTGTGTTGTCTAACCCCCCGAAAAAGTATAAGCAAGCGCTTGCTTATGTTGTTTTCTTACTTATGTTCAGAACACCCCCTGTTTCCACTGCAGAAAAATGGCTCCCCCTGACACCACTGACCCCCATATGTTTATGATGACATTGCATCAGCCCAAGAGGAGGATGAAGTGGTTGTTTAGGATTTTTATGGGGCTGCAACAGATGTTGAGGACACAGACGGCATTAGGGCAGAATTCAATGAAGGCGTAGCAGACATGCAGTTGGGGATGCCTCTTTTCTCTGTTTTTTCTCTTGCCTCTGGTCGCCATTTTGCCAAGCTTGCTTATATTCCAGACCTCAAAGATATAAGCAGGCATCCTTGCTTTTATTTTTGGTGCGTGTTTATATTCGGGGGTTACTTTGTATTGAGGTAAGTCGTTTGGCACCTTACCTCGGGAACCAGTGAGAACAGTTGTTGGTCAAAGGGTATGTGGTGACGTGGAGTGCACAATATGCGCAGATTAACTGGTCCCCACCTAGACTGGGAGGCCAGCGGATTCCAGTGCCCCGCCCCATGCAATACCTGTAAGAAACTCATTGCAGCAACGAAGTTTTTCGCAACGAAGCTTCGGCTGATGCGGTCCCCTGCGTCAGACAACTGCCACAACGGGAGGTCAGCACAGTATTTCAGGGCCTCGTTCTTGGGCATGGGCGGCGTATCAGTGCCTCGGGCACACGGTGCGCACTTTTGGTCCCGAAGGCACGCCATAGTGAACGTGGAAATGGGCCTAGAAAGGGAGTTTGCCAAGACGGACAGCCCACGGCGGGGGTTTGTTCGCATAATACAACTGCAAAGCAGAAGGGGCAGTTTCCAGGACCAGATTCCGCTCCAAAAACAAACACACCGCATGGCAGGCATGGGTTTATTTGTTTTGGCCATGACGTCAGGTTTTCGAACAATCTTTTTTGGGGAGGGCGGGGGGCGCCCTTCTGTACCCGCACCCAAAACAATTGGGGCACCAACCCAGAAACCCCCCGTTCGGGGGTGTTTGTGCGCAGCACACTCACAGCGCACGCTCGCTGGGGGAAATTAGGGAAACGGAACCCCTGCCATGACGGCAGCATAACCGCTGCCGTATTGGGCGCTCCAAAGGGGAGAACAAACCTCTACTAGAATGGAAATGTCCCGGCCCTTGTTGCGACTGGAATGTACCAGTCGCCGCGTGACTACCAACACCATTATTCGACATCCGCCTACCCATTGGGGACAAGGTGATGCCATTCAGGCACAAATATACGGATGGAGCCCCTCCAAAGATCTGCTGTCATCAATTGAAAGAAAAAAAACCTGACGTGGTTCCTGCGGGACATCCCTAGCCCCGCCAGATGAAACACAAAACATGTAGCGCTAATTCAGGTTCTGTGGCAAAGACGCTTTTTGAATTCCATGGCATCCCAACAAACAGGATTGGATTCAGGCGCTTACGCACACAACCTGGTCCTGGCTGTCTGAAATCTGCGGCGAGAATGCTTCCTGGAGCGTGTGCAGCATATAAGTTTGGCCAGTGCATCAAAACAGGCGGTACTGCTTCTCAAACAAGCAAAGAAGCCCACAAACACGTCTGTGGGAGGGGGCAGGACAGGCGGTGTATGCCTGTCAGCCCATGTTCTTTTCAACCAATACACCACACACAACCAGCGTTTGTACGAGCTTCAGATTTGATTTGGGGGTTCAGCGCCCTGCGGTTGGGTGGGTGGGTGGCTCAGACGGCCTACCAGTTCAGTCTTCCTCTTCAGCCAAGCCACGAAAAAGACCCGCCCCTGCCCCAAGCCGCTATGCCATGGAAGGCTGGGTATCACGACTGTGAGGGGCGTAGGAGACGTGTCCGTGACTGAGCCACTGTTGTGGACCGGGCTCATTGCATTGAACTGCATCCGCGAGGGGCCTCGCAAACGCGAACGCATGCTCGCAGTAGCTGGTCGGGGCAACGCAGGCCTTCCTCGACCCGTACTGCAGGATGCTCGTCAGTGTTGGTGCTGACACATATCCGCACCTCTTGATGCGCCTGGCAGCCTACGCACACACCCCTCATCTCTGCGACGCGGCCGGAGACCAGCACCCCAAATTGGCAACCCCGTGGCCTTAACCTAAATTAACGTACATTAACAAACCTCAAAAGTGCAAATTTGTGTTTTTAAACATTTTGGAAATTTGTTTCTCTGCCTTGTTAAGATCCACCGAAACCCGGCATCACATGCCTGGCTTTTCTTTGGCGCATTCAGGGGCCACAAATGCCGGTTGTTCTCTCAGCCACAAACTGGTGGCACAGATGGCCCTGGCAAGCCCCAGGCACTTGTGTCCGAGATGACCCTTCGGCAGTCATGTGTTTTGTCAGGACACCGTCTGCCATTTGGAGGGAAGGGGTGCGGGCAAACCATGTCTCACTGTGTCCCTCTTGCGAGAGCAACGTCCTTGTCAGAGCAACAGTTACCCCCCCCTGCAATCTTCCCCCCCTTGCAATCCCCCCACCCCCCCCAGGGTACCGTCACTTCACTGTTTAGCAGGCAATATCGATTTGTTTTGTGGTTTTTGTTGCCCATCTGTCACACACACGTCCTTGCATTGCCTTCCCATCACTTCAAATCAGTCACCTGTGTGTATTCTGTGACACTTTCTCTCCAAAGAGGGTGTACAGGTGTCATGCTGCTCAGATGCTCAGAACCAAGATGTTTTTTTCCGATGACCGGGTGTGGTACCACTCAAGCACACTTGGTGCACATATGCTGGCAGCCCGGGGATTTACGGGGGTTTATAGTGCTTTTGGCCCCCAGCCCCCACCTTGTGTAAATTGGTGTAAATTTTCCCAAAAGTGGCGTAAATTTCCTTCAAAAAAGTGTAAATTTGAGAAATGGCCGGTGTCACTTAACGGCTCAACCAATGTGCAAAACTAATAAAAAAAGTAATGTAGAGTTTTGTGATTGGTTGCTTGGGCCTTGTGACCCCAAGTGGCGTTTTCCCAACGTTTGCATGGTTGGTTTGGTGTTTGGATTAGAAAATGTGTGTATACAGATCGAGATGGTTCACAATCAATAAAAGTCGTGATCGGTGAAAGTGAACAAAAGAAAGTATGGGATGAACAATACGAGACCAAGATTTAATGTGCGGACAAAGATATCAACGAAGCAGAAGCAAAATGAAGATCTTATGCAATACCATGTCGGAAAAAATTGACAAGCACTTCATACACATATCGGAATTCATGAATTTGATAATAATGTGGACAGCAATGCACCTATGGACGATGATGCTATTGACCCTTGGGACCATGTGCAAGACAAAAACAAGGAAGCCGTGCTCATGACCATCGCAAGTGCAAAGGTATCCACTGATGAAATAGCGGACAATGAGTATGAGCGTTGGGAGCAAAACTTCACAACCAAGCTTGCTATCAAGGCAACCAAGGTCAAGAACGATGCCATTCGTGAAGAGATTGAAAAAGTTCGGAAATACAATAATCCCGTTGACGCCCAAAATCAACTTGATGTACATGCACTCAACAAACAAGTGGAAATGTTGAGCAAGGCAATGGCAATACTCGTATTGGACAAGAAGAAGAACAACAACACGCGGCCAAATAATGATTCCAAAAACTCTCAAAGGAAAGCACGTTCTATTTCGGTCGCAAGAAAAGGTCCACGAGGCAACACAAACAAGAAGGAGAGAAGATCACAAACTCCGGGAGGATCCAAAAGCAAGGAAAGGGACAAGAAGGCTGGTCCAAGATCCGACTCATCGAGTGCGAAAAGACGGAGGTCAACACAACAAAAATCGGGACCAAGCAGACAGAGAGGAAGAAGCAATGGCGAAAACTAAAACGGTCAAGCCTACGCTCATGCCCTGAAAACGGCATATCGTCACTTGATACACATGAGGCCCCCTTTTGATTTGTCCTCCGTGTCATTGCATGGCGATGCTATAAAGCCTCCTCCTCCCTACCTTGTGTACCTCCTTCGTTTAGGACCTAAGTACGTGCCATATCTCAACACACGGAAATTTGCAATTCATCAAATCAAGGATTCAGACAAACAAATGGATGAATTACGCCGAGTGTTGGTATGGACTTCGTTTCATACATGTTGTGCACAACCCGAATCAAACAACAACACTAGACCGCGCTTCGTGTCGTTCCCTTACGCACGAGTGTTCGCATCGAAAGGTACTATCCCCAACTCCACAGTGGAAGAAAAATTGGGTGGGTGCCCCTCACCCCCCACCGTGACAAACCAATGCTCATGGACACCCCGCTTGCATTGTGACCATGAGCTTGTCACCCCACATAGTTAGCTGCGGCAACTACTGCAATACGACGAACCCAAAACTTCGACAAAGCCGCTGATGGATTGCGTCGTAGTGGGAGGGGAGGCGGCTTGGGACTGTGGGGGTTGTTGTGGCAGGGGGCGTGTATGAGAACTCAAAGCCATTGCGGGGCGTGGAATTCTTTGCGACATGCTCGATCTGCACTTGCTGCAGAGTCGAGGGCGCACCTTTGGCCTTGATGTGGCGGAGGGCGGCAGCGGGTGTAGCGAATTCTTGCCACTCGGCCTCCGCTTCTTGCTTGCGCACCCACATCACATGACAAAAACTGCCACAACAAACATCAATGCACAAGCTGCACTACAAGCAAGCCAATTGCTAACTGTGTAAATCTTATAACATGCAAAGTACTCGGGGTCGTTGATTAACACGGAAATTCTTGCGACCCGACTGCTTGCAAAAAGTGCCAAAATAAATAGCAATGTACAAGCTTCACTGCAACCAAGGCAATCGCTAAATGTGTAAATCTTATAACATGCAAAGTACTCGAGTTCGATGGGGGTAAGACGCACTATGTAACCACCGGCGTCCGCCCTTGCACGCACCACACTCAAGCTGGGCTAGCTCTCGAGGGTGGGATCTCCAGCCCGCAACAAACGACATTTGTATAGCACCTCGTCTAGCGGAATCTAGCGCTCAAAGCATGGACGGTACGTACCCACCTGTGTCCGCCCCTGCACGCACCACACTCGGGCCGGGCTAGCTCTCGAGGGTGGGATATCCAACACGCAACAAACGACATTTGTATGGCGCCTCGTCTTGCGGACTTGGCGCTCAAAGCATGGACGGTTTGATCAAGGTAGCTAAATCTCTAAAAAAGTTGACACATCAAAGAAGATTTTACAAATTTCATGTTCAATAATCATAATTCTAGACCTCATGCATATCTAAATATCCAGCTAACAACATGCAAAGTACTTGGTTGGGTTCCTCAATTTGCACCGAATTTACAGAAATTCACAGAAATTTACACCATTTTTTGAGAAATTTACAAAAATTTACGTAATTTACAGCGCAAATTGGATTTGGCCCCCGCCCCCCCCCCCCCCCCATTAGTCCCCGGGCTGTATGCTGGCCATTGTTGTGGGGCCTTGTTGGGGCTATTTTGCCACATTTGGTATATACGTCCTGGTGGGGTCACTCAAGTGGATTGTGAGAGCGCTCACCTGTGTTTCACATGTGTTCTGTTTGCGTGCATCAGTGGAGGGTACCACAGCTTGCCTTGAAATACCCATGTAATGCCCCCCCCCCCCCCGGGAGACCGTCACTTGCCGACCGTCTCCCCCCCCCCCATGGGAGACCATCGTGCGCTACGGGGCAGATTGCAAGGGGGGGAGGGCAGGTGTTGTTTCCAAAACTTTTGGAACCATGTCCTTGTTTGCCCTTTCGAAACACGCCGGGTGGTAAGAGCAACAGGTGTTGTTTCCGTCAAGTTTTGGAACTTTGGTGCTGCTCTCACAAGGGGGGCGGGGGATTCGGCGGCGTGAGGGTTCGAGAAAGGGTGTGGGGGTTGTGGGAGGGCCAACCAAGGGGACCGGTAAATGGGAAGCGGCTGTGGTTGGCTCGGGCCGGGTCGGTGCTTCGGGAGGATGAAAGACAGTGGGAGATCATTTGTGTGCGCATTGATTTATTGAGCCCTTTGATGGACAGCGCCCACCGGGGCTGTCTGCTGTCCTCTGCTGCCCTGTCACCCTCTGACCTTCACAGCTTTTGGGAGCTGCATGTGAGGCCTGGCGCCAGCGCAGGACGTGCGTGAGAGAAAATTGTGCCACCGCTGTAGTACCATTCTACCGGCGCAATGGTGTAGCCAACGCGCATGCTGCAAATGAATGCCAGATGAAGGCATTCACAACACCAATTACTGACGGGATGCCGTCCGGACAGAAAAGCAGACCGGCACGGCAACGTTACGTATTTGATTAATGAAGAATGGGGTAGTGTTTTGCTCTGTTTCCCCCCCAACCCCGATTCGATTACGGCAAAAGGGGGCAAGGGGTGTGTGTATGTATGCCACCTTGTGTGAACGTGGCTTAGCTCCAACGTGGCTTAGCTCTAAGCATAGGCATGCAGAAGGGAAAAGCATTTGGAACATAGCAAGTCAAAAAATGCATATGAAAATACAATGTCACTGCAACTCAGGAGGCCACTGACACAACAAACTGCACGTGCACAAGGTTGCAAAACAATTCTGGTTGTCGGTTGCATCCCTACATTGAGTGTCTGAGACAATATGGAACGGCATGTGCCATAATGCCTATTTTCAGAGCGGCCCCATCCAATGGGCCAGTAAGCCGCTGATAACGTTGCAAAACCAAAAGCGCATGCACAACAACATGTCGCCACACGTTGGTTGTAATATATGTGTGTAGACATCAAACATACACACAATACACAATCATGCATATGTGCACATGTGAATATGACCGCATCACCATACATGCAGACGTACCCAGACACGTGGAAGGGCTGCATACAGAAGGGGAACGGGCGCGGGTGCACCTTCTCTGTAGCACCCAAGCCCACCTCATGATGCGTTTGGATGTTATCGCCCCCACCCAAGTCATAGTGTTGTTGTGTGGAATGGTCTTCGGTACACTGGCCGATACTGTGGCTCGTGTTGCTGAAGTAGCGCTTCAGTGAGGGGACCCCGCGTCACTACTGTACCTCCTGCTGTGGAAGTCTTCATTTCTGAGCAGCCCCTGTTGCAAGGGCTGGGCGGAACAGGGGCGGCTCACATGGAATGGGACCACTCACAGGGAGTGGGGGATATTGCACACATGGGGGGATGAGACCTGGGGGCATCTGGGGTGGGGCTTTTGGTATGACGCCTGGTTGGGTTGCTGTGATCTTGGGTGGGGACTGGGTCTCATGGGGAATGGCTGGGCAGAACAGCGGCTGCCCACCGGCAATGTGAATACCACTGGGGATGATATGGCATGCAATGGGTGATGGGGTGATGAGACCTGAACGCATGTGCTGGTGGTGCTGGGTGGTGGATTACGTGGGGATGACAGGACGGGCCAGATACAAACAAGGCACAATGCACTAGATTTGGCTGTCTCATGGCAGCAACGGACGGCTGTACACGGACTGATGCCTGCCTTCTGCCTGTTGCACACCACAGCCACTCAAAGCACACAAGCCTCTGAAAAAGAGAAGAGTGCAAATTGCAGTCTGTGAACGTATTGCTCCGCTTCAACGGCGGTACTGCAACGGCAGCAGTAACCGATGGGCCTGTGGCGAGTGGGGTTTCTTCACGTATCCACTGCGTCGTTCTTATGTGTCGTCTAGGTTTTGTCCCTCCAACACATAGCATGCACAACACTCAAATGGGTTCCTTCATTTCCATTCGTTGGGGTTCAGGGTCCATGCTCCTACCCATTACGTGTCCATTATGTGTCACAGACAATCAACTGAAAAACACAGTCGGGTGACGCACAGCACAGGAGCCCATGTGCAGCTATTGGGCCAACATTACGCATGCAGCGAGCACGCCATCAACCAGGCCTGGATGCCCACGAGGACACTCAGCATGGATATTATGATGGTAGTACCAGTGGTGCGGGGCTTTGCTGCTCAGAGCAGTGACATCTTCTGTGGAGCTGTAATTTTTGTTGTCTTCGGCACCGGTGAGGGTTGTTGAGGATGTGTGAAGCTGGGGAAGCAATGCAGGTGGTGAAGGAACTTTGCAGAGCATTGATGGGTGAGGTGCAGCAGGCATTGTAGATGGCCAAGGAAATATGCAGAGGATTGTCGAGAGCTATGTATGCATGGTTATCAGGATTTGATCAGGGTGTGGACCATTCAAGAGGCCTCTACAGAGTAGATGAGCGCCGCCGGAGGGTGTAGGGTGCGGAGTGCAATGATCGTTATAGAACACTCGCCAGGGCACAGTCTCAATGTGTGTGTGTGTGTGTGCGCGTGACGCGCGGAAGAACAATATTAAAGAGAGAGACCCGTATGGGTCCAGGGCCCCCGTGGTCGCCCAGGGCGCCACCAAAATCAGTGCAGCGTACAGTATGTGCGCCATCCTGTCCGGCGCCCGTCGGGGTCACAGCTGTGTGTGTGCGTGACGCCCAATCTTTTTAACCAAAGCAATAGCGTTCGCTATGATACACCACCTCTCTATAGCTCTGTCCGCACTGCAGCAACGTCTGGATCTTCACGCGAGCACTCCACAGATCAGCCACAACCGACAATGGACAGACATTGCAGAACGGTGGGTATGTGATGTGCGTGTTGTCTTGTGTACAGCGCCCCTAATAGGGCAGACGTTAAAACCCTGATACACACTTGCAGCACGAGCTGCTGTCACAATGCTCATAGCAAATCATGACGCACGGCTGCACTGAACTGCAACGGCAGAACGGCGCATCGGCCACATTGTGTCATCTTTCAACCCAGTCAGGCACAACAGCGCTTGCAATTAACAAAATTGGAGGACTCGACAGGAGTTGATGTGCGACCAAGGCGCCAGGAACACACACAATGGGGCCAATGGTCTCAGACCACGCACCGGGCGCGGCAACGCGGTGCTGCACGAACACAAGGAGGACACATTCCATCGGGCCGCACCGGAATGCCGATGCAGCACAATGGCGCATGCAATGCACACATCAGCCCCAACAAATGTATACATGGCAAGGACTGCAGGCATATGCCACATGCCCTCCACAATCGTCACCGGCACTCCGGACTTGAGTGGCGGTGTAGGGGAGACTCACTCGGGGATCTTGCAAAACGGCCAGTCCCCCCCCCCATCGACAAGTCTCCGGAGGGAGCGGAAAGAACAAAGGTGGGATAGGAGCAGGGGCTTGTTTTGGCATGGCAGGCGGGGCTTGCTTTGGTGCTGGCACGGGCTGGCCTTGTGCCTGCATTGCGATATCCTGATAGGCCCCCTCCTTCGGCACGCCTTCCGGAACGGGCTGACCAAATGCCTCCACATTTGTCTTCGGAGGAATCTGTGCTGCTCTCAGCCTAAAGGAATGCGGGTGTATCTTTCTGTTGTGAGCCTGGACATTGAGTAGACCACAGATGACCAGCAGCAGCAGGCAATTAAGGTGCCTCATGTCGCAAAACGCCTATCACAGCAACAAGGGCAGGCTATGGGCAGGGACAGCCATGGAGAGCAGGAGAGGGGGGTTTGGCATGACGCCATCGTTGGTTTTGCCGTCAGACTATGGAGTCGAAATCAACGTCCAGAACATCCTAACTTCACGCTTTGCAATGCACCCCACATTTTTACTACCACACAATAAACGGCGACACCTTCGCCACATTTAACGACCTTGACTCTTCACATCCCCACACAGGATGACCCCTCCCACCTGACCAATGTCATAATACACGAAATACACCCTTTCTTGGCTGAACTGGCGCCACTCGAAATCAAATCCAGGGAACTTGTGAAGCTGCTAAACAGCCACCCCACGCCCTTTCTCACCTACAGGGTGATGGCTCACTGTTTGCCCCAATCCACTATCCTCAAAACCGACTCCTTTATCTGGACACGCCTCGTGTTTATCACCAAAGACAGCGGCCTGGCTTCCATTCCACCCACATAACAGCTGGCAGCAGCCAAGCATTGTCTACCCTCTGTTGGAGGCCTCAAACTGAATGCCATGCCCTCTGTAATACACAGACAAAACATCCAAATTCCTCATGGATTTCTACTCACTGAAGCACCGCCAATAAACGGTGGCTGTGTTGGGTTGTGTGCTGATCGCAGTGCAAAGAAAATTTCCTGTGCCGAAATTCACGCTGATGGATGTTTCTGGTCAGGAGGTCCTCGGGTTTACTCGGATTCATAGTAGTAGAAATGCCAAACATTAAGGGACCACAAAACTACATGGACTGCATGACCGATTGTTGGAAGCAAATATGTAAAGATGAGTGCGGGGCTTCGACAACATTGGTACTTGCATCTTCCAGCCTGATCCAAAAAAGAATGTCATTCTGTGCAAACGGCTTTGAGATTTCCCTAGTCCCCAACTCAACCTGCCTGTCCCTGATATTGCCTTGGCCCTGAAAGCAGGACTCGCGGGGTCTTTTCGCAACTTCCACGACTTCCTGCTTCCAGGAAAAACTAAACCCCTGAGAAAAACTAAACCACTGACCGACTACACCAATATATTGAAACCCTGCGGTTGCTACCAAGCACTGTAGCTCCTCTCCAACTCCCCACATGCTTAGCACATCTGCGCAGACGTTTCGTACACCCTGCGTTTCAAAGTACTCACTGAGTCAGCCAAGGCCTTGCCTATGCATTCTGAATTGCTCCTGAGAGCTGCACCCTGCCCCAAGCCCAGATGTGCTGCAGCAGAACTTCTCATCAGCATCCTAGCTGGCATTGCAATACATCTCCAACTTCAACTCATCCAGCAGAAACAATTCCTGAGTTTTTGTGACATTGAGGTTGTCATTAACAAAATCAACTTCCATCAAAACTAAAGCCACCCCACCCCACCAATCCGTTCTGATGGCAAACTGTGTTCGCTAGTTTTGCAATGCAGATGGGGCTGTCTCTCCCTAGGACAGGCACAGCGTGAGCACGGCACCCATTATAGTGGTGAATTTACTTGGACAAAGCTCAAAACCACCAACCGACCAAACCTCACATGCACGGGCCAACAACTGCCAATGAACGATACAAAGCTACACAGCAGGAAACACATGCTTGTGGTGCACAAGCCAACAGCTACTAGCAAACCCTAAAAACCCGATATGAAGCTGGACATCGGAGTACCCATGCTCATGGTGCATGTTGGCAATCTTATATGCATTCGCCATGCCTGTCCCCTTGTCCTCCATGAAGTGTGCCACATAGTGTGGAGTGTTGGGTTGCCAGTCCCAAACGGTTGAACTGGTCACACCACACACACAAGGTGAGGTGAGGCAAGGAGAGGCAAGGCGGGGTGAGGTGAGGTGAGGCAAGGCAAGGCACCCGCAGGGGGGGGTTGCACGCTCTCTAGTACCCCTCTCTACTATGACTTCTTACATCCACTCTTCTTGGACTTGCACTTTTGCCTACCCCAGTGCTGCTCCAACCACCAGTTATGTGGCCGGCTGGGTTTCCACAAGGACTTGACTAAGATGGAAAAATGACTTGGGCATCTTGAAGAAGTGAAGGACATAATGTTGACATGGTGTGAGAGAAGAAGGGGTTGGGCATTGGGCAAGAAGGGGTCAAGACAGAATATACTTCGCAACATCTAAATAGAAGAGCGCAAACTTCTATCCTCTACTCTTACCCGCTCCTATATATAGGTGCTTGCTGTTACCCGGCACGCCTAATAGATGCACTGCACACACAACATGCAAACTGCACTCAGTGCAGCCCCGCAAATCCACAAATTGTGCAACATCCACGATTTCCACCATTGGATCAATCATTCTTAATGCACAATTTCAACATTTTCCAACATATTCGGCACTTCCACATCCTCCACAAGTTTTCTGAATCAGAACTTCTCCAACATCCACAATTTCCGTAGTGTCTTGAACAACCCTTAACTCTGAGTCATGATTCCGGCTTCGGATGTTGCCCCATGAGGCAGAATATGAGTGTGAACTAGCATGAGCATGCGCCCAATGTGGCAGCAGTATGGACATATATTTGCGCAAGGGTCATTCCAACCCTGCCACAAAGCACATGTGGGCAGCCCCGCACGCTAGCTTGATTACACTACTGGCCATCTTCACCGGACTCGTCATCGCTTCATTATCGACTTTGCGATGTCTTGAGGGTCAAATGCTCTTCAGTATATGAGGGGATTACAACACGAAAATATCACACAACCTCCTCGGTTTCTTGACTCGGATGCAGGGGATAGGTGGCAGTGATTTGCGCCAAATGACTGATCAGGGTTACTTGACCCCAATTGCCACACATATGTTTGCTTGGCATTCATTGGGTACCAACTTGGGTGATTCAGGTCCAGGGTATGCAGTGAGGAGGGGTGTCCATGAGTGGTGCAAGCGCCTGTGCCCCAGTCTCTCGCGTTCAATCGTCAAGAGTAAGGACGAGGGTATGCAGTGAGGCGGCATCCTTCAGCGCTGCAAGCGCCTGTGCCCCACTCTCTCCCAAAGAATTTCCAAAAAGATCGAGGGACAAAGTATGCAGTGAGGCGGCATCCTTCAGCGCTGCAAGCGCCTGTGCCCCAATGCCTCCCACGGAATTGTCACGAAGATCGAGGCACAGGGTGTGCAGTGAGGGGGCATCCTTCAGCGCTGCAAGCGCCTGTGCCCCACTGTCTCCCACGGAATTTCCACAAAGATTGAGGGACAGGGTATGCAGTGAGGGGGCATCCTTCAGCGCTGCAAGCGCCTGTGCCCCACTGTCTCCCACGGAATTTCCACGAAGATCGAGGGACAGGGTCTGCAGTGAGGGGGCATCGTTCAGCGCTGCAAGCGCCTGTGCCCCACTGTCTCCCACGGAATTCCACCCAAGATCGAGGGAAAGGGTATGCAGTGAGGGGGCATCCTTCAGCGCTGCAAGCGCCTGTGCCCCACTCTCTCCCACGGAATTTACACAAAGATTGAGGGACAGGGTATGCAGTGAGGCGGCATCCTTCAGCGCTGCAAGCGCCTGTGCCCCACTGTCTCCCACGGAATTTACACAAAGATCGAGGGACAGGGTATGCAGTGAGGGGGCATCCTTCAGCGCTGCAAGCGCCTGTGCCCCACTCTCTCCCACGGAATTCTCACAAAGATCGAGGGACAGGGTATGCAGTGAGGCGGCATCCTTCAGCGCTGCAAGCGCCTGTGCCCCACTCTCTCCCACGGAATTCCACCAAAGATCGAGGGACAGGGTGTGCAGTGAGGCGGCATCCTTCAGCGCTGCAAGCGCCTGTGCCCCACTGTCTCCCACGGAATTCTCACAAAGATCGAGGGACAGGGTATGCAGTGAGGCGGCATCCTTCAGCGCTGCAAGCGCCTGTGCCCCACTGTCTCCCACGGAATTCCACCAAAGATCGAGGGACAGGGTATGCAGTGAGGCGGCATCCTTCAGCGCTGCAAGCGCCTGTGCCCCAATGTCTCCCACGGAATTTACACAAAGATCGAGGGACAGGGTATGCAGTGAGGCGGCATCCTTCAGCGCTGCAAGCGCCTGTGCCCCACTCTCTCCCACGGAATTCTCACAAAGATCGAGGGACAGGGTATGCAGTGAGGGGGCATCCTTCAGCGCTACAAGCGCCTGCGCCCCACTCTCTCCCACGGAATTCCACCAAAGATCGAGGGACAGGGTATGCAGTGAGGCGGCATCCTTCAACGCTGCAAGCGCCTGTGCCCCACTGTCTCCCACGGAATTTCCACGAAGATCGAGGGACAGGGTCTGCAGTGAGGGGGCATCGTTCAGCGCTGCAAGCGCCTGTGCCCCACTGTCTCCCACGGAATTCCACCCAAGATCGAGGGAAAGGGTATGCAGTGAGGGGGCATCCTTCAGCGCTGCAAGCGCCTGTGCCCCACTGTCTCCCACGGAATTTCCACAAAGATCGAGGGACAGGGTATGCAGTGAGGCGGCAACCTTCAACGCTGCAAGCGCCTGTGCCCCACTGTCTCCCACAGAATTCCACCAAAGATCGAGGGACAGGGTATGCAGTGAGGCGACATCCTTCAGCGCTGCAAGCGCCTGTGCCCCACTGTCTCCCACGGAATTCTCCCCAAGATCGAGGGACAGGGTATGCAGTGAGGCGGCATCCTTCAGCGCTGCAAGCGCCTGTGCCCCACTCTCTCCCACACAATTTCCACGAAGATTGAGGGACAGGGTATGCAGTGAGGCGGCATCCTTCAGCGCCGCCAGCGCCTGTGTCCCACCGTCTCCCACGGAATTTCCACAAAGATCGAGGGACAGGGTATGCAGTGAGGGGGCATCCTTCAGCGCTGCAAGCGCCTGTGCCCCACTGTCTCCCACAGAATTCTGCCCGAAATCGAGGGACAGGGTATGCAGTGAGGGGGCATCCTTCAGCGCTGCAAGCGCCTGTGCCCCACTCTCTCCCAAAGAATTTTCACCAAAATCGAGCTGCAGAGAGCGTAGATTCCCAATGAGTCCCAGTACTCGCTGCAAATTCTCTCCAGTGCACCTCAACTTCACATAACGATGAGTCCCAATCAGTTCCCTTAGCTTTTGACAAACTTGACTCAGTACATCTGAGTGAACAAGGTCGGCAATGACATCCCACATTTCCAAAGGCAATTGAAGAACCATGTTACACCTGCATAGAAACAAAATGAGGGGACAGTGTGAGGGAATGATTGAGGATGCAGGCATAATGGGGTGCAGCTCGGATACAACTGCTGTCTCATTATCAATCGTGCTCCCAAAGACCTCTGATCCGCAGCCCAGTTATACATCAAACAGGGCACACAACGGCTGAACGCCAGGTGTTTTCTTAGTGACAGGTTGGAATCTAGGACGCACCAGTCCACTTTGGGACCCCCACAGAAGGCACTACATGTGGGGGGGGGGGGGGGCGGTTCAGCCAAGCACCCACCCACTGAACCACCAATTGCACCCCTCCCCCCTTTGCACAATCACGATGGGGTCTCCGTGGTTGAACAAGCCCATCAGTCCATGCCCCGGCAACATGTGCCTGAATGGCACACACAACACACACACCAAGCACATTTTCATCAACTCCTCTTGAATGTAACATCGTGTCAGTTGTGATGCTCAATATTCTGTTCCTAAATTGCGGAGTTCCTTTGCGAGATTGAATTCTTGTTTCTCTTGTCCGCCAAAACACAGGTTCAGGATTATCCCCGTCGAAATTGTCCCCTGGTAAACTTGTCCCCCGAGCCTTGACCCTCCACTCCTCCTGATAATCTGCCCCTCTGATATTTTTCGCTTCGTCTGTGCAGGCAGGTCACAGCTGTGGCCTGCTGGTCATCAGTGATACCTTTTTCTAACCGCTCCTCGCAATCGCAGAAGCACTGGCCTCCCCTTAACGTAGATGACACCTGGGCTGGGGACTGCAGGGCCCTTCGCGGTCTGTTAGCCAGCCAGCAGGTGAGACCAACCTGACCTTCCATAATGCTGAACCCCTGAGCACACTGATCCACCTGCGTTTTATCGACAGTACTCAAACAACACCCTGTCCAAACAACACTGTTTGGCACTTCCGCAGCTCTTGGAAATCAGCAATTATCGTGGTGAACCAAGCAAAAAAATTCACTCAAGACCCCACAGATGTAGGCCAGAGTTTGGAACACTTGGAGCAGGGAGGTGAAAAATTCATTTGCCGCCATGCCCAGCAGTTCGCTCAGCGTGGTGGGGATCAGCCTTCTCAACTGTTTGGAAAACGGAGATGGACACAGTGCACTGGCGCATAAGTTTGAACAATGTCGATGTGGACACCCCTGCCATTCTGCCGGTTTGTACTTAGTGTATCTACAGGGGTCCAAATATTTTTTATTGCAAGTCAATTCATAGACTGTAAATATGTTCCAACCTTTTCTTCCCTGTTCGAGGTGCCAATGGGGAGACTTCAAGTGGAGATGTAAAGTAAGGGGACATGGCGATGTGTATGTATGGGAGGGGCTAGGCATGGAGTTGTGCGGATAACGAGGTATGCAGTTACAGGGGTGTGCAGGGTGGTGCGCAAGTGTGGAGGTGTGGAGCGATGGGAATAGAATCATATTTGTGCCTATGCACCCCTGTACAGCCACATCACCTGCATTCCTGCAAACCTCCACAAGCCACCTCTGTGCCTCTGCACCTCAGCAACTCCAGATTTTCCACATCTGCATGACCCCACATTTTCACTGCTTGTTGGACATAACCTTGCGCTACCCTCTTCACTGGCAGCATACTGCCCTGAAGCTGATATTGTTTTCTTTCTGATTGGTTTCCACAGTGTTTCATCGTCCTCCATGTTTTTCTTCGTATGGGGTGGCAGTGACCAATACCTTTCACCAGCGCTTCGGCATGTTTACATCCTCAGGTTTGTCTACCTGTGCCGGGTCTGCATTTTGACTGAAGACGGAATGAGAGGCTCGTTGTCAGGGAACAAACGAGCACCAGTGGGGGCTGGGGCAGTTGCCCCTCCCTTGGACACACCCACCACCACCAATCACCCCTTAAGTGAGGCCCTGGCTACCCTGTAAGCTCTCCACGCAAGCTTCCTGACCTGCCGTTTTTTTAACATCCGTTGAGCCACTTTTCTTTGCGGAGACAGATGCAAGATTCTTGCATCTGCCCAACGCATTCGATGTAATTGTGGTTTCTCTGGCGTAGACGATCAGCGTTGGTCTCGATTCCCTGGCATCGGCCTTTCTACGTGTGTTTTCTCTGGTGTGTCACCCGGGGCTTGGAATTGATCACCCCATGGTTGCAGGGCTCTTCTTGGTCAACTCCCTGTTCCCGATTTTGCCCGGATGTGCTTCATCATGTCCCTGATGGAGCTTTATGGCGTTCAGCTGTCTCGGTGCTGCATTGTGGATGGCGCCTCAAGTGCTTTAGGGGTCGTGGAGATGGGGTATAAGGAACTAATGTGAGATGGCGTGTGGCACGTTGGCCACGCTTGTGCGCAAGAGCTCACAAACTGCTCTTAGAACAACACAAGGATAGATTTTCGGTCGTCCCCTTGAACATACACTCTGTACACTCTGGTGCACTCGAATTCTCTCATGTCTCTCGTGCTTGGAAAAAAAACACAGTGCAGGACTGGGGCGCCCATCCATAGTTATGTCAGCTTCTACAACGTCCACAGCTTTTGGCAGGCCAGAACGCTGTCAGTCCTGTGGCCATAAGTTTGCCCGGTGGTGGGTGGTTTTCAGGATGGTAATGGGGAAGCTAACTTTTTCGAGTGCAGATTATCAGCATTGTATATGCTCTGCCCACGCACCAGACCCATCACTTTGTTGCATCACTTTGTTGCTTCGAACCCACATCTGTTCCAAACAAAATATCCCACAAAAGACCCCATTCGCACATAGCCCTTATGTGGTCCCGGATTGTACCTTCTGCAGCTGACTTCAGAATTCATTGGCTTTGTGTGGTGTGCTTGGCCGATGTGCTTTGGGCTTTTGATCGGTCTTCCCGGAGTACCATGCGTGCATGCTATCAAAAGGGACACATTAAAGGGCGCAAACCAATGAAGTGCAAAATGATTGTGCATGAAAGAATGAAGGGCATTGGCAGAGCTACAGGTTAGAAAACACACTAATAGTGACTTCACATAAATCCACTGGTTTGGGCAACAAGGGCCGCACATGGAACCATCTTTGGTACCCTCCCCGATGCAACTCATGATGCGCACTCAAGATGTTTGCTATTGTGTCTTCCAATGGCGGGTGGCAACCCATCATCGCATCCACCTTGACTCTAACATCGAACTGCTCTGTTTTTTTTTGTAACTGCCACGAGCGTAGCACAAGACGACCGCAACATAATCAGGTATCCGTATAGGTTTGGGTCAAAATATGAATTGTACTTTGTGTTGTTAGGGGAATGTGCTCGCTTGTGCCATAGGCCAGTTTTGGCGGGCAGAGAGCAGGGCAAGGAACCTGGGAAAGCAGCATCTTTCTGACATGCCTCATTGTAATCAGGGGTCAAATTCCCTCACTAAAAGCAAAAAGGAATCCATGGCATCCATACACAGGACATTCCCTCCAAACCCCCTCCCGTAGGCATTGCTGGTCCTAAGGGGGCATTTTCGTACAGCGCACGCACAGCGCGGGCACAGCGCGCGCACGGCGCCAATTATTCCGTTGTTTATCCCGGGAACACCGCTGAAAGCCGGCCACCTACAGAAGCGTGCATAATCCATTCACAACAGCATCGGGGGTGCAGAATTCAGGACCCTGGGACCCGTGGCAAGCATCGGACTAAAACAAAAAATCCCTGCTGTACTAGCAGGGGCTGTAGGGTGCAGAATTCAGGACCCCGGGACCTGTGGCTACCGGTGGTCAAGAACAGCCGACTTTTCGCATAGCGCACATTGCGCCCCCTAAAATTGCCCGTTTCACGGGTTTTTGGGGCCTTGCATGGGGGTATATGGGGCCATATAGGGGCTTTTTGGGAATGCAAAGTGTCCCCATAGCCACATACATGGGGCCTTCTGGCAGTGCAATGTGTCCCCATGCCCATGGGGGAGCCCTTGCACTGCGCGCGCACGGCATGCTACTTTTTTAGACTAGGTTCCCCTTGAAAGAGTCCCAAACACACCCCTTCCAAACGCTCTTTTGTCACCCCCGCCTCAAGAGCATGTCCCAGTGTAGACCCTGGGAGACCTTATCAGTGGGGGCGGGAGGTGGTCCATCTTCCACGAATGAATGGGGGTGGGAGGATGGACCCAGGGGTGCTGGGTATGGCCGTCTAGCATAGCCCCGCTGCCTACTGTTTCGGGATGACGGCATGGTACGTCTTGGTTAGCACGAAGGATCCCTGGCATTGATCTGTAGTTTCCGTAGAAACTGAAGTTGGATACGTTCCCTGGAGCTGCCGTTGACCGTGCGTTTATGCAGCATGCATGACCCCTTTTCATGCTTAGTTGATTTTCATAATCGCAACGGAGGGTGCGCCGCATGGATTGGATGCACTTATCAAATTCTCCACCGAACACTGGGAGAAGTGGTCACGCCATGTAGGCAAGAAGCAGGTGTTGGACCTGGCCAATTCAGAATGGAACATGATCAATTAGAGTCACGGCGGGGTGGCTCGGATCCAGCATGCGGTTCAGCAGGTGGCGTCTGCGGTGCATGACGTCAGGGAGCAGTGGAATTTGTAGGCAGCGTACGAGCTCCACACAGGGACGCTGTTGAAGGGGCCAGACCTGGTGTTCATGCCTGGTGAGCCGGAGACGGACAAGCCGGAGATCTGGGTCAAGCGACTGGACGAGTACAGGGTAGCCGACATGAAACTGCCATCAGGCAAATGCCAGAAGGTGGAGAGCCCAAACGCCGGAGGAGGCAGCCCAGGAGCCCAGGGGGGAACGTTAGCGCGCCGGGCGCGCGCCGGGCATCTTTTGTGACCCACGCCCTACCGGTGGACCGTTGCCGTTGATATGTTGGGCAACATTATATGGATTTGCTTCTTGGCCCCCGGGACATCAGCAGATGTTTTGATTTGGGAGCAGATGTTTTGATTTGGGATGGGTATGGACCTTCTCGTGCCCGAGGTGATTTCTTTGATTTCGAAGTTGGGGGCCATGATGGTGCTTACAAGGGCCGGATTCATGTCATTGTGCCATTCATTGGAAGAAAGAATGGCACTTTGACAGCCCGCCAACAATGTGCAATGACGTGCACGGGTGGGACCAATGTTATGATGCAGCTCCACTGTTCGCGATACCTCAATAACGCCTATCGCTTCTACTGGAGATTGATGCGGTTGTGCTATCCTAACCCCCCATTCTCCCAACTTGCTAAGGTGTTGACCCAGATCGCCCTTAAAGGAGCGAGAGTGGCACTGTGTACCCCAGTTTGCAACTTTCTTGAGCTGGGGCAGTTTGGGCCACCTAATTCTAAGGGCGTTTCCAAGGGGTGTGCTTGGGGGCTCTTCGGGGGGAACATAGTCTAAAAGTAGCGCGCCGGGCGCGCGGGCAAACATTCCCCCTAGGGAGCGACGCATGCAGGGACCGCCGAGATCGTGGACTCCAGTAGCACGACGCCGGAGAAGCAAGTCATTGGAGTAGGCGGAAATGAAGGAGCTGGGGCGACCCCACCCCAGAATCTGGTGGGCGGGACGGACGTGCCGATGGCGTAGGATGGAACAATGACCGGTATGGAGTTGCTTTCCCTGTAGGAGGAACGTCTGGGACTTAACACGGATAACCTGCACCGGGTCCGGAAATGAATAGAAGCCCCGAAGTGGGTACGCAAACTGTCAAAAATGGTGGAGACCATGGCGAAAAACAGTGCGGAAGAGCTGCCCATGGGTGTGATTGCAAAGGAGATCTGGGATATTATCATGGAGCTAGACAAGGACGGCAGACGCCTCCTGAAGGACGAGGCCAAGAACAGGAAGCAACGAGAGAGGGAGAAGAAGAAAAAGGCAAAAGCCAAGGCCAAAAAACGGGCCAAGAGGGAGTAGAAACGCCGAAAACAGGAAAGTCGAATGAAGGCAAAACGGGCGGACACAGACTCGTCAGACCGCTGCAGCTCGTCCAGTGACTCCTCGGACACCACAAGCTCACACTCATCGAGTGACTCCTCCTCCGATACCGACAGCTCATCCGACAAGCACCGGAGAAGTAAATCACTAGTGGAACCTCGTTTCAACTTTTGTTTGCACCTCCTTTCTTAGGCAGTTTTTCTGTCTTTTTAGGGGGACATATGACTCCCCACCATGGGCCTTAGGGCAGGCAGCGGTTTGAGCGGCACTGACCTCCGGACCACCAGTTCTGATGGCAGTGGTTCGAGCAGCATCGACCTTCAGACCACCAATTTTGGCAGCAGCGTTTTGAGGAGCGCTGGCCTCCAAGGCACCAATTTTGGCAGCAGCGGTTGGAGCAGCACTGGCCTCCAGACCACCATTTCTGGCGGCAGCGGTACGAGCAGCACTGGCCTCCACACTGCCAATTTTGGCAGCAGCGGTTTGAGCAGCACTGCCCTCCAGACCACCAGTTCCGGCGGCAGCGGTTTGAGCAGCACTGGCCTCCAGGCCACCAATTTTGGCAGCAGCGGTTTGAGCAGCAATGGCCTCCAGGCCACCATTCCTGGCGGCAGCGGTTCGAGCAGCTCTGGCCTCCAGACCACCAATTTTGGCAGCAGCGGTTTGACCAGCACTGACCTCCAGACCACTAGTTATGGCGGCAGCGGTTTGAGTAGCACTGGCCTCCAGACCACCAGTGCTGGCGGCCGCGGTTTGAGCAGCACTGGCCTGGAGGACACAGTTCTGGCGGCAGCGGATTGAGCAGCACTGGCCCCCAGACCACCAGTTCTGGCAGCTGATTGGCCTTGTTCTCCATGTTCGGCAACTATGTGCAGGCTGTCGTGACGGGTGAAGGCTCTGAGGACTGCAGAGGAGGTCGCCCTATTCGCTGCCCAGTGAGCCAAGGCCTTTGTGCCCAGACGGAGGCAGACCGCCTGTCCCAAGGACCTGCCCGTAAGCTGAATATGGCCCCAGGTCCAGTCTTGCCAGGCCTGTGGACTATTACTGATAGGCTCATGAGTGGAGGCCGCCGGGTGCACTCCTGCTGAAGTGGGCAAAGAGCCCGGCGCGGCCCCTGCTTCCACTCCCCTTCAGCCGTTGGTCCCTGCCCATGAGCGCGGCGCCGTGTCTCGGGTAGACGCGGGACTGCTGTGCACGTTGGCGGGACCTGCGGTTGCTGTGGGGGGAGGGGGGGGAAGGTTCTGTGCAGTTTTCTTGTGCTCTGCTTGTGCAAACTGCAGTGGCGGCCCTAAGGCGCATGGGGAGTTTTCTGCGTTGGTTGGTGTTTCGGAGGGGGTTTAGAACTCAGTTTCCACCCCTCGGGTTCTCTGCTATGGCCAGCGGGTTCCTGATGGCACCAGTGCGTGGGTGGGGCCAGGGGGGTGGGGGCAAGGAGGGTTGCGGCGGAGAATGAATACCCAAGTTCTGTGCAGTGTTCTTGTGCTCCGCCTTTTGCAAACACTAGTTGAACCTCGTTTCACCTTTTGTTTGCACCTCCTTTCTTAGGCAGTTTTTCTGTCTTTGCCCGCCCACCCACCCACGGCAGCCGCCCCTCTTCTGGGTTCGGCCATCCGCCCACCGGACCCCAGCCAAGTCTAGTTTAGTGGGGGGGGGGGGGGTTGCACCTGCACCCCGCCCTTCACGGGTTAAATGGTTGCGTGTGGTTGGGTCCAGCATGATCACCGCCTCACGTGGCGGCAGTCTGACGTGCTGAGCGGGAGACCGATTCATCCGCGGGTTCTTGCGTTGGGCCAGTCAAGTTCTGTGCAGTGTTCTTGTGCTCCGCCTTTTGCAAACACGGGATGGTGGCGGCCGAGATGGGACACTGAACCCCAGGAGAGGGCGCCCGGAGGACTTTGAGTTCCGGTGGATCAATGGACGCAGGCACTTTTGCACCAATAAAGGTACCTGGCGAGATTGCACCAACCCGCCCTCTCGACCGTGCAAATTCTGCGGCAACCGCCACTGGGCATTCCAAAGTGCCAAGTTCGGATGCCGCTGAGGCGGCCGAGCGGACCCCCAAGTCCCAAGGGGGGGGGGTTCGCTGGGTGACAGTGGGACAGGAGAGCGCGACAAGCAGGCGGTGCGGGTCAGAAACGCGCCGGGGGCCTTTCTGGAGGAAGCAGAGCGAGAGATTGGCAGCTCATACGAGGCTACTGCATGGCGCAAACTGGAGGATGGCACCAGAAAGGCGTATGCGGGGGCGCTACACAGGTATTTATGGTACAACATGATCAATGGGTTCATGGCGCCACATGAGGCGCTCAAGAGAAGCATGTCACAGGTGGCCAGGGACGGCCAGTACGAATCGCCGATCAAGGCCCTATTGTCCGGACTGCAACTGGCGGAGGAAAGGGTCATCATACCGGCAATCGTGGTACCAGCAGACTGGATGTTTGCTGAGTCACTGGAGAGACTCCGGATATCGAGAAACCCGAGAAACATCCCATGGGGTGAGGGAGACATCATCTGCAGGATCACCAAGAGGAAGGACACATGGGAGTGGAAGGAGCTCGAATGCCTGGGCTTGGCTGTCCGATCGCTCACGAACCTGCTTCGCATCGGGGAAGCCTGGACAGGCTCATCCCCTGGAGATGGCAAACTCTGCTTTCTAGGCGAGAAGTCGCGCAGTTGTGAGCATGACCAAGACCTCCGGCCATGGCCGTCACATTGGATGCGGTGCATCAAGGAAGAGCGTCGGGAAAGCGGAGTGGCGGAAGACCACCCGCATGGCTACCAGTCACCCGCAGATTTGGAAGAAGCATGGGTGGCACACGTGGCGGGGTCGGAGCTCGAACACTATAGGTGGCACCGTCTTGGGAGAGGAGGGGCGACGCAGTTATGGGCGTCGGGCGCACACAATCAAATTGTCATGCTCGCAGGCGGGTGGGAATCAACGTCAGTGGCGCGGCTTTACACAAAGCCAAAGCATGCATGGAAGTTCGTGGAGAGGGGTGAGCAGCCTGTGCCAGTATGTGGAGACAGTGGATGGCGCCTCGTGTACGGGGTCTGGTCTTCCAAACAGTGGTGGCCAGCATGGTTGCACCAAGAGCTCAGAGAGCTGGCGGTGGAGGCAAGGACATATGGCGATGTTTTGGGACCGGCTGGACAAGCCGCCCGGAAAGGGAGAAGGACCCGATTGGCAGGACCGCCATGGGCGGACCAGACGTCAATGGACGCATCATTGCCGCATGGGGAAGATCGTGGAGTTGGGAGTGGAGCTGGACATGGACCTGGTGCAGGTACATGGCGAGGTGTGCGACCAGGTGCATGCGAAGAAGAGAGCCAGGATGTCAGAAGCAGTGAGCCAACTGATATTGGAAATTTGCGATGCAGCCGGCACGGGAACCGCGGAGACCATCCCTGTGCTTGTGGGCGGCTTAACCAAGTTGGCTGAAAAGGGCATCGACCCAGAGGATGAGGAAAGCTACTACACTGACGAGGAGGACCATGGGGAGGTCGACCCGACGGTGTCCGCCAGAGGGCTGGGACACGTTGGTAATGTGCCAACAGCGGAGTCGCTGTGGTCACGCTGTGTTCCGGAGGATCTGAGAGGTCGGTACCAGGAATGGAGACAGGAGACATGCGGAGTGGGATCATCGGACGGAGTGGGGGTGCGCGAGATGCTGCATGCCTTGGTTCGGGATGGAGCGCTGAGCAAACATGAGAATGTGCAGGAAGCCAGCGGTAAGGCCCAGGTCCGACCTAAGAGTGGTGAGAAGTGTGCATTCATCATGAATTGCGTCAAACAAAACGCCAGTGATGGCCGTAAGCAGAGGGGCGCTCAGTTGCCCTAGATTGAGCGCCTATGGGATTCTGTTTTTTTTTGGGGGGGGGCAGAGGCTATATATGGCAAAATTGGACATGTCCAATTGTTTTTGGAGTCTGTGCTTGCCAAGGTCGTGGGTTGGGGAATTCAGTGTGTGTGTGGGCGATGCCCAATATGTTTGGAAATCCCTGCCATTCGGCTAGAAATACTCACCCCTCCTGTGTCAGAAGTTGGTGTACAGTGGTACGGACGTCAGTGTGGTGGCTGCCTGTACTGTTTTATGTATACCTGGACGACATTTTAATTGTAGGGACCAGACGCTTTGTGCGCAAAGCGGTACGCTGTGCCCGGCATAGGTTGCAGCGTGTAGGTTTTGTGATTAGCCAAAAATCTGTCACGGGGCCCTCACACGATCTGGACTTTGTTGGAAAGGTTTTTGACCTTAAGAGAGGCGCTTTGGAGAACCGCTAAGGAATGCTGAGAGGCCTGGTCCGCCTGTGGTTGCTGTTGGTGTTAGGTCTGCTGAATAGGAAAGGAATGGAGAGGTTGCTCGGTTGACTGAAGTGGGCCTTAAGACCGTCGGCGTGATTGAGTCCCTTTATGGTTGGCGCATACTGTTGGAAGCGCACGGGGGCAGTAGGGTCCCGCGTGCTTTGCTATGTCCACTGCTAAACGCCATTTGTTTTGCTTTTGTCCCTCAGAGGTATCCAGTGAAAGCTAGGGTGCAGGCGGAGCCCCCGACCTGCTGGGGCGCCCATGTTTTATTTGCTGATGCCGCCCCTGTAGGTGTAGGGCCAGACAATTTCTGTGTTGGTTTATTCCTGCCGTTGGGGGGCGTGCGTATGTTGGAGTGCCCCTGCTGGGTGACTACCTTGCAGGTAGCGGAGCTGTGGGGTCGGGTGCAGGGAGTTCGCCTTGCAACTTATATGAAATGGCCCCGAGTTTGTGTAGGCAGTGACAATACAGTGGCGCGATGCCATATGCGGGGCAAAGACGTGCTGTCCGTTGCGCAGGCTAGCAGCGGAAACTGCGGGCCCTGTTCTAGCTGTGCCGTTGGTCTGGGATTCCCATTGCGGGTTTTTATGTACCTTCTGACCGTAACCCAGCGGATGCGCCTAGCAGAGTGCACGAATTTGACTCGATGAGTTCTTGTTTGTGGTCAGCCCGTGAGAGGTACTGGCAGTGGCACTTGTTCCCCTTTCCCTACCAGGACTTCTTTGCATTGCCCCCTTTCCCGTGGGTCAGTGCGCCACATGACAGCTTAGATTGCCCCTGTGGCCTTGGTGGCTGTTGACGGGGCATGACCGGTGCAACAGGGGAGGACACCTCCGCTTCCCCCACCCGGAGGGGGGGGGGTGCCAGAGCCATGTCTGTATTCGATTTGTTTCCTTTGGTTTTGCCGGGGGGTATGATCTGGCGTTACAGCCTGACACGCGTGCCAGTCATGCTTGCCCCGGTCCGTTATAAGTAGTGCACGCGCCAGGAGATTACCTGGCCCAGTTTCGACTGGTTGCATGCGCAGCACGTCAGTTTTGACTCGACAACATATTTGATCTTTCATTTCTGCCGTAGGGCCATGAAGAAAATCCTTTCCTCTCGCAATAGGGCCCCGAGTGGACCGGCATCTGTTTTGTTTTGCATGCTTTGCACCGTGGAAGGGAGTGTAAACTGTAGTTTCCGTAGAAACTGAAGTTTAATACGTTCCCTGGAGCTGCCATTGACTGTGCGTTTATGCAGCATGCATATGCCCCCTTTTCACGCTTAGTCAATTTTCACAATCGAAATGGAGGGTCCCACCCAACCTCCCTTCGGACAGTGTCTATCCCTTGAGATGAGGGACTTTGAACTCGACCAGCGGCGCTACGAAGAGTGCTGCGGGGCCCCAAGTGGACCGGCATCTGTTTTGTTATGCATTCTTTGCACTGTGGAAGGGAGTGTAAACAAGCCCGTGAGGTCACCTTCAATTATAGTACTTGGACGTGATACAGCACTTGGAGAATATGCTGGATTATCCCTCGGCCCTGATCATGATACTGAGGTCCAACATCAGCCATGCTTGCTTGAGGTCACCATGATGGGGGGAAAACAACATGGATGCATCACCTCTGCCTTCTCGAGGTCCCATGGTGGGGAGAAATCAACCTAGGAAAGAGTGGATGTGGCAGAATTGAGCAAAAAGGTGTGAAAAGGGGTGGAAATGGGTGAAACTAGGTCAAAATCCAAAAATGCCATATCCCCAATGTAGAAGAAGTATCAAAACCTACCCTCAAACAACAATGATGCCCCCCTAGTATCACAAAGTATGGGTCTCTAGTCTGGCCACGCGCCCAAATAGTTGCAGTGCGCTTGCACTGCGCGTGCACTGCGCTAAGTGCGCCCCCCATATATAGTGGGCTTGTTGGCAGTGCAAAGTGCCCCATGCCCACATATAGGGGGCTGTTTGGCAGTGCAAATTGCTCCATAGGGGGCTTTTTGGCTGCGCAGAGTGTCCCCGTGCCCATATATAGGCAGCTTTTTGGCAGCACACAGACCAGGAACACACAGACCAGAGCGGGGCAGACAACCCGAAGACGGCCAGGCCCGGGAGCTCTTTCCCACTGGTCTTACTGGGGGAGCGTAGTACCGCTTTTTGCATGGACCATCCTCCACAGCCGCTGGCACCACGCCCAGCGCTGCGGCCATGTCTAGTCCCGCTGCTACCTTGGTGGTAGTACATTGGCTGCTATTGACACAGCAGCGCTTTTTGTCCCTCCGTGTGCACGGACGCCCACGTCGCGCGTGGGTGATCCCCCTGTGTGACATATAGCCCATCTGTGGCTTCTTTACGGGGCCCTGGACAGTCACCCGTTTGTTCTTCACCGCACGATGCAGTGTTGATCTTCTCCTGAAGGTCCGCCAAGCCGTCTCCCCGTCCCCTCCCCCTCTGCATTGCTCAGCCAGCGGCCTCCGCCCCCGCTATGGGATACAGATGCGTGTGCACGACCGGCACTGTTCAGAACAAAGCAGGAGTGCAAAGCAAAAGTCGAAGAAAGAAGGTCTTCAGTGACATGTCATTGGCGCCTTTCGCGAAAAAAAAATAGACACTCAGAAAGCCCCCCCCCCCCCCCGACGTACCTCGCCGAAGCGTCTCGCAGTTCTGCGACTGCACGTCCTTCGGAAAGCTCTCCCAGAGGCCACACCCGACGCTCCGCTGCCAGACCAGGAACTGCGGGTGCGCCGCCCGGTACTGCTCGAGCACGTACTGAATCGCGCGGTCGCTGCGGGACTGCAGCACCGCCTGCGCCAGCCCGACGGCGTGCGGGACAAAGTGCACCTGCGTCGCCGGGTCCTCCGGCGCAGCGGTGCTGCCGAGGGCGCTATCGACTGCGGCCTCCACGTCCGACTTCAACTTGGCGCCCTGGAGACACGGGCATTCGTGTGGTGCACTTTGTGAACGCTGTCCACCCCTTGTCGGTCCAGTCGACACCGCCAGTACCACACGGCCCGGCCTCTTTTTCAGCGGTGGTGGGGTACGGGCAGGGGTTTGCGTAAGCGGGGCACGGGGGGTGCCCCCGCCCGCCTGTGCGACATTCCGTCGGGTTGTTGCTCCTTTACGGGGCCCTGGACAGTCACCCGGTCTTCCCTTCGCATGTTGCGTCGGGTCGCTGCGTTCTGTCGGCCGCTGCGGCCGGTGCTCTTGCTGGTGTCGTTTCCGTGGTCGCGGAGTCCAGTGGTTGGTGTGCCGGGGCTGTGCTGGTTGTGGCAGGATGTGCCGTTTGTGCGTTAGCGGCGCCCAATAGTTGGCGTATTGGGGTAGTGCTGGTTGGAGCCCCCCCCCCACCCCCACCCCCGGGGCTGCGAGGCAGAGGGAGGGAGGGTGGACGAGAGCCACTGAATGGCACATCTACGACGGCGCAGGCGAATGCGCGTTCCTCGGGGCGGTCCTTACCGCAAAACCAAAGAACCGTTGATTGACGCGTGACCCGACAACTGCGCACGCCGCAGCCCACGGCGCACTGCGCACAGCAAACTTGCCAATCGTCCCGTAACACACCCATCGACAGGCTGAGCCTTCACCCCCAGTCGGTGCTCACAGACACACACACCAACTGCCTCTCTGTTACGACCAAAACAGAAGTGCGAAAGAGAAATTCTCTCGCTCCGGAACACATGTCCCACAGTACAGGAGATGTAGTCAGCAACTGCCCGCACACAAACAGAATGGGGTAAAATTCAGCACTGACACACACTGACATACATACAGTCACTGCCAGCGGCTAGCAACACCGACGACACACATGCGCGCGCGCGCTCACACACACACACCCGCACGCTATCGAAGCGAGACGAACAGGCACAGCGCAGGGGCAACACAAACATCACCACCACAAACAACACCATAAACACACACACGCACGCACACACACACACACACACACACACACACACACACCCGCGCACACAAACACACACACACGCACGCACACACGCACGTGCGCACGCGCACACGCGCACACCCACGCACACGCACGCAGAGCACACCCGCCGCCGGGCCTTCGAAAAGGACATGGTATTGCGCCGGGAGGTCTTGTTGAAGTACCACCATCTCCTCCAGCGGCTGCGAAACGTCTGCAGCGGGGTCTCATCCCAATCCAAGGCCAGCGAGGGCCTCATAGAGCCTTCCAAGTCCAGCTCCACGTCCGCGGTCTCAACGGAGGCCGCTGCGGATTTCGTTAGGTCTGGCAGCGCGCGGACGGCCTGGGACGTGCCGCTCCCAAGCTGCGCGGACAGACGCCAGCCACTGTCGGGGCAGCGAGGGGACGGGGGGGAATGCTGGTCCGGCTTGCGCTGGGCCTCGTACCAGTAGATGTACTTCCCCAACGTGTGCCCGACGTAGAATGGCCGACCGTTGCACGTCTGCAGTGGCTGCGGCGGAAGGGGGCAGGCAGTGCCTCGGGACACGGAGCGGGTTGCAGGGCATCCGGAGAGGCGGCGGCATTGGGCACGACACGGCGACAGAGCAGGGCGGTGGGCTGCAGCCCTGGTCGAGACTTCGCGCCCCGGTGCAGGGAAACGTGCAGCACGGGTCAGCGAGCGCTGATCAAGTCGGGAGCTATACATCGTCTTTCTTGGCACCCAGACGCACCCCGGCAGTGAGCGTGCAGCCGTGACATCGTGGGGACGCCCAAATTTGGAGTTGTGTGTGTTGCTCCTTTTGCTGCTTTCTCTGGCCTCTCGTCTTCTGTGCGCAGGTGCCGTGGCATGGGGTGATGTGTTGTGGTATCGCGCAATATGTGTGCGGCGGAATGCGGGAGGACGGTCGTGGTCGGTGAGTTGTGGCGTGATGGTTGGCTAGGCTGTACACGCGCCTCGCTGAAGTGGCACCGTTGCCCATACCCGTTGACGTTTTCACTCTGGCGCACCGCCATCACTTACACACACTCGTATGCCATTTTCCCTCGCGCGCGCGCGCGCGCTCGCTCGCCTCGCCAAGCCCATGACACGATTGGACGAGACGCGACGCGGTACACCATCACAGCAATGCAATGCAGTACATCACACTGCACTGCGCGACGGCGCACAAGCCAAGCCAGCCACGCCTGTTGTGTCGTGTTGTGAACTGCTGTGGGCTGTTGTGGCGTGAGGCGTTGCGTCAGAGAGCGTTGCGTTGCGTTGTGGGAAAAGATGGTGTGAACAAGGGACCCCGACCACTACTGGCCGGATACAAACCCGGTCGGTGGCAAATCACCACGACCATGTCCCGTGTGATACCGCAGGCCTTTTGGGGGGGATGGGCACAAGGGCAGAAAGTGAAGTCAAGCACAAATTACCCATCAGAAGGCGGAGAAGGCAAGGAGAATTCCAGAGATCGGAATGCTTACATAACATTCACACCACAATTTCTGAAGGCAACAGTCCCCAGAATGTGGCTGTACCTGGTGGATATACACGTCGTTGTTGTCGCGCCCGAGATGCGTGACGCGGATGCTGGGCCTTGTGTCGTGGTCCAACACATGCTGCTGCTCCCAAGAATCCGTCTGCTCCAACAGCGACAGGATGCGCATGTCCCCCACGGCGGCGGCCAAGTGCATTATGGTTTTCCCGCCTTCCCCCGCGATTGGGACGCCGTCCAGTCCCGGGCACATGCGCAACAGCTCCATCGCACCCTCACTGGCGGCGGCCGCGATTGCGGCCGCCAGCATGTGCGCAAGCTCGACATTCGTCACCACTTCGCGCTGGTAGGAGGATACGTGTGGCTGAGTGTTAGTCAGAGATGTGGTTGGATTAAATTGCAGAGGGATTGGCAGGCATGTGCTTAAGCGGGGGGAGGGAGGGGGGTAGTGGTTCTTGGAGGGGGCTGAACGGATGAGAGGGGGGTCCTTGCACACCCAGCGAAATCACTTGCTTGCAAAAACCATTTCAGACAATTTGGGTCCCTCCACCATCAATGTCAGAGGTGCTCTTGTGTGAAATGGACGTAACACACCACCGTGGTGAATGCACGCGGTACAACAACACACACAAACATGGAGCGCTCAAGCAACAATGGACACTTGCCACAAAACAGCCGTCATGGTTGATACTCTTTTGGCCCCGGAGACGCCGGAGAGAAACATTGGGGGGTCAGCACACTCTGACTTTCAGATGCCTTAGAAGGGGCGAGGGAGGGGAGGGGAGGGGTCTGGGGCGAAGGGGACGAGGAGGTCTGAGGGGAGGTGGGGGGGGGGGGGGGTCCTTCCAATTTTTCGATGCAAGCACAAGTTTGCGGATGGGGGATGGATGGCTTTGGGCCAATTCACTCAAAAAAAGATGTCCGGGAGTATGGCAACTAGACAGCCCTGACATGTTTGGCGGATGCGCCCACCGACCCTGCTACCGTTGAGGGCCTTTTAGGTTGAGAACCCCTCGCCCCAATTTTGACCGACAAAAAAAAACGAGGTCTCCAGAAACCCAACGCTTTGACCCAATGTGTGAAGGGCGACTGCAGTTGCAATCTCCCGAACCACGATCGAGGCCAATGTGCCGGAACATCGCTCTGCACAGGCCAATTTCCCATGAGCGAATTTGTTTTGCCTTTGATGGAAACAAATGGTTCGTCAAAGAGGAAGGCAAAGGACACCTGGAGGCGCAGGACAAGGCAGGGTTTGACTTTGGTGTTTTTCATGCCTAAGCCTGCCCCCAAACACCTCCCGCACCCAGTGCCAGGACCAGCTTCTACAGACCCGGGGGGGGGGGGGGGGATCCCGCGGGGAAAATTCCATATTTCAACTTGGTGCGGAATTTCCCTCTCATTTTTCGAGGGGAGGTGCGGAATTTTCCCCATGCGGAATTGTGCCTGTGTAAGCCACCGTACGACCCGTTTGGGTTTTTTCTTGGCATGATCATGCTAAATAAGGGGGCTAATGTGTGGTGGTGTCTCATCAGCAGCAAAGCGCAAGCTTGTGGGTATGCTCTGCAAATTCTCTGGCACTGAGATGCGATGTTTGCTGCCACTTGTTATCTGCCAAAATTTCGCAATCCCAGGTTCCCCTCTGCTTCCAATGCACTCAAGATTTGGGAGGTGCGGAATTTTCCCCTTGATTTTTTGGGACCGGTGCGGAATATTCCCCGTGTGGAATGTTACCCTGCGGAAAAAACCCTGTACAGAATCCCCCCAGCATGCTCCTACGAGCCCCGCGTGTCCTGAGAGCACGGCATCGCTTAACTCACATCGGGCGCTGATTGTGTTCTTCGGGTTTGCACGCGTGAGTGGGACCCCCGCGAAGGCCCAGGGATTGTGAGTATGATCAAGTGACGGAAGTCGCCGCGTCGTGGGAGTGGGGGGCACTGTACCAGCCTCCGGCGCTGAGGTGTGGGCACAGCCCCCATACCCGTGCCAAATGCCAGATCCCAAAGGGGGCAGGGCACGGGCGCGGCGACCCCTCCGAGGGGCACTTGTGCCGCAACTTACGTTTGTTGCTGAACCTCCAACTTGATGCTGCCCCTGCATTACGCGATGGCGCCTGCTGCCGATGGCACCGCACGCATGAGCTCTCCGTGGTGGGGGGTTTATGGCTGCAATCCGCTACAGCCCGGCGATGTACCGGAGACATACCGGCGGGGGAAAAATATCCGGGGAAATGTGCGATTCAGCAACATTCCCGCTCTGTAACATGTCCCAGTTTTTCAAAACTAGGGTATGAATCGTGTCCCAATTCAGAAAACCCCCTTTCCCTGATCCAAAGGTGCTCACTGTACAGAGTTGTCAGGACTGCAACACAAACACGGCGCTCCTCTTCCCCCCAAGTCCCACGAATATGGTCTGGCTTTCTGGGTACACACATCAGACTTCTGCCGCTTCGGCCGGTTGGCCGGATGGTGCGATCGGATGTGTGCCAATCCTTGAAACTTGGCGATTAATTGCGCCCCAAACGTGGGACACAATTGAATGGCTTTAGAATCTCGAGGGTGTTTATTTTTCACGCCCCCGGTACGGCCCTGAGCCTCCTAAGCCCCGATGGGACAAGGGACGGGGATGCAGGACCTGCGTCCGGAACCACTGGATCCCAACCTCGGCGTCGTCAACAAACTGTTTGCAGTGCTTCCGCCAGCACGCCTCGTGCCACGGGCGATGCAGGGGCGCCTGCAGCCACCCGTCGACGATCACCGGCTCCGCGCAGTGCACGCACGCGACGTGCCGCGTGTGCGCCTTCCGGCGCGCCCTGCGCCCGTCCACCGGCGGCAGGTACCGGCCCACGAACCGCCAGCGGGACACCTGCTCGCCACAGATCGGGCAGTAGAACGTGATGGGGTCGCGCTGGACCCACACGAGCAGGGCGAGGAGCAGCGCCGCCCCGGCCCCGGCGACGGCGACCGCGGCGTACACCACCGCGTCGGGGCGGCCCTCCGGGTGCGAGGTAAGCAACGCCACCAAGATCCACCCCCCGGCGACGCTGAAGCACCACGCGCCGCTCAGCAACGCCACACGGGCCCGCCAGTCGCGCAGCCGGGGGTTCCGCAGCCATTCCGGCGGCGGGTGCCGCGCGCGCGGCAGGCACCGGCCCCCCCGCCAGCACCCCGCAACCACAACCAGCGCGGCGCCGCAGACGCCGCAGCACAGCGGCCAGAGGAGCAGCGCGGAGGCCGTGTACACCGTGTAGACGTCGACGGCGACGCGGTCGTCGCCGGAGGCGCGGCCGCGCGCGCGCACCCCCCCAGCGGCGGGGGGCGCGAACACCAGCACGACCACGACCTCCGCGACCGACGCGAGCGGCAGCTGCTGCGCCCGCCCGACGTCCGATGGCGTGTACCGCAGCGTGACCTCCCCGGCGCTCAGGCTCAGGAGGCGCGCAAAGACCTTGCGGCTGCGGAGGCTCGTGGACCCGGGGCCGAGGGTCAGGTCCTGCGCACACTGCCCGGCCCCGCTGAACGACACCGCCCCGCCGCCGCCGCTCGCGGGGCCGCCGACGCACAGGGGCAGCTCCGGCGTGGCGGTGGGCACGACGCTGGGGGTCGGGGTCGCGGTGGGGGAGGGCGACGGGGAGGCGGTGAGGGCGGGCGTGGGGGTCGCGGTCCCGGTCAGGGTGGCGGTCGGGGTCGGGCTCAGCGTCGCCGTCGGCGTCGCGGTGGGCGTGA
Source organism: Eutreptiella sp. 'Long Island Sound 2002' (assembly GCA_964036045.1). Taxonomy (NCBI): domain Eukaryota; phylum Euglenozoa; class Euglenophyceae; order Eutreptiales; family Eutreptiaceae; genus Eutreptiella; species Eutreptiella sp. 'Long Island Sound 2002'. The sequence continues at coordinate 17,396,924 of OZ038401.1, read as the reverse complement.
AGGTCGAGCACACCGTCCCGTCCCCAAACGTGCCCGGGCGGCAGGTGCAGTTGAACGCGCCGCGCACGATGCGGCAGAGCGCGTTCGCGGCGCACGGGTTGCGGCCCGGCGTGCACGCGGCGCGCGTGGAGGGCCTGAGGTACGTCCGGCGGTCGCCGGCGTCCGCGCAGGCCGCCCGGTGGATGTCGCGCCCGCTGCCGGAGAGGAGCGAGCAGTGGCCCCAGCAGTGCACGCGCCCCGTGCACCCGGTCATCTCGATGGCGGTGCAGTTCCGGGCGGCAAGGCAACGCCCCTCACACTCTGCGGTGGTCACCAGCCCCGGGGCGTTCCAGCGGAGGTCCACGAGTGCGCCCTAGAGAAACGGGCAGAGACATGTGGGGGGGGGGGGGGGGCACGCATGGGAGCGGAGTAAGGGGGAGTGGGGGTGTGGGGTTTGGACCCGCAGGGGAGGGGCGTCTGAGGGGGGGTGGGGGGTTGGCCCGCCTCCGTGACAACAGGACTCCCAAACATGTTCCGTGCCGAAGGCGCCAGAAATTTCTGTTTGCACAACAAAAGCCCATACTTGGTTGACCCTCCTCCTTGTCGACAACCGTCACAGTGCAAAGGTGAACTCAAGGCAATAAATTTGTGGCAAAATCTGTGTCCACATTAAGACACTGTCCATTCATGACAGTCCATGTCCATAGAGATACTGTTCAATGTGAAGCGCTGACTCACACCCTGAACGCGACCCTGAGGAACACACAGTACATTGGCGCCAAAGCTGACTTGGGAGGGGGTTGGGTTGGGTTGGGTGAAGGCCTCACCTGGTCGCCTACCCACGGTCCGCGCCGCCTTCCCTGCCGGACCCGACCGGGCGGCTGTACCAGGGTGTCCGGTCACAAGGCCTACCGGACTGCTGACCGCCCCCAGACCCCGCGGTGGCGCTCGCGGGCGGGAGATGCCGCCGTGCCTGTGTGTATGTGCCCTTGTGTGTTTGTGGAGGGGGGGGGGGGGCTGTGGCACACCTGCTTGCTCCATTGTTGTTCGGCGTTGGCGCACATGGTGCGGGGAAGTGTGTGCCTGGTGCTCCAGGCCCCGGCAGGGAGGCTGGAGAGCCTGACTCTGAGCCCGCCGGGGGAGATGTGGGCCTGGGCTCGCAACCTCCACGTCACTAGGACATGCTACCCAACCACTCCACGACTGCCTGTTGGCACGGGAAGGCGGTGGTACGTGGCACGACTGGGGTCAGACCCGCACTCCTTGACTGCCTTAGGCACAGGTGGTGCTGCCACGCGGGCTGGGTCCGGCTCCCCACGGCCGAGGGCGTACCGCGGGCAGGTGGAGGGGCACCAGGGCGCAAAGAGTGCTTCCCTGCCCTGGGTGCCACCGGTGCTGGCTGCACTGGCTGCGGCGCTACAGCTCGCGTAGACGAGGGGGCCCAGAGGGCACCACACCCGAATGGCACTTGGGAGGGGGGAGGGGGGGAGGCGGGGGGGATTGGACTCGGGGGTGCGGGGGACGGGGGGGGGACCTCCTCCTTACGATTTTTTCATTCTACTGCGTCCCTGGGGGGTGGGGGGGGGGCAGGGATGCATTGGAAAAGAGGGGGGGGGGTACCCCTCCAGGGCGCCCAGCCAACGCCCAGCCACTGTCCCCCTGACGGCAAGTGCCAACTTCAATGGCATTTGTAACCGACAGTAGCCGCTTTGGCAAACTCCTCCAACCGCCTGTCTAACCGCCTTTGGGGGCGCCTCTGAGGGCCCTTCCGTTGTAATACGTCCCGGGGGGGGGGGGGGACATGCCGATGGGCAGGGGCAGTAGCAGTGCTGGGTCATGGGAGAGCTGCGTCAGCGAAAGCGCAACGGGGACGAGCAGGAGGGCGTAGCCAGGCCAGCAGCGCAGGTACAGACAGGGGCGTGGCAGAAGCACGACCCCGGACCCTGACCCGAGGCGTGAGCATCGCCGGGGGCATGAGCAGGGGGGGGCAGGCAGGGGCACCGATGGGGGCATGCGCAGCAGCATCGACAGCAGCACGGGCACGGACATATGCAGGGGCCGCACCACAGGTCAGGGGCAGACTTGCCACCAGCGTCTGCCGGCTCAGACATGATCCGATGGAGCAGGGTCCTACTGAGCCACCCGCTGGACGCAGTACGTTCCTACTGAGTTCTGGTGGTGCAGGGGGGGCGGGTATTACTGAGTGGCCTTTGGTACGGGGCCGATTCTTACTGAGCACCCGTTTCCCTGGCGGACGCTAGTGGCGTGTCTAGTCAGGGGCCGCGCAGGTCGGGGCATGGGCAGTCGCATGGGCAGGGGCACAGGCAGGGGCACGGGGGTGGGAAGAGGAGGTCTGAGGGAGGGGGGGGGGGGGGGGCATCGGAGTGGCGATGGGTGGGGGCATGCCTCGGCGCACCCATCGAACAGGTGGTAAAACGGGAGCACGTTCGGCCGGAGGAACGTCTTCTGGTCCCCGGAAGTGACGCATCCCTTGAAGAACACCTCGTGCCCGGCGCCGGAGTACAGCCAGCACTGGCCCTGGCAGTAGGGCGTCGCCAGGCAGCCGTTGGTCTGGATGGCCGTGCAGGAGGCGTCGGCGTTGCACTCCTGCTGGCACTCGTCCTGACGTACGCAATGGGGCCTGCGAGGGGCTCTGGACCCCCAACCCTCGGCCCTTTGCGGGTTCCGATCCACAACGGACCAGCCCAAAAGACCACAACACATCTCGGCACGTCCCGGCACAACATCAAAAAACATCGGTCATATACAAAGCACAAACCAGACTGAAAGCATACCTCACTAAAAACCCAAACCGCACGGGAACAACGAAGCACATCAGGCGACAGACACAAGACGGGACATGGTATGACAAGAATACCTACCAGCTACCCCTGTTTGCGCAGCACACGCACCCACGCCAAAGGTGACGACGAGACCCCCTCCCTCCCCCTGCCACCCCCTCAATGGAGCCCAAGTATCAAGTTCAAGTATCCCCCGTAAACACCACCAACTCACCGGATGCGGGTGAGGGTTCGGGAGGTCGAAAGAAGGATGGGCGTCTGATACGGTGACAACTGACAGCAACACACACACACGCATTTGTGCAGGAACAACACAAACGCAAACGTCCACTGCGGACGTGTGTAGGGCAGGCCAGCAGCACAGCGAGCACGGTCTGTGAGGCCCAACACACACACACACACACACACACACACACACACACACACCACAGAGTATGCTGTCTCTTCAGTCATTTCTGACACTGCCCCGCTGTTGTGGGTGTCTTGAGGTCGAGGGTGCCGCATGCTGGTTGGCGAACTTCATATCATGACGCGTGCCCCGCAGATCCCCTACATCTACGAAACCGGATCCACACCAGGCAATTGCTTAGGGGACCCGGGAGGCATTTGGAGCCCTTGCCAACTCCATCAGATTGATCCACCCTCCCACATCACAAACTTTCTCCTAAAAAAAATAATTCAGCAAAGTCCCAGAAGTTGGGGCCGGCTCCAATTTGGGTATGGGGGTCAGCAATCCTTACACCTCAGTGCATTTGACCCCCCCCCCCCCCGCCGGGCCCTGTACTCCCCACTTGTAAGGATCTGAGGTACAATGGCCCCCTAAACCGAGACAAAAATTTTGAGACCCTTAATTTTGGAGTGATTCCTGTCAGGTTGTGTCGAAAACCCCTCATGGAATGTTCTTGGTTTGCCAAACGGGGGGGGGGGCGTCTTGAAACCCCTACTGTTTCGAGTACGCTGCGTATGCACTGGCCTGGGCCGGAAGGGCGTGTGCACGGCACACAAGAAGTAAAAGCACAACAACACAAATGCTTCGCACATTATGAAATAGGTAGGCCAAATACCTTCCATGCCTCATCATAATGGCAGGCACGTTGCGCTGAAGCCATTTCAACTTTTCCACTCAACATTGCATCGTTTTTCAGCGCACATGAAACAAAGGGGTTGGCTTTGTCTCCCCATCCCATCTCACTGCATTTGACCCCTGCCCCCCGTATCAGACACCCTCCGTCAGCAACCTGAGATGGGATGCCCCCCCCCATCCCCCCCCCATAAACCAGTTGGGACTGCCCTAGAGGCCGAGGCCAATGTCATGTAACGCCCCCCGCCCCCCCTTTGAAAAGCACACAGTCAGAATAAAAGCACGCACGCCGGCGTTTATCAAATGCACAAAAGAAAAAGCACACAGCACCATCCCAGCCCGACTACCCCAAAAAGCAAAGCTACAAGAACATGAAATGGAGTCGCAAACACGCGCATTGTGTCCAGCTGGTGGCTTTGTTTAAAAGCACGCGTGGGCTTTTAAAAGGAGGGCGGGGATTACACAAAAAAAGGGGGCCTCTGACCCACCAACGCAGGGGGAGGGTGGGGTGCCGCCAAGCAATGGCCTGATCCAACTCGCAAGCACGGCAGTGTGGCACCTTGGACAGGAACGTGCCCACCACCTTCCTCTGCGCCACCAGGCTGCCGCCGGGGCACCCATCGAACAAGAACACGTAGGCCTTGTGGCAGAGGGCCAGGTCGCACCCCTGTGTCTCCTGCATCGCGGAGGGGCATGCGGCCGGGTCCGCGCCGGGCGCAACCGCGACCTGCCGCACGCGCATGCGCTGGCACCGGTCGCCAGCTGCGGTGCACAGCCCCCAGCCCAACCACGGGCTGACTTGGCAATCTACAGGGCACAGGCCCGCCGTACAGCTCTGCACCTCCTGCACAACACGAATGGTATGGCCTGCGCAGATTCTTGAAGACGCTGCAATGGCTCCGCAGTTGGGGCAGGAGCGGACGCAAGGGGAGATTGGGCGGCAGAAGCAAATAAAGTACCCCGTGGATGTTGTAACCCCCCCCCCCCCCGCCCCTGTGTGACATTCCGTCGGATTGTTGCTCCTTTACGGGGCCCTGGACGGTCACCCGTTCTTCCCTTTGTATGTTGTGTCGGGTCACTGCTTTCTGTCGGCCGCTGCGGCCGGTGCTCTTGCTGGTGTCGTTTCCGCGTTCGCGGAGCCCAGTGGTTGGTGTGTTGGGGCTGTGCTGAATGTGGCGGGATGTGGTGTTTGCGTGTCAGCGGTGCCCAATAGTTGGCGTATTGAGGATGTGCTGGTTGTTGCCGGGGTCGTTTGACTGTTTGTGCTGTCCACGCGCCTCTGTAGCCTGCCTCGCTGTGTTTCTGTGAGCCCCCCCCCCCCTGGGTCCAGCGAAGAAGCAAGCCCTAAAAAAAAAAAAGTCCGAACAGGAGTGTTTGTTGGACATGCCATTGGGGACCCAACGAATTCGGTAGCCCAACCCGGGACCTCATTAATTGCGTCCCACAAAAATGCGGTCCAAACGGAAGTGTTCGTTGGACCAGGCACTCGTTGGGGCATCCGCCATTTTACTTTGGGAGTGTGGGGGGGCCTCCCATCCCAAACATCTTAGTAACGGCCGGGGGGGGTCTCTCAGGAGGGGAGGGGGGGTTGGCATGGGATGGGAGGAGGAGCTGTAGATGTTTTGAGATACGGCAAAGGCTGCATTTGATTTTCATGGGTGTGGAGGTTGTACCGCCAGCACTCTGGCATGCAAATTCAATGTCGATGTGTGTCAGGGACACTGAGGGTCATGGGGACTGTGGCAATTCAGGGTATTGCAGGATGGCATTTTGTCCCTCGGTACATCTGTTTTGCAATTTCAGACAAGGGCCCACTGCCAATGGCATGTTTTGCACACCGGCAAATTGTTGTTCCATATTTTGTTTATGATGGCAGGGCGGGATGTTGGGCTGTCTCTGGTTCTGCCATGAATTCTGAAACGTCCCAAAAATGACAACATCCGTCCACAGATGTCCAAGAAGTAACAACATTATCATAGAGCAATGGCATTGGTCGCCGAAAATTTGGCGGTGTCCACTGAAACCGCCCCATCTCAAAACAGTTCATCAACGGGGGGGGGGGGGGGGGTCCTCTCTTAAAAGGGAAGGGGGTTACCATGCGATGGGAGCCCGCTCGCCCCAAGCCAAATTAAATCAGTGGATGGCCTTGGACACAAGGGGGGGGGGGGGCACAAGCTCCGGCTCACAACCACTACTTTTGGGACGATGGTGGTCCGGTCAGGGACACCCGGGGCCAATGAGAAACCGGGCCGGCAAGGGAACTCAGAGCTGCAGACTCAAGGGACCAGTCGCCACACCCTCGGCCACAGGCCCCCCACATGACTTCGGTGCCACGACGCATAGGCCCCTCCCCGCCAAATCGCATGCCGGCGGGGCCACTCGCTCAAATCCGCTACTGAAAAAACGAGGTCTTGGGGCAACTTCCGTGCTACATACATCATCCACTGCACCGACGGTGCAGTGTCCCATGGTGTTCTGGACAAAATCCTTGTGACAGCAACCTCCCCCCCCCCCAGGGCACCTTTTAGTGGGGGGGTGGGGGGGTCGGTCCAGCCCCCCCCCCCCCCCCCCCCCCTGTGTGACATGCCGTCGGGTTGTTGTTCCTTTACGGGGCCCTGGACAGTCACCCGGTCTTCCCTTCGCATGTTGCGTCGGGTCGCTGCGTTCTGTCGGCCGCTGCGGCCGGTGCTCCTGCTGGTGTCGTTTCCGCGTTCGCGGAGCCCAGTGGTTGGTGTGTTGGGGCTGTGCTGGATGTGGCGGGATGTGCCGTTTGGGCGTCAGGCCCAGGTGCCCTGTTCCTCCACGCGCTGTCCTGGCCGTCCACCATATGTCCTTTTCCCCCTCACGGCTGGTCTGCCCCAAGGCTCCTCCTTTTAGTGGGGGTTAAAAAGAGAAGGGCGCCCTCGACCAGTCGTATCAATAGCGTAGAGGCAAAGCCCTGACCAGCACGTCCATTAGCCTGCCACACCTCTAACACAGGGCAAGGGCTGCCCCCGGAAGAGGCGGGGGTGATGACGGATCGGGTCCGGCGCTGCTTCCCAGTCCCCCACGCCACCCACGCGGACCACGCAGCGACCTCGCAGTCCACCGCGAGGCAGTCGCAGGCGACCGACGGGTACCGTTCGCACAGCTCGCGGTACTCCGGCGACCGCTTGAACTCCCGCAGCCCCGCGTTCAGGGCCGCCACTGCGTCCCCGTACGCCGGATGGCACCCGTAAGACCAGCCGGCCGACCACCCGGCAACCGAATGGACCACCTGGACAGAGACGTGGGGCACACCGGCATGGCAAGGGGCACGACAGCACCGCAGGGATGGCTAAAGTGGGTGGGAGGTGCCCCCCCCGCCCGCCCCCCCAAATGACGACATGACGATGACGAAATTCGGCCGGCCAATTTTGGCCAATGTTCACCACTTTTGACCCTTGAAAAAAGAAAGGGATTTTTGCCCCTGCCCCCCACATACATCTTCATGTTCGGCACATTCCGCTGATCACTTTGATGGGCCTCGTGACGTTTTTTGAAAGAAATGTTTTGACAACTATTGGCGGCTTCGGAGCCCTGGCCAGCCCCGGCCGACCCACCCACCCACCCACATCAGAAAAATTTTCCTCCGGCAAAAAAAGAAATTTATGAAAGGGCCCGATTGTAGGTACACAAATTTTGCCTTGGCCTCTGACCCCCCCCCCCCCCCGCCCCCGTGTGACATTCCGTCGGGTTGATGTTTCTTTGCGGGGCCCTGGACAGTCACCCGTTCTTCCCTTCGCATGTTGCGTCGGGTCGCTGCGTTCTGGCGGCCGCTGCGGCCGGTGTTCCTGCTGGTGTCGTTTCCGCGTTCGCGGAGCCCAGTGGTTGGTGTGTTGGGGCTGTGCTGGATGTGGCGGGATGTGCCGTTTGCGTGTCAGCGGCGCCCAATAATTGGCATATTGAGGATGTGCTGGACACCCCCCCCCCGCCCCGGGGGGTAGGGTGTCCGCCACGCTAAGCAATGGCTTATTCCAGCTCCCGCTGTATTGAGCTGACAATATGAGCGATGGGCGGGTAGGCATTAGACCGAATAGGTATCAGGCTGTACTAGCACAGGTGTATTGGCACAGCGCTGATGGTGTTGCAGCGGATGTTGGGGGGGGGGGGGGGATGCGACCCCATCACGAACTCGGTATCGGCAAACCTTCGCATTGATGAAGGCGGTCCTAAAGCTCAAATTGACCCTCACCCATGTGGTATACCCCCTGCAAAACCCACGCGCTCCCGTGGCTCCGCATCAGCACCACTGTCTGCATCATCTGCGGCTTCACTGACCCCTGAATCACAGCGTTAGGGTTAGGGTCAGGGTTAGGGCTCGGGTTAGGGTTACTCCTCGGAACACTCTCCAGAAGGACCATCAGCAACACCAGCAAGCCCAGGATCCCCCTCTTGCAAATCGCAATCAGGCTCGGCATCAGACTGGTGCATCTGGCCGCACCCACACAAAACTGAAGAGCAAGACACGAGCCAACACGCAACCCCTGCCCCTGCCCATTTTTCATCCCCCCGCCTCATTCAGCATTGCACCAAACACTATACCGCGGGGTACAAATCATATGGGCAGGCTGCACAATTGAATCAGATGTGTGAAAACTGGGCTGGACTGAGCACAGCGCTTCTCTGGACTGTAGCACTAACATCGGGGGTTACAGGGCAGCCGCAATGCGCAGGACGGCACAAAATCCCATTCCCAACCACACCAGGGGAGGGGGTACCCCAGGGATGTATTGAAAGGGGGGGGGAGGGGGGGTCTGAAAGAGGGCGGGGGGGGGGGGGGGGCTGGGACACCCCTCCTCCTTGGGTCCCCCTCTGGTCCACGCGAAATGCGGGCCGAAAAATTTCAAGCTTCAAACCTCTTGGCACCGAAGGCGCCGAAGGAAAATATTGGCTGTCAGCCTCAAACATTGGAAGGGGAGGAGGGGGGGGGGGGGGTCCAGGTGCGGTACCCCCCCTCCTCCTGCGGTGTACGGCCGTTCCAATACTTCTCTGCGGGGTTGGGGGGGTGGGGGGGGTATAGGGGTAGAGGCACTTGGCACCTGGTAGCCATTGCCCGAGGACACGAACGAGCTCAGATGGGCCGTGTCCCCGTAGAGCGCGTCCACCTCCCCCAGGGTCAGGGCGGCCCACCAGTCGAGCTCCGTGGCGTACTGCCGCACCTTCATCGGGCGGAACAGCTTCCCTTGCTGGGCCAGGAAGTGCGTGCTGGTGCCCCACCCGACGCGCAGCCCCACGGTCAGCCCCGCGGCGTCCGCGGGAAAAGTGGGGGCCAGCCCGTCCTCCACCACAAACCCCCTGCAGACGGACGCCGGGTCGTGAGGGCGCAGGGAGGGGCATGCGAACGGGGGTCGTGCGCACGAAGGGGGCACACCGACCGCGTCTGTTTGCCAACGCGGGCGCATCCTTTGGTACGGAAGGCACGGGTGTAGTGAGAACAGGGTCCAGTGCAGGCCATTGCTGAGTGACCCCCCCCCCCCCCCGGGGGGGCCACAATGGGTCAGGTGTGGAACCGCTACTTTCGCTCCAGCCGCGCCTGCCCCACGGCCTTCCTTGCGTAATCAGTTCTCAAGTTCGGGCTTGTGGCCAGTGGCCTGCTGCATTGTCCCAGTGTTCCAGTCCCTGGCTCCCTGGCTGAGGTCAGGGGGGGGGGGGGGGGGGGCTGCCTGGCGGCGGCCGACCGACCGACCCCCCCACATCAAAAAAAATTTTCTCCGGCAAGAAATGGAATTTATCGAAGGGGCCGGAAAATTGAGGCCGGTTTTAGGTGCACAAACTGTTTTCTGGCCCCTGACGCGCGGGGGGGGGGGGGGGGTTTCTCCTGAGGCAATAGCCTGGTCCAGTGAATGCTGATGTCGGCGTCACTGAGTTCCTCTGTGCCTTACGCCCATTGCCATGTTCTCTCTGCAGAAACACCTCCAAAGGCAGCAGCTCTTGCCTTTGTCTTCGGCACACTTCAGGTCGTGTTGAAGGGTCGAGACCGCAGGGCTATCCCCTGCACCCCCTTCACCCACCGATGCATCGTGGGTGGGCGGGAAAAGATTTGCGGGCGGGGGGGGGGGGGCATTGGAGCCCCATTTCCAGTCCCCCCTCCCCCCCTTTTCAGGGCTCAAAACGTCTGGCAGCCCGAAACGGTCTGGGAGGGGCTCGCACCGGGGGTCCGGGGGTACGCCCCCACACACATTACCTCAAAACGATCCCCACGACGCGCTAACCGTTGTGAGGTATGCATCGCGGGGAAAAGTGTGTTGAGAAAATTTGCCGCCCGGGCCGCTTTGTGGCCCAATGTCCGAGCCATCTTCACGTCAACGGACTGGCTTTACATAAAGGCTCTGAAGTTTGAGCGTTTGAGCCCCTTTCCAGAACCCCCGCCCCCCGTGTGGCATTCCGTCGGGTTGCGCTTTCTTTACGGGGCCCTGGACAGTCCCCCTTTCTTCCCTCCGCATGTTGCGTCAGGTCGCTGCTTTCTGCCGGCCGCTGCCCCCCCCTCCCGCTAAGCGGTCGCTGTCCCCCACCCCAACACCGCCGCACCATGTGACGCCAGAGCAGGCGGATGGGCCGCCAACAGCGATAAGCGGCCTGCCGAGTGACTGACGGCGGGTCAAGGTCGGCAGGAGGTCGGAGGTGGGTCCGTGCCGGTTGGAGGACAGCCCGCGCTCCTGTTGAGAGGGGGCGGGGGGGTCGGTCCAGCCCACCCCCCCCGTGTGGCATTCCGTCGGGTTTTGCTGCTTCTTTACGGGGCCCCCGACAGTCACCCGTTCTTCCCTTCGCATGTTGCGTCGGGTCGCTGGGTTCTGTCGGCCGCTGCGGCCGGTGCTCTTGCCGGTGTCGTTTCCGCGTTCGCGGAGCCCAGTAGTTGGCGTACCGGGGCCGTGCTGGTTGCGGCGGGTGCCGTTTGTGCGGTAGCGGTGCCCAGGAGTTGGCGTACCGGCGTTTATTGATTGAGCCCCCCCTCTTTCTGGGGGCTCAAACGACCCCCCCCCCCCGCAAACCTCATGTCCACCGCCCCTTCCAAGATCATCCGCTCATCACCACCGCACCAAATCAGCGCTCGTCGCAGGCTCAGAAGGCCCGGCGAACACAGGGGCACGGGGGCATACGCAAAGTCCCGCGTCTTGTCGCTGTAGGGGTCCGTGAAGGCCACGCTCTGCTGCCACGGGACGATGTTCCACATGGACATGACGCAGTGGACCCAGCGGTCGTGGAAGCCCTCGCCGGGGTAGTGCTTGGGGTTGCCCTGCCACCCGAAGCGCGCTTGGCTGCTCGGCCATACCGACAGCCACGGCACCGGGAGGACGGCGCAGGTCCGGCCGCTGCGGGCGCACACGGCGTTGGCGAGCTCGATGTCGAACCCGCCCAGCACCCCGTTCCGGATGTAGCTGCGGTCCAGGTGGTCGCCGTCGACCCCGAGCACAATGTCCGCGCGCTGCGCCGGGTGGTCGGCAACCTGGGGGCAGACAATGGCCAGGGAAGGTACCCCCCCCCCCCCTCCAGGGCGGCCAGCCTATGCCCAGCCACTGTCTCCCTGCCGGCAAGTGCCAGCCTCAACAGCATTCGTAACCGACAGTAACCGCCCCCAACCGCTTTGGCAACCTCCTCCAACCGCCTGTCCAACCGCCTCTGGGGCCGCCTCTGAGGCCACTTCCCTTGTAACGCAGCCCTGGGCATAGTGGCATGGGGTCACTGGGGGGCCTAGAGGCATTTGAGGCACAGGGCACAGGGGCAGAGGGGTACAGGGGCAAGGGATGGGGGGGCCAGGGGTAGAGGGGCAGTAATGGGCACATCGGTCTCTGTGGCACAGAGGCAAAGGGCATGGGGCATAGAAGGCCAACGGACATGTGGTCAGGGGAGCAGGGGCCCAAAGAGGCGCTGGGGCATCGAGGCACTCGGGGCACAAAGGGCCCCGGGGGCATCGCTCTGGGTGCAGTGGGACGTCGGGGCACGGGACAACGGGAACAGGCCCGAAAGGGGGGCGTGAGAGCGGCGAGGAGTCAAAAAGGCATATTGAAAGGCACAACCGCTGCCATTCCGGGGTCCTCAACTTGGGAGGAATCAAAACTGGCGACATAATTCCTGCCATGAATGGTGGTATTGTTTTGGGGCACACTTGCATTGACACGAAAAAGAAAATAAATACATCTTTTTTGATGGATTCAAAACAAGCAACAACAACAAGCAAGCCAGCAACAAGCCCCAATTAAAATGAATTTCTCCGACGCATCAAAATTATTTCTCCAACATATCGTTACGAAATTGTACTCTTATTTTTTCATAGCAATTGCCATACTAATGGGCAACTTTCACCCGCTCGAATTTACAAACGCAGCCATTGGCGGGTTTGGGCGTCCAGAAATGGGGGCCAAAATCGCCATTTCCAGCCTGTTTTCAGGACGATCGCTGGTGTGCCAAGCGTGGAGGAGGAGGAGGAGGAGGAGGAGGAGGAGGAGGAGGAGGAGGAGGAGGAGGAGGAGGAGGAGGAGGAGGAGGAGGAGGAGGAAGACTTTACGTAACAACAATAATAATAATAATAATAATAACAGATAAAATAAACAGATATGTGTTTTTTGTACATTGCCTTCTCGAGTGTCACACAAGTACTCGCGTGACACTTGGGGGAAGGAGGGATGCATTTCTTTAAATGTTTTCCACTCGCGTGACAGTTGAGTCATGAACGGGGGGGGGGGGGCATTAAGGCATGTGGCCAGTGGGGCAGTGGGCGATGGAGGCATAGGTCTGGAGGTGGCACAAGGGCCAGGGGCCTCGGCCACGGGGGCCCAGAGGCACGGGACCCGAGGGGCACACGGGCCAAAGGGGGGGGGGGGGTCTGAGGTTATCGGCAAGTATCGGGGCCTGAGGGCCGAGGGGCACCACGGCACATGACCTCCGGATTAAGGGCCGTCTTGACGTTGGCGTAGGTGCGCCCGGTCCGGTCGCAGGCGATGGTCGGGTGCCTCGCGCACAGCGCCGCGAACTCCGCCGTCGCTTTGAAGGCCCCCAGCCCCGCGTTCAGGGCCGCCACGACGTCGCCGGACTCGGGGTGGCAGCCGTACGACGTCCCCTGCGTCCAGCCCCCGGCGGAGTGCACGACGCGGTACCCGCGGCGGTCCGACAGGAACGCCCGCGCAGACGTCTCGACGATGTACACGGCCTCGACGGTGCCGTTGGCCAACGCGGCCCACGCCTCCGATTGCACTTTGTACCACAGCACAGCGGCCGGGCGGAACAGACTGCGCGGGCGGAGGCAGACGCGGGACCAGGGCCGAGCGCCGCTTGAGAAGACCGCAGCGATTTTGGGGGGGGGGGGGGGGGCGTGCGAGGGAAGGCCCCGTCGGACCGTTTTTGTGCCCCGTGCAGACTTCCCCCGCTCTCCTGCGGTCCTGTGCCTTGCCCCTTTGGAATGCCCCTGCCACCGGGTGCCCAGGCCCAGGCCCCTGGGCGTATCTCGGCCTCTGCCTGTGCTCCAGTCTCAGCCGCTATGTCTCTATGTGCCCCAGGCATGTCCCTGGGCTCCGGCCCGTCGAGGGGGCGGGGCTCGTACATATGTGCGGTCAAATTTCTTCCGCGGCGTCTTCCGGTGTGACAGATGATGCGCCACTTGGCGCGGCGGATTTTCAATTGAGCGCGCGCGCGGCGGACCACCCCCCCCAAACGGGGGGTCCTGGCCGCGGGGTCCGTTCACCACCATTGATTAGCCACTGCGAAATCTGGTGCCAAAGGCGCTGGATAATGGTTTGGGGGCCAAACCTGGTCCATAAAACTGAGGCCCAGACAAATATTGGCTTTTTCGGACGTCGCGCTGACTCCAAGAATACCATTTCTTTCGCGATCCCCCCGATGTCGCACGCACCCAGTCCGCCCTGCTCCGAAGAGAACGGCAGAATGGCACAAGTTGTGGCATTCATTTGTCAGTCGTCGTCCATTGAGGGAGATATACGCACCGCGCGCACCGCGTGGTGCACCGCGCGCGCACCGCGCTTAGGTTTCTACCAACCCTTTCCTACATTTTTCACATTTTTTCAGGGTGGCAAGGACGCGGTGGCCTAAGGGGTAAGCACACAACAACGGAGGCCTCCACTCCATCCTCCTCACCAATGGTGGTTGTGGCCGCCCACACCCCCTGCCAGGGGAGGGCCGTAGGAAGAGGAAGAAGAGGATGTAGAACTCTCTGGTACGTCCGCTCGACCGAAGAGCCTAGTGCCCCACAGGGTGCCCAAGCCTGTGGGGCCGTTTCGAACGTTTCGCGTTTCGCTGTGCTCAATGCACTCGTTTCGCGTTTCGGAGTGTTACTATCCCGCAGCCACGGCACACGGGCTCACCACAAGGGAGGGGCAAATAGTGGTGAGGTGCAGAAAACAGCACAAGGGGAAAGAAAAGGTTGTACGCGCACGTGGAAAACCAATGCACCGCGCGCGCACCGCGTGGTGCACCGCGCGCACCGCGCTTATATCTCCCTCATTGACGGCAAAACTCCGTCTGATACCGCACAACATTCCGTAGGCTGAGAAATGCGGTCGAAGAAGAGCCTGCTGACCAGGCCCGTGACGCAACCAGTTTTGCACAACTTGCCTCGAGGAAGTATCGAGGCTAAGATCGCACGCTTCCAGAATCGGTTGCATCGGTGGAAATCCCTTGCATTGTGGCCTCAACAATGGGCGGCAGAGATTGTGCTGGACTGAAATGTGACGTCTCCCACAGACACCCTCATGAAATTTCCCGCCCCCACACTGCAGGGCAGGATATCGCTTGAAGGGGAGGGGGGTACCCCGCTCCCCCCTCCCTACTGCCCTGACTCTACCCCAAAGGCATTCCCGTACCCCAACACCAGCCCCAACCGCATTTCTAACCGCCAGAAACCGCCCCCCCCCCAACCGCTTTCCCACCCCCTGTGACCGCTCTGCAATCGCTCTGGGACTGCCTCGATGCCCCCCCTCCCCTTCAAGCAAAGCCCTGCGGCAGGGGGAGGAATCGGCAGGGGCACGGCAGGGGCACTCGGGCCTGGGCTACTGGTGGGCAGAGGGCGACCGCCCCGCATGGAAGGGCGGCGGGGGTGTGAAGGAAGGGCACCTGCCGCTGTGTGCCATGAAGTACGTGCTGGACGCCCACCCCTCCATCAGCCCCACCGTGCGGTCAACTGCCCCAACCGGGAACGCCCCGGCGGCCGCGGCCGGCACGACGAAGCCGGCCCGATTGGCGGCGCCGTCGGTGTACGGGTGCGTGAAACTGATGGACTGCTGCCGGGGGATGGTGTTGGCGGTACCGGAGGCGCAGTGGAACCACCTGAGCACACGGCGGCGCGCGTGCGTGACGGGGCCCGGGGATGGGGCATGGGGCCATTGCGGCACAGGGGCGTGTGGGGCCATGAGGCAAGGGCAGAGGCAAAGGCAGGGGCAGGGGTACCCGCCATGGGACGCAGATGCGTGTGCACGACCGACACCGTCAGGCACAAAGCAGAAGTGCAAAGCAAAGGTCAGAGAGGAAAGCTCTTCAGTGACATGTCATAGGTGCCTTTCGCTGCAGTAGAGAGGCAAAGACGAGATTCGATGCGATTGCACTGCACCCACGTCCTACGAACCAATCCTTGGCTGCATCAAGTATCATCGGGCAACAAAGACCCCCTCCCCGGGTGAACCCCGCCCCCCCCCCCCCGTGTGTCCGGCGAACAATAAAATCCTCAAAAAATACGGTCCGAACAGGAGTGTTCGCGGGACACGCCGTTCGTTGGACAGGCGGGGGGTGGAGGGTTACAGTGGATGAGCGGATCTCCCGGGCACTTACGGCGTGGGGGAGAAAGAGCACGCGTCCCATCCCTTTTTTGAGCGACGCGTTCCCCCTCTGCACTGGGGATGCGAACCCGAAGCCCTCCCATGGCCACCTGTGCGAGAACTACTGGGCCACAGAGAATCCACTCAAGGGACTTGGGGGCATGCGGGCATCTGAGCGTGGGGTAGGGCTACAGACCCTGTCCCATAGTCCGAAGGTCTTGCTCCCGTTAAACGGGACCCCGAAAGGCCCGCAAGAAAAGTTGCAGCGTGCGTACAAAACCTGCCGTTTTGTCACCCGGAGACGACTGCCAACAGCCGCCAACTGTCGGCGGTTGGCGGTTGGCAGTTAGCCGCCGGTGCCGGTCTCCTTGAGCTCACAAAAAACCCCCGATCCCTTCGAACTCAAAGAAATCCCCAGTGGGTGGGGTACGGGCAGGGATGTATTAAACGAGTGGAGGGGGAGGTGGTCTGGAACCCAAACGTGTGTGTACCAAAAATGGCCCAAATCAACATTTCCTTTTGTAAATTTCATGTCTATGAAATCTAGGTCCAGGGGGGGGGGGGCTATCCCCCCCTCCTCCCGGACTCGCAGTGTGCACCTGGATGCACCTGGTCAGTGGCACGGGCAACAGCCCGTCTCTGGGACAGCCGACCCCCGGAGAAGTCAAACAGGACAAGTCATCCAGCGGTTCCATTGGCACAACCAGAACACGTTCGGACCCACAGAGGGTCAGAATGAGCAGCGGCGAGAGGCCAATAGGCGCCGCCAAAGGCAAACAAACCAACACCATGGCCTCGTGTTAAACCCCCCTCCTCCTCTGCATCCCTGGGTGCGGGGCAGGGATGTATTAGAAGGGGGGGAGGGGGGGTCTGAAAGGGGAGGGGGGGTTGGCTGGGGCCCCCTCCTCCTTGGCTTCCCCTATGGTCCCCGCCGAAGGCGGGCCGAAGATTTTGAAGCTTAAATCCTCTTGGCGCCGAAGGCGCCGAAGCAAAATTTTGGCTGTCAGCCTCAAACATTGGAAGGGGACGAGGGGGGGGGGGCCCCCCCCCTCCTCCTGCGGTGTACGGCCGTTCAAATACATCCCCGGGTACGGGGGCACATGGGCGCACAGGGCAGGGGCGGACGGGCGCAGGGAGGCGGGGGGGCACAACCTGCGGTACTGGCCCTCGCCGGGGTACTCCTTGACATTCGTGGGCCACCCGAACCGGGAATGGTCCGTGGCCCACGCGGAGAGCCAGGGCACCGTGACCACCGCACAGACCCGCCCGGCGCGTGCGCAGACGGCGGCCGTCAACTCAACGTCGAAGCCGACGAGCACGCCGTCCCTGAGCTCGGAGTACGGCGGGAAATTCGGGTCCATCCCGATCACGATGTCCGCGCGCTGTGTCGGGTGGCGCGGCGCAGCCCTGGGACCGGGGCCGGGGCCGGGACCGGGGCTGGCGCTGGGGCTGTTGGTTAGGGTTAGGGTTAGGGTTGCGTCATTGGCCGCGGCGGCTGGGGCGCAGGCGACGCTTGGGAATTTCGAACAGAGCGCCGCGTACCCCGGGGTAGCCCGGAAGGCGGCGAGGCCCCCGTTCAAAGCCTGGACGATGTCGCCGTATTCCGGATGGCACCCGTACGCAACGCCGTGGGACCAGCCGCTGGTGGCGTGCACCCACTGATACCCGCTGCCCACAGCACCCGCCGCCAGCACCGTGTCGGCGTACACCGCATCCACAGCCCCGTCGCGCAGCGCGGAGACGGCCTGCGCCACGGAGCCGAACTCGGTCACGTTTGCGGGACGGAACAGCGACCCACGATTCGCCTGGAAGTAGGTGCCCGCACTCCGCGCCGCGACTATCCCCACCGTTTTGCCGATCGCATCGCTGGGGAAGGCGGATGCCGCGCTGCTCGATACGATGAAGCCCGCCTGAAGAGGGGCATCAGAAAGGAGGGCATGGGGGCATCCGGATGCTCGAGGGCGGGGGAGAGCACCCCACCAGCACCCCTACCCCATTGCCGCACCACAAATGCCCCAGGCTAAAGAAGGGCAGAAGGAATCTGCCCACCCCAGGCCCCAGTAGCGCTTAGGCAACACGGGGAAGTGAGACGTGCCTCCGAAAAGCAGGGGGCAATGCCAGATGATACCTTTGGTGGCGTAATGGCCCGTTGCTCCCATCGAAAGGAAACGTGGATAGGCATAGGGTTCGGGGGTAAGCCGGGGGGGGAGTCTGCAGTAACTGGCCTCCACAAAAAATGCGAAACGATGCGGAAAAATGCGGACAATGCAATAAAGAAAAAATGCGGTTTTGCTGCCACTTCTGCCACCAAGCACGCATGAGGGGATGAGCCAGCCTCTCCAATGGGATCGTGGCACCGGTGAAGGAAAACACCGTATCATCAACAGCCCCGTTCCCGTCATTGCATGAGGCCACCACAGACTGCACATTGGGTTGCCTCCATGCGGTTGTTTGGGGTAGAGTCCCTGCCTCTACTTCCAGGGAACGCTCAGCCCGCCCTTCGTCCCTCTTCTTCATTTTTTCAATGGCAGCTTCGTGCTTTTTGTAGTCCGAATGACCTTGGGCAGTACTCTTCGTCGTGTGGTACAGGGCATCCAATGGATGAGCAGGGAATACTTCCTTGCGCTTCCTACGGCCTGTTGTACAATACTTGGCACCCACATCACCTTTCCCCTTCCCATGTGCATTGCACTGGGGTGGGGTGACTTGCAATGATCAGATCAGGTGGCTCACAAACGGAAGTGGAGGTTATGGGCTCCAATATGTCTGTTGAAACGAATGGAGGCAACAGGTTGGTATAGTAGTGGCCGTGTTGGGCACATTGGCAAACACTTGTGGGCGGGTGCGTGGGATGGAGCGGACGGACGGATGCCTGGGAATGCAAAGACAGCGGCTTCGCAAAAGAGGCATTGCAGCACAAAGGCTAGAGCCACATGGGGCTAAAGTGCACTATGGCATCAGGGCACAGAGGCAGAGGGGCATTGGGGATTGGGACCTCAGATCCATTGGCCACGGGGGCGCAGAGCATGGCAGTACAGGGGCGCAGAGCATGGCAGTACAGGGGCGCAGAGCATGGCAGTACAGGGGCGCAGAGCAAAGAAGTAGAGGGGCACAGAGCATAGCAGTACAGGGCCACAGAGCATGGCAGTACAGGGGCGCAGAGCAAAGAAGTAGAGGGGCACAGAGCATAGCAGTACAGGGCCACAGAGCGTAGGAGTACAGGGCCACAGAGCGTAGGAGTACAGGGCCACAGAGCGTAGGAGTACAGGGCCACAGAGCGTAGGAGTACAGGGCCACAGAGCGTAGGAGTACAGGGCCACAGAGCGTAGGAGTACGCTGTCTTGGGCTTTTTGCGTCTCTGCTCCACTTTGTGTTGTGTGCCTGTCTACCCCGTGCCCTCACCTGGTCTCTGACTCTCTTGACCTCCCTTTTCGTGACGCCTTGGACCCGTGGTTTAGAATGTCTTTTGCCCCTGCAGTTGAGCCCGGGTGCAGAGGCGCAGAACATAAGGGCACATGGGCACAGAGGCAGTGGAGGCGAAGGACACCTGGTGAGGCGCCGGGTCAGTGTAGGGATCACTGAAGGAGATGGCCGGGTGCCGCGCACCGATGCTCACGGTGCCAACGGAGCAGTGAAACCACCGGTCGTGATGCCCTTCCCCGGCGAAGGTCTCGCAGTTCCGCTCATACCCGAACTGGGAGTAGTCCGCTGCCCAGACCGACCGCCATGGCACCGTGACGACGGCACACGTCTTCCCGGACAGAGCGCACACGGCCTTCGTCAATTCAATGTCGAAACCCGCGAGAACCCCGTCCCGGATGTAGTTGTGCTCCGCGTAGTCCGCCTCTGTGGCGATGACGATCTCCGCACGGGTTTCCGGGTGATCCATGATCTGCGGGTTGTCGGGGGTCTTGACGTTCCGGTATGTCGCGCGCGCGTAGTCGCACGCGATCGTCGGGAACTTTTCACACAGTCGGTTGTACCATGACGTCGCCTTGAAGCCCTCCAGCCCCCGATTCAGTGCTGCGACCACATCCCCGTACTCCGGATGGCAGCCGTATGAGATGCCGTTGGACCAGCCGGTGACCGGATGGATCAGCTGGTACCCATTTTCGGAGGACAGCATCATGTTCGCGGTGGTGGAGTCCACAAACACCGCGTCCACTTTGCCACCGGCCAGGCTCGCCCACATCTCGCCCTGGGAACTGTAGGTGATGACTTGTGCGGGATGGAACAGCCCCCCAATGTTTGCCTGGAAGTATGTTGTGGCGGCCCAGGCGGCAAGGAGCCCAATAGTTTTGGCGCCGGCGTCTGCCGGGAACGCGAGTGCAGCGGCGTCCCCGAGGACGAACCCAGCACGTACCGAGACTTTGCTGGTGTACGGGTGCGTGAATGCAATCGCCTGCTGCCGGGCCACCAGGTTGAAAGTGCCAACAGAGCAATGGAACCAGCGGCCGTGATGGCCCTCGCCTGCATTGGGACATGACAGCAGACCACACCACCACGCCACGCCACGACCACATCACAACCACACCACACCACACCACATTACACCACATCACACCATACCACAACGAAAACGAAAACGAAAACGACAACAACAACGAGAACGACAAAGACAACCACACAACCACACAACCACACAACCACACAACCACACAACCACGCAACCACACAGCCACGCAACCACACAACCACACAACCACGCAACCACACAAACACACAACCACACCAAACAACCACACAACCACACAACCACACAACCACACAGCCACACAACAACAACCACAACCCAACCACAACCACATCCACAACCACAACCACAACCACAACCACAACCACAACCACAACCACAACCACAACCACAACCACAACCACACCACATCCCCACCACATTACCATATACCCAAATGCACTGCGTGCAGTGCATGTTGAAGATGTATGTCGCTGGAATTTGCCCTAAACACATATATGGTTGTGATATCAGCAAACAGTGATACCACGCGTAGATTTCACAACAAATCACCTGAAAAATACACAAAGAGGGCCTGACACATGCTTGACGTGGGGTTCTCCTGGGTAGGCAAACTAATGAGTTTGGAAATTTGATTTTTGTGCCCTTGGCCCCTCCAAACTCCTCCCTAATTATGGCCGAATAACACAACCAGAAAGGGGTTAAACACATGCTCTGCATGTTTGTCTCATTATGGGTGGTCATTATCAAGTCCAAAAAAAAGCTGGTTTTCGAGCTATCAAACCTGAGAGGCTACTAAATCGCTTACAGCCAGCGCCCAAAAGGGGGTAACAACACATCCACACCCATTATGACCCATCAAACCAGTACACATTTCATGTCGAAATGCACAACTTCAGGGACCCATCTCCGAGTAGATGCCCGCCCTCTGGGATTTGGGGACGAGCTGTAATCAACAGGTCGTCTGGGGTCGATGACTTGGTGCCTTGGGTGGGTGCTGGGGCATGAGGAACACAGCAGTAAGGACTACAGGGCAAACAGACACAGGAACACACCCGGATATGCCTTGGCATTGTTTTGCCACCCAAAGCGGGCGTACTCCGAGGGCCATATGGACTGCCACGGCACCGTGACGATGGAGCACGTCTTGCCAATCTGCGCACACACCGCCTTCGTCAGCTCGATGTCAAACCCCCCGAGGACCCCGTCCCGAATGTAGTTGTGCTCCCCGAAGTCGGCCTCGGTGGCGATGACGATGTCCGCCAGATCCGACGGGTGGTCAGCGACCTCGGGGTGGTGGACGGTCTTGGTGTTGCTGTACTCTGTACAATCTGTGCGGTAGGCAGTGGTATGATGGGGAACCAGGACCTTTGTTTTGCAAACAGAAGTATGCGGCCGCCCGGTACGAAAGCCGTTGGGTGACTTTGGTGGTGGGAAACCAAACGACGGCAGACGGCATCCATCAACTGCAGCTGAGGGTTTCGTGCCTCGAACAGTTTACCACGGGAGAAAATCGTTCCAAATGACACCACAACAAATGTCTAAAAATCCGACGTTTTTGTTGTGGTAATTTGCCGGTTGTACCCGTATTGGACCCCTGTCTTCCTTGATTTGTTTGCTGGTGAAAATGTGTGGCCAAATCGGACTATTCCCGTACTTCTCTATAGAAATGCGAGGGGCCAACTGTAACAAACCGCCCGACGCAAAGTGCCCGTCAGTCTGGCTAATGACCAGCACTGAGCTCAGCCACATCAACCCTTGGCCAGGGATGTATTGGAAGAGAGGAGGCATTCGCCTTTTCAAGTCCTGGACGCTAGTGCGATTGAGGGGTGCAGAGGTTAGCGGGTGAGAGCTCATCTATATACAGCTGCATACAGATATATAAGGCCCTTACCCCCCCCACCCCCCCCAGCGTATCGCGGCGCGACGGAAGGACCTGAGCCTCCGTCCTATGTGGGATCCTCTGAGGAGCGTCCCTGCCCAGATCTCGGGCTGTGCGCTCCCCCATCCGCGCCCGCAGATGCAGGTGCGGCTGCCGGGGGTTGGGCGCCCCCCCCTCCCGATGACTGCACTTGCCGGGTGAAGCCCAGGCTCAAGAGCCCCACCCCGCGGGGCGGCAGGCGGGCTGCCGCATCCCTGCGCTGCGCGGGGCGCCCCTGGCGGTCTGCCCCACGCGCTGCCGTGCCCCCCCGTGTCGCACTGCCGCGCTCCTGCGCCCGCCCTGCCCGCCCACGGAGGGAGGGGGGGGGGCTGCGCCGAGCCGGGGGGGAGCGGAACCGCCCTGTCCCTGACCCTGGCCCTGTCCCTGACACCCCTGACCCACCACAGATTGCCCTGCAGCACCCTGCTGCCCCGGACCCTGCCCTGCAGCACCCTGCTGCCCCTGATCGCCGAGGGGTGGGGAGGCACCTCTGCCCTGCCCATCCCGAAGCCACCCTGCAGCCCCCTGACACCCCTGACCCAGGGCAGCAGCCCCTGGTTGCCCCTGTGCTAGCACCACAGACTGCCCCGCAGCACCCTGCTGCCCCAGACCCTGCCCTGCAGCAGCCTGCTGCCTCCGATCGCTGAGGGGTGGGGAGGCACCTCGACCCTGCCCATCCCGAAGCCACCCTGCAGCCCCCTGCTGCCCGCGATCCGGGGGTGGGGGTGGGTCACCCTGTGTCCCATCCGCCCGCGCCGCATCAACGAGCGCGGCCGAAATGGAGCCAAAAACGTCCGCAAGGCTCGCACGCCCCCGTCCCTGCCCCCCACCCCCGCCGTGGGGCGTGCCCATAGTTGGAGGGGGGGGGGGGGCAGTGAAGTCGTGGCCGACGACGCAGCCAGCGGGGGTGCCCGCAACCACCGCCCCCCAGGAGACATGAGGCCAGAGCCACTGAGGCTGTTCGCCCGTGGCTGGGACTGTGGCTGACCCACCCCCCAGCCGCCCGCCCCTCCCCCCCCATATCCCCGTGGGTGGTGGGGGTTGGAGTCCCGGGAAGAGTGGGAGAGAGATGACCCAGCCCTAGGAGGGGGCCTCCGGCGCGGTGGCTCGTCGTCGTCGGAGGAGGAGCCGACACGTGGCGGCCGATGCCTCCGCCCCAGCACTGCCGGCGGCAGCACGCGCTGCCGCGCCTGCGGTGGCTCTTCCTCTGATGAGTCCCGCGGCGACTCCCACCCTCGGAAGCCCAGCACCGTGCCTGGGGGGGGCGCAGGCGGGTGCACCTGCTGGGGCGCTTGAAGCCACGCACGCAGTGCCCTGGCCCCTGCGCGTTGCGCTGCCGGCGCCAGCCGGTGCCCCTCGTGGCCTAAGGAGCAGCAGTATTTAATGCCTTGACCGGTTGCCGCGCACGCCGCGCACGTCGCCGCACCGTGTGCAGGGCACAATACGCGCACTGTGCCCAATCCGCGCCCAAGCGCCCGTGGGGCTCCAGCCGGGCGCGCCGGCGGTGGTGGCTGCAGTGGGTGGGCAGTGTGGCCGCTGCGGGCGCACCCGCTGGTAGGGGCGCAGCGGCGCCTGACCACCCAGGGGGCGAGGCAGGTAGTTGCTCAGGAAGGCTTCCTGGCGCCCCCTGCCCGGCCTAGCCAGCCGCCGCGCCCATAGGGCCCTGCAGTGCACCTCAAGGCGGCGCATGTGCTCCTGCATGGCTTGGCGGCACGCGAACACGGGTCTCTCCGTGCGACCCATGCACTTGTAGCCACCAAACGGGACAAGTGCATTGCATAGCGGGCGCAGCTGGCCCCTAAGGAGCTCACCAGCCCGCAGAAACTGCTGTGTTTTGTCGAGCGCGAGCTTGAGCACGTGCGCCCGTTCGCGAAGCGGCAGGACACGCCCCGCCAACTTGTGCCCCGGAGCCGCTGGTTTCCCATGCCGGCAGCACAAGCACCAAGAGTATTGCGGGAACAGCCAGCGGGGACAGCTTAGTCAAAGCCCCAAAGGGCAACAAGTCCATCCACTTGAGCTCTCAAACCCAAAGGGTCTGAACAATAGGAACTGGGCGGGATAAGGTTGGGTGGGCACTCATAAAGGTAAAAGACCCTATACACAACAAAGGTGGCGTGTCCCAAGGGGACCCAGGGGAAAACAACTGTCCAGCATGTGAGCCAGACAGTCGTTTCCCATGCCGGCAGCACAAGCACCAAGAGTATTGCAGGAACAGCCAGCGGTATATATTCCCGCAGCCTCACACCGTCTTGGCGGGCATAGGGTAGCCAAACCTTAGGGCCTAGGGTTTACCCTCACGTGTGTGACCCCCCCCCCCCTGCTCCCCGCCCTGACACATACAAACACCGACCCTCTGCGTCACACAGCCCACCCCTCAGCTGCACACCTGTAGTGCAATACTAACCGCTACCCCAGCTATAGCAAAAGCGGACGCTCGCAAGGGGCACGTTCTGCAAACTGGCTGCATACTAGGCCAGACGCTTGCGTTAAACCACGCAAAGGCCGCACACCAAGGGCGGTGTTCGAGCGGCACAAGCTAACAACTAGGGGCCTGGCCGCAGAGACAGAACAATTGCTGTAGAGTCCCAAAAACCGACAGCAAAACAAAAAACGGCAGGAGGACTAGCCCAAAGAATTTCGCTGCACTGCAGCACTTCAGGGAGACAGGCATCAGCACCAGGCGCAGCCCCACAGCCGGCGGAATGCCCACCGTTGTGATTCTTTGAGGTGCTGCGGGGCGCGCCCTGTCACTGATGCCCACCCCCTCGCACATCGTCAAAACCAGACCCCAGGCCTGACAAGACTGAGCCTGGGGCCACCAACAAACGCACAACACAACCCTCTTACTGGCAGGTACTTGGTGCAGGCGGTCTGCCTCCGCCTGGGCACAAAGGCCTTGATGATCACCAGTGCCACTTCGGACTCCATGGCCTGGATGCCCGCCTCCTTATAGCGTAGTCCATAATCGTCGTGATCTTCACCAGGAGCTCCCTGCAGCGCTTGTTGATCTCCTTTCCCCAGCCACCAACTGATCCGCCTATCTTCACAACGGATTCTGCAAACTCGGTGATGACGTGCGGTTGTAAACAGCACAGCGCAGGGCAGCAACTGAGGGATGGCGACAACGATCTTCACTCCAATGTAGCGGTCGCAGAGCCCCACGAGGAGGATAGCAAGCACCGTTAGGACCATGATCCTCACTAGCACTGTAATCTGGGGCCACTGGGCGTGCACCAATGCGGCGTTGATCAAAAACACGCCGCAGACGCTCTGTAGCAGCAGCATGGAGAGGATCCCAACGCAGTGGGCCGCGCACGGCCCCTCGTTGATGTCATTGACATGGTCCATGTGTCCATGGTCCACTCATAAAGGTAAAAGACCCTATACACAACAAAGGTGGCGTGTCCCAAGGGGACCCAGGGGAAAACAACTGTCCAGCATGTGAGCCAGACAGTCGGAGGGCCCGGCCCGCATGCTCTTCGAAATCCAGGGCCAACTCCACGTACGTGACTTGGCCCTGGCCAGGGGGCCACAACAGGGCCCTTGCCCACCGCAGCAAGGCATGCAGAAACGTTGCCTCCCACGGCCATTGCGGTGGCAGCCCCGCAGGTGCATCCAGCAGGGGTCGGGCCGGGGGCATGGGCAGTGGGCCCGCCCCTAGCTGGTGCCACGGATAGGCAGCGCGTGTGTCCGGCGCCCGGCCCCGCGCCGGGCCGAAGACGGTCGAACGTTGGTCCCCCCTCTGCTGGGCAGCGTCCAATGCCGTCTTGCGCGCCGCGAGCACGGCTAGAAACATTCCGTACAGGCGGTAGAGGAGGTCATTTGCCAGCTGCAGCGCATCGTTGTCGGGCACCAGGGCCAGCGGGAGCAGCCCAGCCGAGCGCAGACAGGTCGGCCACGCAAACGGTACAGCCAGCGTGGGGAGAGGGCGCGCCACCGCCTCCACCAGCGGGCGCCATGCCGCCCGTGCCGGCTCCCAGGAGGGGCAGGCCCACAGCATGTGTTCGTCCGTTTCGGTGGGGGCCCCACAGGAGGACAACGCGGGTCCGTGCGTATGCGATGCTCGTGGGCTCGCGCCGCGGTCCATGTGGCCCCGGCTA
This sequence comes from Eutreptiella sp. 'Long Island Sound 2002', assembly GCA_964036045.1. Classification (NCBI taxonomy): domain Eukaryota; phylum Euglenozoa; class Euglenophyceae; order Eutreptiales; family Eutreptiaceae; genus Eutreptiella; species Eutreptiella sp. 'Long Island Sound 2002'. The sequence continues at coordinate 17,370,788 of OZ038401.1, read as the reverse complement.
GCTGCGAGCGTAGCAACACCAGCTCAAGTTCGTTACCCGCCACGGTGAGTGCGTGACGCACCGCGTCGCGCTGCACGGCACCCCCGAGGCCCCCGTACGTCCGCGGGTGGCGGCGCTCCAAGGCCTGCAACGCGGAGAACCGCTGGCTTTCCCGTACGCGGTGGCACACCTCGCCCCAATCGTCCAGAGCCAAGTGTAACGGCGCTGCTTGCCCAGGCAACCGCCACTTCCACCAGCCCTCAAGGGCCACCCAACCGAGTCTCCGGGTGTCTTGCAGCGCACGCCCCACTAGCCCCGTCAATGGCGGCTTGGGATGCTCCTCCGGCACAGCCTGCACCAGTACCTGCACCGTGCCGGTGGTGGCAGACGCCTGCGCCAGCCACAGCAGCCGTTGGTACTGTGCCCGCCATGAGGGCGCAACGCGGTGCCCAGGCGTGAGCACCGACCACAAAACCTCTCGGTTTCGAGAAACACGCGTTGGGCCCCATAGCGCAACTGCAGCGAGGGAGTCCAGCGCACGCATGTCGGCCTCCCCGACTTCAGCCAACTCCGAACCCCACAGAGCCTTGGCGAGCGCCAAGGTCCCCAGCGCCGTAGCCCGCTGGCGGAGCACCGGGATGCACCCGATGCGGCGAAGGATGGCCTTGGCGCGTATTGGAAGAGAGGAGGGGGGGGGGGGGGTTGGCCGGACCCTCCTCCTATGGTCCCCCAAGGGTCCCCGCCGAAGGCGGGCCGAAAAATTTTAAGCGTAATCCTCCTCGGCGCCGAAGCAAAATTTGGCTCAAACATTGGAAGTCGAGAAGGGGGGGGGGGGCAGGTGGGGGGGGGGGGGGGGGGGGGGCAGAGTTTTGCTTCGGGGGGGGGGGGGGTTCCAAGGGGGGGTGGGTGGGTGGGGCTGTGGGGGGGACCCCTCTCCCTCAGGAGACCCTGAATTGTTAGAGGCGCCTTCCTTTTTTGGCCTAAACTGACTTGCGCCAAAGGCGTCAGAGAAAATTTTTGATTGGCTGAAGACCTGGAGAAAATTTTGCCCAATCACTTAAGGGGGGGGGGGTCCGAGGGGGGTGGGTGGGTGGTGTCAGACCCCCCCCCCCAGGAGATGTTGAGTTGTTAAGCAAAACTCTGGGGGGGGGGGGGGGCTCCCACGGTTGTCAGCCGTTCTAATACATCCCTGGCCTTGGGCCGTCTGAGGCAAGTGACAATGGCACACAACAGCCCCCTTGCACTAAGTGACGACGTCCACCATTGGGATATGACCCAGCCAGATATGTGTTGCTGGGTTTGGGACATGTTGGGAGGTTTGCTGCACGTCATCGGGTGGGGACGGCCACCTTTCATCATGGATACTGTTGGCACCTTCTCAGATTGTGCAAGCGGTGTCGGAATGCCAGTGGACCATACCCTCCCCTCATGCCCCGTCCCCACGCCGTCCTTATGCCCCATCCCACGCTGCGCCCCCCCCCTGCACCCCCCTTGCCCTTCCTGCGCCCCCCTTTCATCCCGATACCGTCTTTATGCCCTCCTCGTGCCGCCATGCCTGCTCTCGGCGCTTCCATGACTCCGCACTGCGTCGCCGCTGTGCCCTGCTTTTGCCATCCATGTGCCATCCTTATGCCCTGCTGAGGCTGTTATGAGAACCATACTGGCCAACCGCGGTCGACGACCCCGTGGACCGCGCCGTACAGAGCAGCACACCGCGACGCGCAAACAACATACGGCATTCCACATTGCAGCTCTCCGACTCGTCCGTCGCCGGACACGTTGCGGCACCGCCCGCGGGCCCCGGGGTCAGGGCACGGGTGCGTGTCCGGACCCCTGTTCCGCATCTCGCGGAGCACGCAGACCAAGACGACCATTCCGTGAAACGACAGGCCGAATCTGACGTGAAGGATGGTGGTGAACACGGGGGAGCGGAGAACTGTGTGGGAACCGGAGAAACGAACAGTAGCTGAGCCTTTAGAGGCTGGCAGGTGTAAAAAGAATCGGGGTCGGGCATACACTAGTAATCCAAACCTACAGACCGCTTAGTTCTGCAATTCAATTCAATATTGCACCAACACTGTGCAGCACCTGTACACAACGCGTCTGGACGCCATGATTTTGATAGACTCTGAAACCCCCTGTGCCGGTTTGTGTGTGAAGGCCTGTGTGCTCATAGCTCCATCTCCGTTGGACCCCCCCCCCCCGGGCTGACCAAGCTGTTCTAAAAGCCATGCTTCCCTTGGCGTCTTGTGCTGGAATGCCTTTCTTCTGCAATATCCATTCAAATCATGGAATCTCTCAGGATCCGCTGGTGTTTTCTCAAGAGTAGTGTGCTGCTCTACTCAATGTGTCTTGTGACTCGTACTCTGGCTACTTGACGCCAGCAGCTTTTACCCTCTTCCCGCAATTTTTTATTCTCCCCTCACCCACTCCGCCCCCCCCCCCCCCCCCCGTGTGGAGCCTTGTGGGTTTACATGCTGCGACGGGCAAGCGCGCAGGCTCAGCAAAACGAAATCCTCATCAGTGGTACCATCGGCGCCTTTCGGTCTGGGAGGAGAGGTGCAGCAGCGTGCGGGTCCCGTCCCAGGTACAGGACGGCAGCCCCCCCCCCCCCCCCTGTGCGCGCAACTGTCTCCCAATCTCCCATCATCCCTCACGACAGTTGCAAGACGACGGTCCCCCCCACCCCCTTCTGCGGGACATCAGCGTCACCGCACACGAAAATTGGTACAGGACTCAAAGCGTTACGGTGCAAACTGGTGGGCGTGTTCAAGACTTCACGGTCAAGTGGTCCAGAAAGTTCCATCGCGCCGTTGAACCAATGGCCCAAAATTATCGCAGTCAATGGAACTCATGGAAGTCGAGGGGATTAAAGGGCATGCCGCGGTGGTGAAGTGTCTTCTTGACCATGTTTTTTTTGTGTTGTGCCTTCACGATGTTTGGGCTTCGCTTGCCCAACGCACCAGAGGGCCGAGCGGGGGGGAGAGCGACGACCGACGAGGGAACGAACCACAAGCACACGCCACCGCGGCCAAAATGGCATAGGGCACAAAATGCGAGGAAAGCGCCGGCCACAAGAAGGACTTTCGACGGGCCTTACAGTCAAATGGCAGAGAGATCTCAGTGGAGGTGCTGTGGGCACTGCAGCTGTCCTTCGGTGAACTTGGGGCCCTTGTGGCCATGCTTCGAAAAGGAGGACTGCCATACAACGGACGGACGGGGGGCGCCAGACGCGAGAGGCCCCCGGCCAAAGAGGGCGACGGGAACGAACGCACCAGCGACGCAAGCAAAACCCAGGCGCAGAAAACACAAGAGCCGCTCCATAGGCACAGGCAATGCCCCCCCCGACAGGGAGGACATAAGTGGGTGCGGTGCAGTGGCGTGCGGTGGGGGCGACACAGGGGGCAACCGCCCTGGGGTACCGTACAGATATCAATGTTTTGCGGAATACTGATTTTGGCGTTGGGTGTTTCGAATTTCATTTGCGCCCAAATTTTGGCAATGGCACCAAAAACAGGGGGGAACGGAGAAGAAATATTGTATTTGTGTGATTTTTTTAAGTGCGGAATTCAGTTTTGCGGGGCTGTTTTTGGTTGACTGAATCAATTTGTTTATTTTTGCATGTTTTTGTTTGCGTTTGGCCTCCTTTTGGGGTGGGGGGGGGGGGTAGAGATCTTCCACCAGCCCCCACCAGCCATTCTGATACATCCTTGTGGCAGGCGCAAGAAAAAAATGCAATTTTTTGCGGATTTCTTTTCACCGAAGGGCATGCAGCTGCAAATTAACTTTTTTGCGTTTTGCTATTTCTTGCGCAAAGACAAGACATTGTGCCGGGAATCAAGTATTTTGTCAAATCATTAATATCTGGCACTCTTTGACCACCGCTCCAGCCCCACTCTCGGCCCCAAGCGCAACATAGCACTTTGCCCTGGTGACTTGCCACCACGGGTGGGTCCAAGCGGGGCATACCGGTGCACGCGCATTCAACCGACGAAAACCTGTTGCACAAGGCGGTGTACTCCGACGTCTGCACGAAGGCCTCGAGCCCGCGGTTCAACGCCCCCACCGCATTGCCGTACGCGGGATGGCACCCGTAGGCCATGCCCGGGGACCACCCCGCCCGGGCGTGGACCAGCTGGTACCCGTTCCCCGAGGACACGAACGCGCCCCCCAAGACGGTGTCGATGAACACCGCGTCCACGGCGTCCGAGCTCAGCGCCTCCAACATCTGCGCCTCCTCCGCGAACTCCGTCACGCGCGCCGGGCGGAACATGGAGCCCACGTGCACGCGGAAGTAGGCGCTGGGGCCCCAGCCGCCCAGCAGCCCCACGATCCGGTCTGCTGCATCGGCCGGGAACGTGGATGCCACGCGGTCCACGACCAGGAATCCGGCCTCGAGCGTCGTGCCATCCGTGTACGGATGCGTGAACGCGATCGACTGCTGCTGGGGCACCGTGTTGAACAGCCCCACCGCGCACTGGAACCAGCGGTGCTGGTACCCCTCGCCCGGATAGTTCTTGGGGTTCCTTTTCCACGCGAAGCGGGCGTAGTCCGCGGGGGCAATCGACGGCCACGGCACCGTGACGATGGCACAGGCCTTGCCGGCGTGCGCGCACAGCCGCTTGGTGAGCTCCACGTCGAAGCCCCCCAGGACCCCGTTCTGGATGTGGTTGTGGTACAGGAAGCCGGCGCCGGTGGCGATGACCACGTCTGCCCGCCGCGATGGGTGGTCGGCGATCTCAGGATTTGTGGTGGTCTTCACGTTGCTGTATGTTGCCCCTGTGATAGAACAGAACCAGGCGGTACGAGGAAGAACCAGGGAGACCTGAACCAGGCAGGAGGTGTGTGTGTGTGTGTGTGTGTGTGTGTGTGTGACACCCAATCATTTCAACAAACTCCATAGCGTTCGCTCACATACATCACCTCTCGACAGCGCTGTTCGCATTGCAGCAATGCCCATGTGTGTGTGTGTGTGTGTGTGTGTGTGTGTGTGTGTGTGTGTGTGTGTGTGTGTGTGTGTGTGTGTGTGTGTGACGCCCAAGCGTCTCAACAGAATCCACAGCGGTCGCTATCATGCAGCACCTCTCGACAGCGTTGTTCGCATTGCAGCAATGTCCGCCCGTGACGGACGTCCCTCGCTCTCCGCACGACACGAAGACTGTATGTGTGTGTGTGTGTGTGTAGCGCCGCCAACACACCACGACTCCTGCCCCGGGAGCCCCGCCACAGCTGCACCAAGACACACATTGCATGCGCATGTGCCCTACCGCTCCCCACAGCCCAGCCCCATGCGTCCCTGCAGCCGAGGGGGCGGGGCCGGGGGCCGGGAGGCACGCGGGTCTCGAAGGGTGCGGGGAGGAACCTGCAAAGTCACAGCCAATGCTCGGATACTTGGAACACAGCGCTGTGTATTCGTGGGTCTGTTTGAACGAGATGAGCGCGTTGTTCAAGGCCGTGAGGACGTCTCCGTACTCCGGATGGCAGGCGTACCCCAGCGTAGTCCTCCAGCCGTCTGCGGGGTGGACCACCTGGGGGCGGAACGAGGGCATGACCAGGGGCCGAGACGGCGGCGGCCACGGGAAGGACGACCGGGACAGGGCCAGTGGAAGGCAGGGCACGAGGAAAAGCAAAGGGACAGGGACAGGGACGGGAGTCGCGGCGGTGAAAGGGACACGGGCGGCGACCCTGCGATGGACACGGGGGGCTCGCCTCCTCGGGTCATGACGCGGGGTTCCCCCCGAACAGTGGCGCCCTTTGGGGAGGCGGGCGCTGGGAAGGAGGGGGTCTTCAGAGCGGATGGCTGCATCACCCCAGTTCCACGGAAACGCCTGCGATAGGCAGCCATCCACAAGGGTGCCTTTGGCGCTTTGGGGGCAACTCAGACCCAAGCCTGGCCAAGCCCGACGACCTTTGTCAAACAAGTGCGGCCGAAGGCCAGAGAGAAGGTGCAGGGGGGGGGGGGGTTGCCCTTGGTGGTTGGCTCTGTTCGCCTGTAGCGGCGCCTGTTGACCTCTCGCCTTTGAACCTTCTGCTATGGCAAGCAGGCATCCGTACTACTGCGGGCAATCGCACTGCGGCATGCGGTCATCACGAAGACCCCAGGCAGGGAGGTGCTCACCACAACCAGCAACGTGACTGTCACACAAGGCCATGGGTGCTAGCTCACCAATGTGTGACTTGCTGGTAGTGCGTTGCAGTAATATCTGAGGGGGGGGGGGGGGGCTGAGGAGTAGGCGTCCCCAGACCGAAGTGTCGAGGACATGACCAACGACAGGGGAGCGACACGGACAGTCCCAAACACCAGGACGACGGCAGTGACACAGACGGGGGCGGCACCGGTGGCAGTGCGCACCGGTGGAGGGGCACGGAGGTGGAGGTTCGCGAAGGGGGGGGATTGGAGGACCGAGAGATTCGTTCGGCCCCGACTGCGGGCGAACGTTCACATGTTCCGGCCACATTTCTCCTGCCGCCCCTTCGTTCCAACCCGAAATTCAGGGGTGGGGGCTGGCCAAACCAAACCAAACTTGACTCAGGCCGCCGCCGCCGCGGCCGCCGCCGCCGCCGCCGCCGCCGCCGCCGCCACCACCGCCACCACCACCACCACCACCACCACCACCACCACCACCACCACCACCACCACCACCACCACCACCACCACCACCACCACCACCACCACCACCACCACCACCACCACCACCACCACCACCACCACCACCACCACCACCACCACCACCACCACCACCACCACCACCACCACCACCACCCTTCCTCCGCCCCTTCTACATCCACACCAAAACAAGGTCACGTGCCTCAGCCCTTATAGCGCACGACGCCTGAACAAGAAGCCCCGAGTTCGAGTCCCACACGGGGCATCAGCAACAAGGCAAAGCCGGCCGAGGCGCTGGGGTGTCCTCGGTGACCCCACGTGCCGGAAGGGACGAGCAATGATTCGCTGGTGCCTCGGGATTGCCCAGGTATTCTCCCTCTAGCTCTACCTACATCCACATTACTGGCTACTGCAAGGCGGTGAGGGTCCGGGTATACACGCGGCAGCGCCCCCCGTGACAGTGGCAGTGACGGGACAATCGCAGGGACCGGAGCAAGCGCCTGACGCGGACGGTGACTGTGCCGGTGACAGCGCTCCCCGTCCGATCATCAGGACAGAAACACCGACATGGGCAAGGGCAGACGGCCACCTGATACCCCGGTTGGTGGGAGAGCCACTCCGCCGCCGCGACGGTGTAGATGTAGACCGCGTCAACGACGCCGGAGACCAGGGCGGCCCACAACGCCCCCTGATCCGCATATTCCAGGACGGCCTTGGGATTGAACAACACGGCGAGTTGTGCGTGAAAGTAGGTGCTCACGGCCCACGCCCCCACCAAACCGACGGTGCGGCCCTCAGCATCCTCTGGGAAAGTGGGGGCCGCGGCGTCTGCCACAACAAATCCCGCCTGGAAGGTCCCGTTCGTGTACGGGCTGGTGAACGCGACGGACTGCTGCCGCGCGATGGTATTGATCGTCCCGAGCGTACAGTGGAACCATCGCCGCTGAAAGCCCTCGCCAGGGTACTCTCTGTGATTGGCGGGCCAGCCAAACTTAACGGAGAAGTCCGCGGTCCATACCGCCTGCCAAGGCACCGTAATAACGGAGCATGTCCTCCCGATGAGCGCACACAGTGCCTGTGTGAGCTCGAGGTCGAAGCCACCGAGTATCCCGTTGCGGATGAAGTTGTGGTCGACAAAATCGGCCTCGGTCCCGATGACGATGTCCGCCCGGTGCGGAGGGTGATTTGCGATCTCGGGGTGCGAGACCGTCTTCAAGTTGATGTACGTGGTCCCGGCGAAGTCGCACCTGATCTCGGGGTACCTTGCGCAGAGGTCCGCATATTCTTGGGTGGCTTTGAATGCGAGGATCCCGCGATTCAAAGCGGCAACCACGTCCCCATATTCGGGGTGGCAGCCATACGCGACCCCATTGGACCAGCCGGCCGCGGAATACATCAGTTGATACCCGTTGCCGGAGGCAACGAACGCGCTGCCCATGATCGTGTCCACGTACACGGCCCCGACGTCCCCTGCCGTCAGTGCAGCCCAGATCTGTGCCTCGGTGATGTACTGCACGACGGTGCTCGGCATGAACCGATGGCCAAGCTGCGACATGAAGTACGTCGACGTGGCCCACCCGCTGATCACACCGACGGAGACGCCCGCGGCGTCACTGCGGAAGGTCGCCGCCACGGCGTCTGACACCACGAAGCCCGCCTTCAGCGTGGAAGGGTCCGTGGTCGAATGCGTGAAGGCCACGGACTGCTGCCTGGCGACCGTGTTCCACGTCCCCATGGAGCAGTGCACCCAGCGGCTGTGGTGCGCCTCCCCCGCGTACGTCTTCGTGTTCCTGGGCCACCCGAACTGCGATAAGTTGGAGGGCCAGACGGAGAGCCACGGGACAGTGACGATAGCGCAGGTCTTACCGGCGAGTCGACAAGCGGCCTTGGTGAACTCCAGGTCAAACCCCATCAACACTCCATTGCGTTTGTAGATGTGCGGGGCGTAGGTCCCTTCTGTACCAAGGACGATGTCTGCTCGCGTTGACGGATGATCTGCCACCTCGGGTTGCAGACTGGTCTTGGTGTTGGAGAACATGGCCCCTAATTGGACAGGGATGCGCCATGTGAAGGTGGGATGCACACGTTGGAGGTGGAGGGGACTGCCAGGGAAGTGTGGGGAGGCGCTAAGGCGGGGAAGTACTGGCCGGTACCACGGAAGGGTAGGGAAGCGCCGGGGAAGTGTAGGGAAGCGCCAGAGAATGGGCCGTGAAGCAACGGATACAGAGCTCGCGTATACCCCCGTGTCACAGGCATATCTCTCGGGGACATGGACAATTGCGCCAACTCGGTGGGTTTGGCTGGTTCTCTGGATCCTCCCTGCCCTCAAGACACGGGCACAGTATAAGTGGAACAACCATCTGACGGGCGGGAGCGCGCGGATAAGAGAGGCAGTGATGCCAAACTGGGGTTTCTGGGGAAACCTGGGTTTTTGGGGGTCAGTGCCACTGTTGCCTCATTTGTGTGCACTGAGTGTCCCATACGGGGGGGGGGGTATGTGGGGTATATTCGGAAAGCCCTTGAAAAGGGCTATTCGGAACACCCCAGGTTTGCATGCTGTACTGACGATGTGTTCGACATTTTCGTACGTTTTGCTTGCCTGTGCTGCTTGCTGCCTCCTTTTGTCAACAGGCAGCTACCATGTCTTCCAGCTGGCCATCAGGACCATCTGCAGAGGCCTGTTTTGATCAGAGATGACAAAATAAAATGGTTGGATTTTGGAATGACACCCGATCCTCAAAACCTGCAGCCCCATCCTGGCTTTGTCAGGGTGAAATCAGGGTAAAGTGAGGCCATCGCATGGCGCAAGGTCCAGCTGACCAAACAGCGAAATGTGGACCTCACAACTGACGGCCTTTGGGCCATGCCTCTCAACACAGGGTGGGTGCCTGTGAAGGCACGCAGGCTGCAGGATTGGGGATGTCGCCATTCACAAGCAGGGGGGTGTGTGCCCCAAGGGTCCCAGCCCTTGTGGAGAGGGACAACAATGATGACAATTCAGATTCGGAATAAGCGGTGGTCCCCTGTGCAGTGCTTCGTCCCGTGCATCGTCCAAGTTTCAGCTCTGTGCTCAGAAATGTGATCACCTACCCCCCCCCCAACCCATACAATTCTGAAACGGCATTTTCTCACAGATTTGAAAAAGTATACACATACCCCCCCCCCCCACGGAACGAAAGGTCTGGCGCAACAGACCAACAGTTCAGAAAACCCACAAAAAGTGCCAAAACCCACCGCGTTGGCGTGTTCTGAATGTCCCCGAGAGATATGGTCATCGCCACAACCCTCCCTGCCCCCTACCCAAAAACCATGTCCTTGGCCCGTCCAAGGACAAGCGCAGGGCGTTGGGCATGTAGACTCTATCAGGTAGACATACCGGTCAAAGGTCAGCCCTGTGTGCCTGCTCACTGCTGGCCCCATTCGGCCGGCCCGCACTGCTGGGCGGTTGGGGGGGGCATAAAGGCTCCAGAGGAGGGGATTGTCCACATTGTTGGTCCGCAGACGGGGGGGGGGGACCCACAAGGACGTGAGCAAAAAACTGGTGTGTAGGTGTACACCCCGTGCAAATGCGGCTCAGGGGCTCAGGGAAGGCAAAGACTGAAAGCATCCATGCATACACTCATGTAGTTCGTGGCCGTTGCTGCTGAAACGATCTTTGGTGGTACCTGCGGAGGCAGGTTGCGGTCAGGTCATTGGAAAACTCTGGTAAGATGCAAAAGGACGCATTTGGCAGCCCCTGGACCTGCCAAGAGGGCTGGCTGTGGTCTGGTTGGAATGCCCGGCCATCCGTACACACAAGCCAGTCAACAAATCGGAGTCCATTTTCATGCAGACTTGTGAGCTTGCAAGTGACTGTCCGAAAGCAGAAGGTCCGCTGTGCTTCGCGGTTACCCTCATGGCACATAAGCTAGAGGGTAGCTGGTAGAGGCAGATACACAGTGCGGAAATGTGTTGCATGTGGGTCAGCGAGAGCTGTGGGCAAAGCTATTGGCTCGAGGTCCAATATGTTTCTGCAGGGCATGGCAACCAGACTAAGCCTGGATAGGCATCAGCGTTCATGTGGAAAGGCCGTTGCTCACTAAACCTTAATGCACTATGAAGCCTTCTTTTGCACTGGGGGGAGCATGGGGGGGGGGGGGGGGAGGGACTTGCTCTGGCAGCGCCTACTGGGCGTGGGGTCCAGCCAACCGTGGGGTGCAGCTGTTGGACAGTTTGGAGAGGAGGGAGGGAGGTACCCATGCCAAAAACAATCCTATTTCAGGCCTGTCATTGATCCATTTGGACGTAGGGGTAGAGACAGCACGTACCATCAAACTCGCAGGCGATGGATGGGTACTGGGCACACAGCAGTCGGTATTCTTGTGTCACCTTTAACGCCATCAGACCCATGTTCAAGGCTGCCACCACATCACCGTATTCGGGATGGCACCCGTAAGAAATGCCATTGGCCCAGTGCGTAGTGGCATGGACCATGCGGTACCCAGTGTTCGTTGTCAACCAGGTCTTTGCGGTAGTATTGTCGATGAACACTGCGCGGGAAAGAGGAAGGGAAGACGGGTCCCAACCACAAACATGCACGCCGTAGCGAGAGGGGCATAACGATCTCTTGGAGGGAAGGGAGGTTCAGCTACTGGACCTCACGTAAGCAACAGCGCTTGGCTGGTCCAATCCGGCACCAGCCCCCAGTAGTGGCTGCGCCAGTCACCACCGGCTGTTGGACAGTAACCAGCGGCCGGGGGGGCTGATCTGAAGGGATGTGCTCACTGGTTCCATACGGATAATTCGGGAGGGACAGGGCCAGAAAAAAGGGGCGCACATGACAGCGCACACCACGCACACAGCGGTGACCCAGCACGCCATGCGCCGAAAGCCGCGCACAGCAGTGAGCAGCACACTCCACAAGCACCAAGCACGCACCCACCCATCCACCACCCAAACACACACATACACATGCACACAATCGTGAAACAACACCAGCACAACACACACACTTTGTGGGGGAAACCAAGGAACCAATGACCCAGAAACCCAGTTTGGGCGATACGTAGCACAACAGGGCAGCAGGTCACAGGGCACTGGCCTCCAGACGCCTCATCAGGGGATCTAGAACAATGGTATTGTCATGGGGCGAGGCGCCTTTCGAAAAAAGATAGACACTTGGAGAAACAACACACACACACACACACACACAAGTGCTACAAGTGCCAAGGGGAACCACCTGCAACCGCCACTACCCCTGTCCCAACTCCGTTTCAGGGGCAGGCCCATGACTCCTGTTCCAAGGGCAGAGGGATGCACTGGACCGTATTACTCAGGGTAGGGCTGTGAGAGGAAAGCGTAGCTCGATTGTGGAAATAAGCGGAAGTCGCTTTTTTATTTTTTTTGCGTACGTCGCGTAACTTTTTTTTTTGGCGTAAGTCGCGTTTTTTTTCAACAGAAATTTTTTGTGGCGTAAGTCGCGTACGGGGAAAAAAAACCCTTTTTTCCAAAAAAAAGGGGGGGGGGGGGGCGGGGAAATACAAGAACCACCCAACAACCGCCATTGCTACCGGAGGAGGTGAAGCATATAGCCCCCACAGACATTTTGGGTACCTCCAGCACGGGTAAAGCAATGGAGCCGTGGCGTGAAGCATGGTTTTTATACTCATCGCCGGCAGATGGCGGAAATAACGTGGAGCACACTCACCATGACCGCAAACAAAAAATGCAATTTGCCCTTCGGCCTTTGGCAAGCGGTATCAAAATGACTATTATTGCTACCGGCGCCACCGGCTACGAAGCTCAAGCCAGCGATACCACCTGAGTCCGGTCACCTCGGGCCAACTACATTCTTCGCATGCAATCATAATGGCGTGGGGCCAACTACAAGAAGGCGGCAAACACACGCTTGTAGATCAAATCAGACTTTGTGTCTGATGCCTTCGGCTTTGCACGCGGATTCGTGTTCCGCGCACAAGCGTTACGGATGGGCTTCGCAAGCAACTCTTCCAGCTCTCGAATAATCTGTTTGTCGTTCACCAACCGACCCTCCGCGCCCTTTGGGTACGCCTCGGGCACCTCGAAAAACTTCACTTGTGGTGGGGGGTGAGAAGAGGAAGTGGACTGCGGGGTCTGTGGAGGGGCCTTAACATTGCCCTTCACTGACTTCCCATCTTGGGGCACGTCCTCGGAGTTGGAGGCCGGGAAGGCAGAGAATTCTCCAACCGGCTCCGAGGAGGAGGCAGCAATGTTGCCCTCTTGCCCTCGGGTTCCGAAAGAGGATCCTCTTCATCAAAAAGGGGGGGGGGGTAGATGGGGGCGGGGACTTAGGGTTGGAGGCTGGGGCAGGAGGAGATTCTCCAGGCTTCCAACAAGTCTCCTCCTCCTCCCACCCATTCTCCGGGATGGTGCCGGGGACTCGGACGGAGCAATCTGCATTGATGATGCGCAGTGCTTCCTTGATGAATCCTTTTGGCAAAGGCGTAACAACAACATCATCCAGGCTTCCCCTTTGGTTGGCCACCTCATCACAAAGATGCAACGATTGATAGATATGACCAACCATTGATAGATAAATATGTGGTGCTGCCTCCAAGCCAAAGCAACGATTGTATGGTTGTTGCCCTTACTGTCTTCATACTTCCTCATCCTCTTTAGGCAGGACGCAATGTGTGTCACCGCCATAGTCCATGCCCGTGGCTCCTCAGCCTCATTGTGGTACACCTTGTCGTTCAGCCACGCAACAATGTCCTTGTCGCTTAACCAATCTCCCACAACAAGAGGCTTGGTTTCATGGACGGGTGTCCTGCGGGTCGCCATCCGTGCTGGAGCAACAGGGACAGCAGCATCCTCCTCCTCGGAAATGCAATCAACGGCTTGGCTGCGTTGGAGGGAGTGGCAAGGACAAGCACCACAGCATCTTGCTTTGGAGTGGCGGCATTTGAAAGCTCACTCACCCTACCAGCTGGTACGAACGCCTCGTACGAGTCCACCTCATCCTCAACAGGACCAGGGGGCAAGGTGGCTTGCAGGAGGGAATCCACATCAACCTCCGCTTTCCACTTGCGGTACAATCACACATCCTCATCGGGAGAGATGCGGCCTCGCATGGGGCACTCCACTGTGGTCAAGCAAAAACCACAGCCTTCGCAGTGCATGCACCACATTTTAGGCCCTTCTTGGTGGGCTTTCTTTGAGGAAGACCGGTTTGGTGGTTCAGCCCGTGCAGTGACCAAGCGTTCCACATGTCCCAACTTGAAGGGCCGTTGAGCAATCAATTCCCAGGAGTCCCGAACCCCAACTCAAGGGGCCACGCAACAAAGCGCGGATTGCGAGTCCCTAACCCCAACTCAAGGGGCCACGCAACAAAGCATGGATTGCGAGTCCCTAACCCCAACTCAAGGGGCCACGCAACAAAGCATGGATTGCGAGTCCCTAACCCCAACTCAAGGGGCCACGCAACAAAGCGTGGATTGCGAGTCCCTAACCCCAACTCAAGGGGCCACGCAACAAAGCATGGATTGCGAGTCCCTAACCCCAACTCAAGGGGCCACGCAAACAAAGCGTGGATTGCGAGTCCCTAAGCCCAACTCAAGGGGCCACGCAACAAAGCGTGGAATGCGAGTCCCTGGGGGAATCCTTGCACTGCGCGCGCACTGCGCGCTGCTTTTAGAGTAGGTCCTCCCTAAAGAACCCCAAGGCACACCCCTTCCAAATGCCCCCAAATTTAGGTCACCCAAGCTGCCCTAGCTAAAGACAAATGCAAGCTACCTTCCCCTCACATAAGACATCATGCAAAATGCGGAAAGACACATATCTTCTTTTTTGTTCAATTGTCAACTAAATACACAATCAGAATGCTTCGGAATGGCGGCATTTGAAAGCTCACTCACCCTACCAGCTAGTGCCAAGGCCTCATATGTGTCCACCTCATCCTCCACTGGACCATGGGGCAAAGTGGCTTGTAGGAGGGAATCCACGTCAAACTCCGGTTTCCACTTGCGGTACAATCACGCATCCTTATCAGCAGTGATGCGGCCTCGCATAGGGCATTCGACTGTGGTCAGGCAAAAACCAGGGAGTCCGTCACCCCAACTCAAGGGCCCACACCAAAGTGTGGGAGTCCATGGTGGGGATGAGCAAAAAAGTGTGAAAAGGGGCGGAAATGGGTGAAAGTGGGTGAAAATCCAAAAATGCCATATCCCCAATGTGGAAGAAGCATCAAAACCTACGTTAGGGGCAACAATGATGCCCCCTAGTATCACAAAGTATGGGTCTCCAGTACGGCTAGACGCCCAAATAGTTGCACTGCGCCCGCACTGCGCGCGCACTGCGCTTAAGGCGCCCCCCCTAACCCCAACTCAAGGGGCCACGCAACAAAGCGTGGAATGTGAGTCCCTAACCCCGGGCCCTACCCACCCACCCCCCCCGTGCAAAGGGGAACAAAATCAGAAGTGGCTGCCTCATCGCTCTTATCTATATTATTTTTGGCAGCAGGTTGCGTATCAAAATAAGCGTAGGTCGCGTAACCAAAAAAGCGTACCTCACTTTTTTTAAAAAAAGAAAAAACGCAGCTCGCATATTTATTTTTTTGCCGTAGGTCGCGTATCAAAAAAAGTGTAGGTCGCGTAACGAAAAAAGCGCAATTCGCTTATTTATTATTTTTTTTTGCCGTAGGTCGCGTATCAAAAAAAGCGTAGGTCGCGTAACGAAAAAAAGCGTACCTCGCTTTTTTTTTTAAAAAGCGTAAGTCGAGGAACTTTTTTTCAGGTGGAGGTCGCGTCACAAAAAAAGCGTAAGTCGCGTGCCATCCATTTTCGAGTTTTTTTTTTCCACACTCGACTTACGCCGAAAAAAAATAGATAAGCGACTTACGCCAAATTAAAAAAAATAAGCGACTTACGCTTGACACGGGCTGTGAAATTGCGAGAAACGCGGCTACAACTCAATGGGCTGCCAGAGTTGAGCCGTTTGGAGGGCATGGGCACTGCCAGGAGCACGCCACAGATGGTGGTTGGGGGGAGGTTTGGCACGAGGCCATGGTGTTGGTTTGCTTGCCTTTGGCGGCGCCTATGCGCCTCTCGCCAGTGTACATGCTGACCCTCTGTGGGTCCGAACGTGTTTTGGTTGTGTCAATGGAGCCCCCGGATGACTTGTCCTGTTTGACTACTCCATGGCTGTCCCAGAGACGGGCTGCTGCCCGTGCCGTTGACCAGGTGCATCCAAATGCACACTCCGAGTCCATGTTGGGTTTGCCGACTCCAGCACTGACTTGTGCGCGCTGGGGTGTGCATCTGCAGGTGTGGGGTGGGGTGGGAGGGGCTCACACCGACATGATTATTCGGATTAGGGCAGAAAGGGGGAAAGGGGGGGTCTTAGGGGGGGGGGGGGTTGGCTGGGACCCCCCTTCTCCTCGGGTCCCCCTATGATCCCCGCCGAAGGAGGGCCGAAAATTTTCTCAGCTTAAATCCTGTCAGCCTCAAACATTGGAAGGGGAGGAGGGGGGGGGGGGTCCAAGGGGGGGGTACCCCCCACTCCTCCTACGGTGTACGGCCGTTCTAATACATCCCTGGGGGGGGGGGGGGCATCCTTAGACTTCCGAGCCTGTGGTCAGCCAACTGCCGCCTCACAAGGTCGCCCGGCCTCAACGCCCCCACTACCCTTTGCATGCGCTATGCACCAGCTCCATTAAGCGGAAGTGAGAGTGCGCATCGCCTTTCACGCGCACCGATGGTGTCCAGACACTTGCACTCGCACGCACATGGGGGGGGGGGGGGGGCGATGTCACCTGCATCGACAGTTCCAGCGGTCAATGCGCCCCAGAGCGACGTCTGCAGACCGTACTGCAACACCTTCTGCGGACTGTAGACAGTGCGGTACATCTCGAAGTAGGACGTCGCGGCCCAGCCCTCCAGCAGCCCCACAGTCTGGCCCACTGCGTTTGCGGGAAAACGGGATGCGGCCCCGTCCGGGACGATGAACCCGATTGTATCATGGTTCATGGAGGTGTACGGATGTGTGAAAGCAATGGACTGCTGGCGATGCACGGTGTTGTAGGTCCCCACCGAACAATGGAACCAGCGGTCGTGGTGGCCCTCCCCGGGGTATAAAACATCGTTTTCCGGGTATCCAAAGCGGGCGTACTCCGAGGGCCATATGGACTGCCACGGCACCGTGACGATGGAGCACGTCTTGCCAATCTGCGCACACACCGCCTTCGTCAGCTCGATGTCAAACCCCCCGAGGACCCCGTCCCGGATGTAATTGTGCTCCCCGAAGTCTGCCTCGGTGGCGATGACGATGTCCGCCAGATCCGACGGGTGGTCAGCGACCTCGGGGTGGTGGACGGTCTTGGTGTTGTTAAACTGCATGCATCTGCTGGGCCCATGGTTGGAACCAACAGGCTGCGCGGCCCACAGGAAAAGCAGGCACAGCACAAGACATCCCACAGGCATACGTCCGGGGGTCACATGCCTGAACAAGGGGTGAAAGGCGGGGGCCGTTGCAGCCTCCCTCCAGGGGTCACCATTATGTTTCCCAGACAGGAGACCCATCGCCACCAGGGGAGACTGATTGCTGCCTGTACTCCCAAGCCCCACGAACTACAAACGGGGGGTCTAGCGTTTTGAAATCGGGCGTAGTTCAGGATTGTGCACCTTTATGGACTGAAGCTTCTCCCTCAGTTAGACTGTGGCACGCATCACAACAAGAGGAAGGTGCTGCTGCTCCACTTCTTCAGTTTCAGGGCAAACATAAGACAAAATGAATGAAGCCACGACAGAGCAGGGCCCACATAGAGGGGAGCAGGCCGTGGGCCCTGGCAATCGTTGCATAGATCCGTTCCAAATTGGTGTGTTTGTGACCTGGTTTAGAACATCCGCAGCGCTCTCGCAGCAAGGAGGGCAATGTTGCAACGAAACTCTTGGGCTTACCAGCCGGCAGCTGACAAAATATACAATTTCAATTTGGTCCTGTTCCTAGCAGGCCTATTTTGGCTGTGCATTGAGTGAATGCTGTGACAGGTCCAGTATGACTGCTTATGGGACCTGGGATGCCAGGATCAGAGGAGTATGATGCTGCACCCACAACTCGGGTCCCAGCCTCAATTCCAATTCCACACTGAAGCTATACGAAGCAGAATGGTGTCTTTCATCGACTTTTGGTGAAGATGTGTAGTAGGGATGAGTCTTGTGATGAGGTAAGGTGTTATTGAGAGCGACTTTGTATGCATCTTTGTGAGTCTTGTATCACAGGGGCCTTGATAATATTGGCTGCTTCACTGTTCATCCATTGAGGTTCGAGCATTGTGGCGGTGTTGGTCTCCTCAGATATGACCAAACCCTTTGACACATTTGGATTTTCAATTGCCGCTTTCGCTTGCTGTGCTCGTTAGGCACCGTATGGTGCTTGTTTTTTGGGGTAACTCCACCTATGTATTTCAAGATTTGTTTTCCATTTCAATTGTTTTTGACAGGTCCGAATTGGTGGCTGGAATTACTGTCACCAAAACCATTCCTTTGGGAACAATTGTCCCGAAGGAATAGCAAAGCTGAATGGGCAAGGCCCTGAAGACCACTCTCCCCAGTGTCCCCGCCGTCCCCCCCGCTTGCCCAAGTGGCGGATTGGCTGCAGCAGCAGCAGGCCCAACCCCGGTGGCAGCAGCAGGCAGTGGTGGTGGAGGGGGAGGTTTTGCAGCTGAGGGGGAAGCTGCAGGAGGCGAAGGCGGCAGAGGCGGAGAGGGACCAGCTCCGCGCGCGGGTGAAGGAGCTGGAGGCACGTAAGCCAAAGGGGCAGGGGCCGGTGCAGCAGCAACAGGGGCTGGGGACCGAGGGGGGGGAAGGGGGGGAAGGGGGCGGGGAAAGGACCGGGGGGGGGGGGGGGGCAGTACCTCTTCGGTGCTGCCCAGGAATGGCGGCAGCAAGCCGAGGCCGCCAAGGGCCTGTTGTCCGCGGTGGGTTGGACAGTGCGATTGATGCTGTCGCGGCAATTGGGCGGGGGGCCCACTATGGAAAGTGTCCTCCCTGACTATGCCAAAACAATGTCCAACCATGACATTGTGGCCTCCAAGTACCCGACAAAGGTCATGGTGCAGGCTGCTTGCACCCCCGATTTTTCGATCCTGAAACCCCCCGCGCGATCTGGGACGGGCAGTAGTGGGAGCTAGGGGGGAATGTTTGCCCAGCGCGCAACAAACGGATTAACATGGTCCAGTCCGCACAACCGAGCTGCAGTGGTGCAAGACGTTGCTTTGAACAAACCTTGGCCCAAACAATGGGGGAATGTTTGTCCGGCGCGCGCCCGGCGCGCTACTTTTCTATTAACTATCCCGACTTCAGCCCCAGATTTACCCTGTCATGGAAAAGCCCCCCAAGTAGACCACGTTACACTGCACACCTTCCCTACAAAGCACGTTGCATAATACAGCAATATCTGTGAATTCAGCAACTCCAACTGTCATCTGTATTGTACTTAACAAACAACATTGGTCCCACAAGTGCGGGTGTCAATACATTCGGTACAATAGTGCTCCTTACACTCATCACAAACTGCGACGGTGGAGCGCTTCTGGCAACACAACACACACACTTCTGCCTCATCCTCCGCCTCATCTTGCGTGCCACAACCGAGCAAACAGCTGCTCAATGCGTGCCCTATACCACCCGTGCACGTCATTGTAACATTGTTGGCGGGCTGTCAAAGTGCCATTCTTTCTTCCAATGAGAGGCACAATGACATGAATCTGGCCTTTATAAGCACCATCATGGCCCCCAATTTCAAAAACAAAGAAATCACCTCGGGTACGAGAAGGTCCATACCCATCCCAAATCAAAACATCTGCTGACGTCCCGGGGGCTAAGGGGGAAATCCATATAATGTTGCCCAACATATCAACAGCAACAGTCCACCGGTAGGGCACGAGTCACAAAAAATGCCCGGCGTGCGCCCGGCGCACTAACGTTCCCCCAATAGGTCCCTATGGCCAAACGATGGGTACCTATGCCCAAATAATAGGAACCTATGGCCAAACGATAAGTACCTATGCCCAAATAATAGGTACCTACGTTGTTGACATCATTGTTGACCATTGCCAACAAATAGCCAATCTGTGTGTATGGGTCCATACTACCATGACCATATGTCAACAATCCTTTCATTGTCCACCTGTCCACACAAGAAGTACGACATGTGGACACTACCACCCCTCCCCCGTGTCAATGCCCCGGGCCGTGATTCTTAATTCAAGAGGGGGTCCATTGGCCAAGGGGGGCCATGTTTCTTCTTTCAAGAGGGGGGGTCCATTGGCATGGGCGCCGGGGGTCCATTGACCTGAATTCTCCTTGAAAATCTAGAAAAACGCGTTGTGTAAGCACTTTCCAGCTTGTGCCATCGCTGTAAACATGGTCTGGACATAACATTTGTACCTCTTGAATCTTAGTAATGGCTTTAGAGCTGATGTTGGCAACTTTTTGCACTTTTTCACACTAGTAGAGCTCAACTTGGCAATTTTCTATTGTAGTTCTCAACATTTGCAGCCTTTCCCATGTGCCATCAATGTTTGATTCTTTCTTTACACACAGCAACATACAGCAGCGAGCACAACAAAAAGCGCAACTGCAACGTTTGAAAGATTGATTGTTGAAACTGGTGGCCCCAGGCCTGCTTCAAAATGTCTCAACGCTTATCTCCTTCATGTGGCAGTGGATAAAGCTGACAAGAGGGATTGCATAATGCTTGAAACTGGTGGCCCCAGGCCTGCTTGAAAAGGGTTCAGCATTATATAGCAACACACAAAGAATTCAGATGTGGCCCAGACGAAGGAACAGTTGCGGAACTGTTTGATAAAATATCATTTTGAGAAAAAAAGGTTGGGCTGAAGAAAACAGAGAGGACCCAAATGGCACTACTTGTGTGCCTCCTTTCTGTGCCGCTTCTTGCGCAAATCCATAAACAAAGAGGCATCCAATGGCCTCTGACTCGCCTGTTTTTGAGGCACCACACCCAGGGCACGGCGCTTTTTCACTTCATCAACAATCCGCAATGCATGGCCCTCCAATACTGTAAAAGCTTTCAAGGACTTTGCAGTCATCAAGGTCAGATCAGAGGGTGCCGCCCGCGCATCGCGCGCACCGCGCACACTGCATCATTGCAGTATCCTGGGTTTTACACCATGCTGCAGAGCATAGCCCCAAGACTTCAAAATGGAGCAACGTGATGACTTGCAGCATGCGCATCAGGGTTCACAGATGCAGCCAAACTCACATACCCTGGTGCACTCTGTGCACCGCACGCACCGCGCGGGCGGCACCCTCTCAGCCATGCAAGCAAAACCTGCCCGAGCCAAAGCGGGGGCACAGTGCTTGTATACAAGGGTGCCCAAAAAGGCCACAACATCTGCACCTGCACTTGGGACACACTGTTTGGTCTTGTTCACAGCGCCTCACTATCACTGCCACTATCACTATCACTGTCACTACCACTGTTGCGACGGGGGGCCCACCGTTCTCCCACCCCGGCAGCACTCAAGCAGGGCCCACCAGGGCCATGGGCGTATGAACGCCCCTCACTCTCCCCGGGCTGCTCTGCGCGGGTAGGCCTGCTGGCCCCCAGGCATGCGCCCCAGCGCCCACTGACACCCTGCCCTGCTTGAAAAGGGTTCAGCAATACATAGGGACACACAAAGAATTCAGATTTGGCCCAGACGAAGGAATCACATGCAACCGAAATTGGCTGACTGATTGTCTAACAAACACAACAAGAAGCGCAACTGCAACTTTTTCAAAGAACGATTGTTGAAACTGATGGCCCCAGGCCTGCTCCAAAAAGTCCCAACGCTTATCTCCTTCATGTGGCAGTGGATAAAGCTGGCAAGTGTGATGGCATAATACAACATAATACCCCCCCACCTTGTATAATCTACGCCAATGTACAGAATTATTACGGTCCCTACGCCTACTGTAGCTTGGACAAGGGCGTGGCTTGCGCGCAACACATACAACTGCCAACACACACGTGCGCAGGCCACATGTGCTGAAATTGGCAATTCAGGACCTATGGGATGCAGAGTTAAAAAAAAAATCCTGGTGCACCAGCAGGGGGCCACATGTGCTGAAATTGGCAAATGTGACGACAAACCCATGTCTTATGCGGCCACACTACATTTCGTACACAATTAAATTACGCACACAATGATTACATCCCTACACCTACTGCAGCTTGGAAAAGGGCGTAGCTTATACAAAGGGTGGGGGGGGGGGGGGGGGCACAATGCTTGAAACTGGTGGCCCCAGGCCTGCTTGAAAAGAGTCAAGCGTTATATAGGAACAACCTGGCCCAGACGAAGGAATCACATGCAACCGAAATTGGCTGACTGATTGTCTAACAAACACAACAAGAAGCGCAACTGCAACTTTTTCAAAGAATGATTGTTGAAACTGGTGGCCCCAGGCCTGCTTCAAAAAGTCCCAACGCTTATCTCCTTCATGTGGCAGTGGGTAAAGCTGACAAGTGTGATGGTAGAATATAATATGATATAATGCTTGAAACTGGTGGCCCCAGGCCTGCTTGAAAAGAGTTAATCACATGCAACTGAAATTGAGACAGGACCTGCAAAGGCAACATACTGCACCATCTTGCCTAAGGGTTGGCAGGGCACATTGGGCAACTTACACACAACTCATACCACCATGACGTTCTCTGGACACCAAGCAAGGTGCACAATGGGGCAAGAGGCAATAGAATGGAAAAGAGAGAAAAGGGGGGGAGGCCACAGGAGGGCCAACCTGCCATTGGTAGGTAGAGAAAATGGAAACTGGCGCGCATCCGATGCCACCGACAAATGAAAGGATCAAGTGTCAAGGACTATCACTGCAATTCTGACTCTGAGGAGGTTTGGGGCGGTGCGGGGCATGCGGACCCAAAAAGGCCACAACATCTGCACCTGCACTTGGGACACACTGGTTGGTCTTTTTCACAGCGGCTGACTATCACTGCCACTATCACTATCACTGTCACTACCACTGTCACTACCACTGTCACTACCACTGTCGCGACGGGGGGCCCACCGTTCTCCCACCCAAGCAGCACTCGAGCAGGGCCCACCAGGGCCATGGGCGTATGAACGCCCCTCACTCTCACCAGGCTGCCCTGGGCGGGTAGGCCTGCTGGCCCCCGGGCATGCACCCCAGCGCCCACTGACACCTCTAAATGCCATGCTGCAGAACATAGCCCCAGGACTTCAAAATGGAGCGGCTCGGTGACTTGCAGCGCACATGTCCATCAGGGCTTGTTATTACACACAAAGAATCACATGCAACTGAAATTGAGACAGGACCTGCAAAGGCAACATACTGCACCATCTTGCCTAAGGGTTGGCAGGGCACATTGGGCAACTTACACACAACTCATACCACCATGACCTTCTCTGGACACCAAGCAACGTGCACAATGGGGCAAGAGGCAATAGAATGGAAAAGAGAGAAAAGGGGGGGAGGCCACAGGAGGGCCAACCTGCCATTGGTAGGTAGAGAAAATGGAAACTGGCGCGCATCCGATGCCACCGACAAATGAAAGGATCAAGTGTCAAGGACTATCACTGCAATTCTGACTCTGAGGAGGTTTGGGGCGGTGCGGGGCATGCGGACCCAAAAAGGCCACAACATCTGCACCTGCACTTGGGACACACTGGTTGGTCTTTTTCACAGCGGCTCACTATCACTGCCACTATCACTATCACTGTCACTACCACTGTCACTACCACTGTCACTATCACTATCACTGCGGGGGGCCCACCGTTCTCCCACCCAAGCAGCACTCGAGCAGGGCCCACCAGGGCCATGGGCGTATGAACACCCCTCACTCTCCCCAGGCTGCCCTGGGCGGGTAGGCCTGCTGGCCCCCGGGCATGCACCCCAGCGCCCACTGACACCTCTAAATGCCATGCAAACATAGCCCCAGGACTTCAAAATGGAGCGGCTCGGTGACTTGCGGCGCACATGTTCATCAGGGCTTGTTGATGCAACCAAACACACATGCCCTGGTGCGTTGTGTACACCGCGTGCACCGACCACACGGCGCAATGGGATAGGGGGACAAGGGTAGGATGGGAAGGCGAAAGAGGCTCTGCCTCTGAAGGGGAGGTTGGATAGAGTACCCCTTCATTGACAACTCACGACAGTGCCAACACAGCAAAGAATGGGCTACATTCTGTCATGCAATACACTTTTTTGTGTGTTCCAGCTCTAGTCGTGTGCAGCAGACCCTCAGAGGGTCCACAGCCATGAGCACACATGGACATTGGGTCCACAACCATGTACAGCCTCCATTTTGGGACCTGTAGTTTCACACGGGTGCGGTGTGGCCTCAAGAAGGACACCACAGGGGGCAAGACTGTCAGATCTGTGTAGCCGCAGCTACCACCATCCTGGTTGAAGACTCAATGTCCCATCACTTGCGCAGTCCCTGGATCTGGGCTCTCTGGGTCTCTCACCCACGCGCTCGTGAGGATTTGGTTGCAGTATTTTGTAGGTGCATTGTCCCAAGGCATTTTTGCATGTAAATCCAGACTCCACCACCACGTGTCCACTGAACCTTTTCAGGCAACTGTTCGCTGTGCAGCTCCCCAGACCTGAGCTCACTTGTGCGAAAGGGCCATCAGACTTTGAAGCACAATGTGGAAGGAAGGAAATCATATTCAGGAGCAATAGTCCATGGGGCTTCTACCCATTCCAGCCCCCAAACTCACCCAAGGGGCAAGTCGCGCGGGTTTCTGGAGAGCTGCCGCCCTGTATGACAAGAGGCTCCCCCCTCCGTCCTTTAGGTTGACTCACGTGAGGCCCGTCCATGCTTCATGAGCCCCTCCGCGCTGTTGGAAGACAGAGCACCCTCCTGCATGCTGTACAGCATGGTGGAGTGTCGTGCATGGGGGTCACGAACCCATCCCTGGCCCTGTCGGGCCATGCCAGGCAATTCCGTGCAGAGACGCTGTGCTCCGCGAAGAGAGGGAAAGGTAAAGGGGTTAGGGGGCCACTCCCCCACGGAGGGTGAAGCACAATGTGGAACCACACAACTTTTCTTCTCCATCAACAGCCCTGTGTCCACATGGGAAAATATTCTTTTCCTGCACAAACAAAGCCTCCCAACCTTGCACGTCACAATACTCGGGCTGCGAATCAAGAATTTGGCCTGGAAAGAAAACAGTTGAAGAACTGTTGGACTGAAAACAGTTGAAGAACTGTTTGACCCAATACCACTCACGCCATGATACACTATGTTTGGGCTGCAAAGCACAGTTGCGGAACTGTTTGATAAAATATCACTTCGAGAAAAAAAAGGTTGGGCTGAAGAAAACAGAGAGGACTCAAATGGCACTACTTGTCTCCGTGACATTCAACCCTGGTCAGTTGACCATCAACTGCCACACCGCACAACAAAACGGATCGTCTGACGTTGCTTGACTTCGGTCCAGCCTTTGTCAAAAGGTGGATTTGCCTACATTCTAGGCAGCGTCACTTTTCTGAGCAATTTCAGACGTCCTGCGATGCTTTTGGGGGCCGGGGGGGGGGGGGTTGGGGAACAGCCCAAAGCCCCCCCCCCCTCCCCGAAGCTGCAATGGACAGCCGGCACTCAGGCCGTTGTCCCGGGCTCCCAATATGCGTGACCGCACAGGGCCATCCGAGCAGATGCCGGAGTCGGCTGGAGGCGAGCGAAATGACGACAATCGGCACCACGACATGCCGCCTGTCATTCGCATTGACCCAGCACCCCAGCTTTCCTCCTCAGGCTTACCCAATGGCATTTGTCTGATGCGCTGAGGGTATCAACAAATCCAGCGCTGCCAGGCCAAACAGCGTCACCCGAACAGGAGCTGGTCCCATCGAACTGGCAGACTCTTGTGGGCGGGTCGTCGTCCGCTGCAGTCAGAGATGATGGGATGCTTTGGGCTTCGAAGAGGGGCCTGCTTTCATTCTCCTGCTTCAGCATGAAGGCGTCGTATTCTCGCCTCAACTGGCGTATCATCTCGGGAATCGGCACCTCTTTGCCGACGTGCCACTGTGCACCGCTTTTCAGGGACAAATCCTTGTCAGCCTGCGCCGAGTTGCCGGAGCGGACGCATGCAAAGCCCCTGTATCCTCTCTTCCTCAACTTCGTCAGGATGGTACTCCCATACAGCTCCTGACCATCCACGTCGATATGCTGATCCAGAATTATGACGTCAGCTCTTTCCAAAGCCGCTCGTTCGAACTCCTCCACTTCGGCGGCGTCTTTCCCATACATCTGAACGTTGGCATCTGGCAGTGCTGTTTCCAGGTTTAAGAGAAGACTCTTCCTGGCGATGCCACTGTCATCGAGACCCAGGACCTCCCACCTGGGGGTGAGAGACACAATGCCCGCGCACTGGGGGAGCAACAATGTGTCAAGGGGCAGGGCCTCAGTCTGGAAATACAGCTCAAAATGCACCATGTCCCCATTCTGCCACAGCTCTGCCACCATGTCAGCGCGGTTTGCCACCATCCAGATGTGGGAAAGGCCAAGTCCATCGGATAGAACGGGACTGTTGGGGCTTTTTGACTGTTGGGGTTCATTGGGCTGCTGCGTTGACCAGCGCTTCACCGCTGCACGGCTCGAATCTGCACGATTCGTAACGGTAAATCGGACCTCAACAGGCATTTCAGATTCAATAGGAGAATCAATTGTAGCCGCATCTGCGTTGTGGGACTGCTCTGAAACTCGCATTGTCAGCTTCACCTCGGGATTCGTCCGACAACCATGCCGTGTTGCATTGGTCACTGCGTTGTCCAGGATAACGTTGCACGCCATGGGATCCAGCATCACCACATGAAGGGGGCATTCAAATTCGACGTCTCTGCCTCTCACAAAGTCTTCCGCAAACTGGTGAAGATTGACAACCTCCGGCTCTGATTCGTATTGTCCGGCCACCATCCTCAGCATCGCTTCGCGCAATTTGCACCACCACATCCCTCTGAAGAGGCCGTCGGAGGCTTTTGAAAGGAGGTCAACATCTTCCCCATGCGGGCGGGCGTGACAATACAAGTCGATGCACCCAGAAGCATCCGCCATGGCGTTTTTCAGCATGTGGTTCAGGACGCTGTCAGCAGTTTGCCCATCCTTGAGGGCCTTGCGAACCTCTGCTATGGTCTTGCGACCCTCTGCTAATGAATGGAGAAGGTTGTCTATGTATGCGGCCTGGTCTTTAGCCTCCGACTCCCAGACGTAGGCAGAGCGGATGAGATGGACTGTCCAAATCCCTGTTGTGCCTATGCGACAAACCCAGGAGGCATGTAAATGTGGAGACGTAAGGGGCCAGCAGACCAGTACTGTACACTGTAACACGCTGACTGTGGCAGCGATTCTGCTTCCAAGACGGCACAGGAAGCTAGACTGCACACAGTGCAGGAACAGGACGACCAAAAACGTGGCAGTGTCCAGGAAATCGAGAGCGGAGGCACCAAAAATCGATTCGTACAGAGAGGCATACAGTGATGACGGAATGGCATTGCTTTGAAAGGATGCAGCTGTACTGTTGTTGATACTGCGGATACTGCTGACATTGAGGAGGACAGGCTGCTGCAAGAGACTGTCCTTGACCTGTGCGACATGACTGTGCCAATGCCATGACACTTGGCACGTCATACACAGTGATCCAAACGCCAGCAAGTAGGGTGCATACGGCCTCACGCTGGAGGCAAAACAGAGGGCAAATACCGAAGCCATACAATACAGCAGCAGCAGACCACAACACCAGTCTGAAGCCTGTGGAACATACTGGAACTGATGGCCAATCGAATCGAAAATAAGTTGTAAAATTAGCAGCACGCCAACTGTTGCACACCAATGGTACGACTCTTTGATGCGGATTGCCATAGTCCCAGTCTGGAAGGTGCTCCCCTCAAGATGGCTGGCGGTGTCTTCTGGACCTGCACTTAATGCCGGCTCGTTTGAGGGCGTTTTCGTGCGGGGGACTAACGTTTGCCCCAGCGGAGGACTTGGAGGCACTGGCGAGACCTGATCATTACTGAGGGCGAACGTCCTAGACTGCACGAACGCCAACTCTGCGGTCTCGATGCCACGAAATCCTGGTGACTTGACATTGGAATTGAAAGATCCATCGGATTCATTTGGGGTCACGGCGAAAAACCTTGGGTTAGACGCTGTGCCTGGTGCCCTGGACTTGCCCTTCGACTGCACGGACATCCATGTTGCGATACTTCGGGCCCCGTCCGAAAAGGTGCTAGACTTGCACGGCGCCACCGAATGCACAGACAGACCCCCTGGGTCTGGCATGCTGCATGCACCCATCGTGGAACTACCAGGGCTTCGGGATACATGCGAGAACCGCGGGGAACAAGCATCGTGTGCTTTGGACATCCCTTGTCTCTTGGACAGCCTGGAGTTGCTTCGTGCCCCATCCGGGCCATGGTAACAATCCCCCAAGACAGAGGACCTACTTGAAGGGGCTGGAGAAGCTGAGCTTGGATTTATTGGACGGACTTTCGAGGAAGATCTGCCTGGGGCGTTGAATGGGGAGCGAGATTCTGATGGAGCGTCCCACGGGTGCACTGCGGATGAAATGAGAGTCGCACCCTCCTCAGCGGTGGCAACGTATCTCTCTTTCGAAAGAGACCCCCGTGGGCTTGGAGTCCCCAGTAAATTGACAGAACCCAGCACTGGTGCAAAAGCAGAAGTCAGGGGCGAAACCACGCTACTGCGGGGCTCGCTACTGCGGGCCTCGCTACTTCGGAGGTCATCCAGGACCATCGGAGAATGTCGACGAGCGGGATCAACATTCATTGTTGTGAAATCAAGGAACCCTTGGGCCTCTTGGACCTGATGCAGACATCAGCAAAGAGGAGGATGCACCAGCGGTGGTGCACTATTTCCACATTTCCCCCACATGCAGCAAATCCTGTCCTTTTAAATTGCACCGCACCCAAGCGAGACATGACAAGACAAGTGCATTATATTTCACTCACCAGGGTGTTTGGGCAACCATGCGATGTCCCCTTGCGTCTGCCTCCCCTCCTCATGGTCTCACCCACATCCGTGCTAACAGAGCTCTCCGTGTCTGATGCATCAGAAGGTTGCACTGTTTCTGTACACCACCATGTGCAGCAATTGGAGGTTGGTCTATTTTTGAGGTCGGGCGCCACTGAATCCAGCGCACCCCTTGAGCAGATTTTGAAGCTTGTTTGACTATGTGCAAACGTGCGCAGATGTGGAACGCCGACGGTTGGCTTGGGGTATGAGGTACAGCAGTATGAGCATGCAGTGTGCGCAATTCTTTCTTGTACATAAGAAATACAAGGAAGCCTTTTTTCAACATAGTATGAAACTTCTTGAGAAAAGGGAGGTTTTAAGGGCCCCAAGTGTTGTACCATTCTCCCCAATGAGAACGCTTTATGTCGCCACATCACTCCAGACGTCAGTGGCACATGGCGGCAAAAATGGCATTGAAGCAGGTGTACAGAAACAGTGCAACCTTCTGATGCATCAGAGACGGAGACTTCCAGCACTTGCCCTGGCAGGTGTCACTTACATCTGTGCTAAATCCCGAAGAGTTCAAGGATAGGCTGCCACGCCGTGGGTCACCTCTATCCGTGCTTAACCCTGATTTCGGCATTCCACTATCTGACACCGACGACACACTACGCCCTGAAACTACTTCACTTGAGCCCTCACTGTCGCAAACCTCGCCCTCTTCAGATGACATTTCCTGCAATCCCCATGCATCCCACTACGGCTCCACCCGTCGCCTTTTTGGCAACGACCGCATGTTGTTTGGATGTGTCTCACGGCCTGGCGCCCCGCCAGCGCCAGCGATCCGCCCCTGCATTGCCCTCCACTGCCAAATGTGAGGGGACCCAGCAAATCAGCAAATCAGCCCCCACCCTCTCCCGCTCCCACAAAATCTATTCCCATAGATCCCGATGTCCGACCTCCCCACTTGCCGTGCAACACTTGACCGACCATTCCACTATGCCCTTGTACACGTACAATGAGTCCATCACAACCACCAACTTTTCCCCGGCCAATCTCTGTAGCACTGCATGCAACACCCCCCGTAATTCCCCACGACTCACACACGCTCGCTCTGATTCCGGCACACATGCCGCAAGGTTGCGCTCCGGCTGTTCCCCAAAGAAAAACCCATACCCTGCCTACATCCACCCCCGAACTCGTTTTGCCGACCCATCTGTATACGCCTCCACCTAACCCTACGAAACCAAGTCCTCCAGCTCCCTGATTGCGGCATCCCGATGTGAACCCTAGATGGCTTCCTTCACAACTAACTTGTCCGCCAATTTCACCGGCCTCGCGGTGGTTGGTGGCTATGCTTTTCCCTTGAAGATTCCTGGGACATGTGGATTGTCAAACCACCCATCAAGGACCCCCACGAAGTGTTGCAAGTCCCGTCTTAAGCACAACATGTCCCGCTCCGCTCGCCATCATCTCAAAATCCCCGCCCACCCCGGCATGAGCTCATCTAATATTGGAGGCACACATTGGTACTTTGCGTGGCGGGCAAGTTCCACTGCACCTTCTGCCCTACCCAAATGATTAGCCCCTACGCCAAGATCAATGAAAGGAGGGGGCTGTCACATATTAAGCGACTGGGCTTGACATGCCCTTGTTCTACCACCGCCATACCAGACGCGCGCCTGAGTGTGTCCGCCATCAAGGCAATAAAGAAGCAGTGTTGAAAAACATGTTCATGGTTCTCCACTTTGTTGTCCAATGGGCACCCCCCCCCAACCTCTCAATTGGTGTGCCCACCGGCAATTTCTTCCACAAGCACCTCCTAATGAAGTCCTTGTTTCATTTCGAAAGTCTCTCAAAAGCATGGCAAACTTCTGGTGGATACCGCGCCGTGTGCGGGTGTGCTGCATGAACAGTAGGGTCTTTCGAGATGTCCAAGCATAAGCTCACGGCCCCAAATTCGGGTCACAATATGATGACATAGACCGATACCCTGCCTGTAACTCACCGACCCGACGCAAATACACTGGCTGCCATGTGGGAGCAAGTTGCTCCCAAAATTGCAATGGTATCGCATCCCCGTCCACCAAATCACCCCATCGTACCACTCCTCGTTTGACAAGGGCTAAACAATAGTAAGTCAACAACAGTTCATTGCCCAGCCATGCATTGTGCCACACGGGCATTTGATGCAGGCGACGCTCCATCTCCGGACAATTGAGTAGGCTTTTAGGCATCCCTGTAAAAAGGAGGGAGCTGGCAGCGGCACCAAACCCAGGTGTAAATACAGCAAGAACGCTTCCTCAAACACCAAACTTGTCGCAACAGCCCACCTGCGAAAAGGCCCCACATGCCTCTTTGCAAACCTTTCCGGTTTCAAGACATCATTCACAAACCTGTGGCTATGTACCCACTGTACATACGCCGCTAAACTGGCTTGTCCCATCCCCCCTTCTATAGGTGTTGCTTGGCCATAGAACGGCGATGGCCGTTACACTCTAGAATCACTGCGGGATCAAAGTGCATTGTCATGAATACGGCACCGGAGGCACCGTCATAGATACAATGCCGGAGGCGCCAGCACAAATAGTTCAATGTCATGTTCCCTCCCATGGTGAGCCCACACATACCCGCTTCAGGCACTTGCCCCGGCGGGTATCACTCACATATGCGCTAAACCCCGAGGAAGCCGAAGATGAACTGTCACAACAAGAGTCACTCAACTCCTTGCTCAGTCAGAGCTTAATGCCTCACTATCTAAAGCTGCAGATGCGGTAGCCCCTCAGACCGCACCACTGGACCCCCCACTGTCAACAACCTCTCCGTCTTCGGACGGTATTTTCGCCAACCCCAACGCCTCCCATTGTGGCTCCACACGCCGCCTCTGAGGCAACAAATGAGTGCAGATTATTTGGGTGTGCCAGCCGAGCCAGCCGACCCTACTCAGCCAGCTGGGCTGCACGTACATTGGTTTCCACGCCCAAATGCGAGGGAACCCGGCGAATAAGCAGCTGTGCGCCTGCCCTCTCCCTCTCCCACAGAATCTGTTCCCACAAATCCCGATGTCGGACCTCCCCACTAGTCATGCACCAGCAGTGGCCATCCACTTGATTGATCACTCCACTATGCCCTTATAAATGTACAAAGAGTCCAACACAACAACCAGCCTCCCCTTGGGTCGCCTGTGCAGCAAGGCATGCGATTTTGCTCGGCTCGCACTCTATCGTTTGATCTCTGGCACAAGAAGGGGGGTCATTAAGAGGGGGAAAAGGGTGTTCGTGAAGTGCAATGTTGTAAAAAGACAGCGTGTAGCTCATATGTGCAACCATTGTTGCCGGCAATTGGCGATGGCGGTTGGTGGCGATTGGCGGCTGTCGGTTGGCGACTGGCGGTTGATGGCGGTTGGTGGTGGTTGGTGGTTGTTGGTGGTTGGTGGCAGTTAACACCGGTTGGCAGATGGCAGTTGGTCGCCGCTTGCGGTTGGCAGTGGGCGGTTGGTGGGGGTTGGCGGTTGGTGGTTGGTGGTCCCTTGGGGCAGTCCTTAAGGGCGGTCCTCAACAAAAACAATCTACTTCCCTAGGGACCGCCCTGGGCACCAGCACCGAAAACTTGCGCCTTGACCGGTCCCCATAGTAAACTCTAAAGCCGGCATGCATCCATGCCTGCACTCCTTTGGCCGAACCATCGGTGTACACCCCCACCCAACCCTACAATACCAATTCCTCTACCTCATTGATTGTGGCATCCCGATGTGCTCCCCATTTTGCTTCCTTTGCCGCCAACTTGTCCATTGGTTTCTTTGCCTGAGCGTTGGTTGGCGGCTACGGCTAACTCTTGAAAATCCTTGGCATTTATGGGTCGTCAAAGCACCCATCCAAGACCCCCACAAAATGATGTATATCTAGTTTGGAGCAGGACATGCCACGTTCACATCGCAATGTCCTCAAAAAACTCGCCTACCCCGTAATGAACTCATCTCCCCGTAATGAACTCATCTAAAACTAGTGCCACGTGTTGGTATTTCACGCGGCGACGCAAATTCCATTGGACTTTCCACCTTGCCCAGAAATAGCCCCCGTGCTGAGGCCACGGAGAGAAGCGGACTGTCACAAATCAACCTACTTGGCTCTACAAACCCCCTCCCCTCCACGGCCACCACTCCAAACGTGCGGTGCACCGTGTCCATCATGAAGGCACTAAAGAAGTAGTGTCAAAAAACATGTTCATGGTTCCCCACCTTGCTCTCTAGCGGACAACCCCCCCCCCCCCCCCAAACCTCTCCATTCGTGTGGTCACTAGCAGCTTCTTCCATAAACACCACCTAATGAAATCTTTGTCCCACTTTGGCAACCAGAACAGCTCAAAGCTCGCCACACTTTCGGTAGTTGTCGCGGCGCATGTCGCCGCCGACATTGCATGCACAACAATATCTTTCTAGAAGTCCATGCATACGCCCAGCGCCCCATCTCAGGACCACTATAAAGGGTGACGGACTGATATGACTTTTGCAATTGCAATTCACCCACTTTGCGCAAGTCCACTGGCTGCCACGTTGGAGCCAATTGTTCCCCCCCCCAAAAAAAAACTGAAGCCGAACGGCACTCCCGGCCACCAAATCCCCCCACCACAACATGCCCCGTTTCACAAGAGATGGACAGTGGTAGGTAAGGTGCAATTCATTACCCGACATGGCATTGTGCCAGACCGGCAGTTGGTGCGCGCGGCGCTTTGGAAGGGGGGGGGGGGGGGCTTCTTGTTTTGCAGGGCTGTTTGAAGGCGTATTCAATAGTCTGAAGGTGGGGCCGCGAAGCGGCACCGGACCCAATTGCAAATAAGGTAAAACCTCCTCAAAGACCAAATTTGTCGCAAAGGCCCAACGGGCAAAAAGTCCTACATGCCACTTTGCAAAACGCTCCATCCATCCATCATGCACAGGAGTGTGGCTATGCACCCACTTCTAATATACAGAAAGACTAGCCTGATCTAGGCCCCTGCTGAAGGTGGCAGTTGCAGAATCAGCATCGTGAGATGCTAGGCATTCAATTCCAACGCAATGTGGTGGACTAAATCAACCGCCGTGCAAAAATGCTCCATCTTTTTTTTTTTTGGCTGACTCCAGAAGTTCAAAGAGTACTCAAGACTGTGCTTGGCAAAGTGGGCATCTCCAGCATATGATACAGTGGATCCCCGCAACGCGGGGCACATGGCAAAGACCCAGGGTTCACATGCGTATACCAGAGGGCTCTCTGATGCGGTAGGCAAACCGCCACGCCATATGGCAAGCCTATAATGCGTAAGTTTTAAGGAGGTTAAGACATGCTGGATCACGTGTGTGCCATTCCCCACAGGTCCTCAAGAGAGACAAGCTTTTGTCGCTTTGCAGGGGCCATGACCGGTGGCGGGCGTTGGCCCAGGATGCCGGGCCTTTTGCGGCACTGACGTTTAGGCAGAGGCGACTCCACCCGGTGGGCGGCGCGCTCAGATGCCCACAATTGGCTCATCACCGAAAAGAGCTGAATCCTTCGGTTATGCCGCTGGTAGTGCTGGTCTGCGGAGGTGGTCCACACTCTAGCACGTCGCAGAAGGGTGTGCCAGTGCCGTGATTGCCGCACCAGATCATCTAGCACGCCGCAGTATGAATCCATCAGTGAGGCCCCGAGAACGGCACGCTGATGCAGAAACCAAGGTTGGGCCAGATACTGCATTGCCGAAGCTACCTGTTGTGCCCCTGGGTCTGCGGCAATGGGACAGAGGCACTGGTCGAGATATTTCACCGCCCATGACCTGGTATGGTACGACTGCGGCCGGTCCCATGTGCGCACCGCTCTACGGTGGGACGTCTCTTGAGAGACGCGGCCATCCCGCCGCGATGTTCTCTCCCGGGGCCCTGTGTACCCTACTTGATTGCGGAGGACAGAGTCCGTGGGGTTCGGTCGTACAGCTGTTGGGCGCAGCTTTGTGTACCATGCCGGCACCACTGTGGATAGCGTGGGCGACACCTGTGGGTCGCGGGGGCGCATGGTGATTTGGCCGCGCAGTTGGCACACGCCATGTAGGGCGTGGTACTGGTGCCAGGCCACACGCTCCCTGAGGTCTACCCGCATTGTTCGGGGGATGTGGTCCCATAGGGACTGTGGTATGCGAAGGCAGGAAACATGGTGTAGGTCCGCCGCCGACGCCCTGTTCCACCATTCCGTGACCGTATCTTGCCATGGTCCCCAGGTGCTAAGCCACATGTTGCGAAATGCGACCTTCCAACGCATGCAGTGGATGAGGCGCTTGTGGACAGTGGTACCGTGATGGAGGGGACATATGGGGCATTTGGGGGTGGTATGGTCCCACGGCGCGCCCGTCCCATCCCATCGTACCTGGCCCTAGAGCCATTTAACCCACAGCATACGTCGGTCCCCGCGCATCGGCAGCCAAGATACCCAGTGCGCACCGTCGAAAGTGACAACTCGCCTCCGTTGGAGGATCCATTTCCGCGCCGGAGTGGGGGCGGGCCCGCCGCACATTGCAATATCTTCGGGGCGCCGGGGGTCGTAATCCGGCACGGGTAGGCGCGTGGCCATCTTGGCGAGCAGGTCTACTTCCCCATTGCGCCGAATTTGTTCGCGTTCCTGCGCGTTACGGGCCTCCGTCTCAAGGCGGTGGGTGGGGATCCATTCCGCGGCGACGTCTTTGTGTTCCACCTGGTCGCACACTTTGTGGCGGATGTCGGCGTCGGAACATTCGTGCGTGGGTCGGCGGTGTGCGCATTTGGTGACGGCCATGTTGTCGATATATTGAGTGTCACCGTCAGATGCGATGGCTGCACCAATGGCTGCTCCGTACATTTCAGCCCTGTAGGACTGCTGTGGGCCCGCCACCCGGGCAAGGATGCGAAGAGGCCCTTTTGTCACTGCTGCGCCCGCCGCCTGGTATTCCGAGCCCGCAATCTGAACTGTTTGAAGGCTGCCATCGGAGTACAGGGACGTTCCGGTTGGCGGTTGCTGGTTTGAGTAGCACGGTGTACCCGCGATGGTGACAGGGCGGTATCCCGCAGGCACCGTGCCCGCCGAGGGGTCTTCGTGGTACCGGTGTGGGGCAATGTAGTGGCGCGTGTGGAGGGCATCCCCCACCTGCTCTTTGCGGGCTGACAGGAGGACGCCGTCATCGGAGCTTTCGCTGTCGATGAGGTTGGGCCCCCCGGCCGGCCGCGGCGGAAGTGCTATGTGAAGTGCGGTGCGAGCACCCAGCTGGGTGAGTATAGCCAGGTAGTTGCGAATAGGTACCGCTCGGGAGGGCAGTTCTTTGCTAAGGTCGCAACCAATGGATCCCGGACGTGAGCGTAATGTGTTCTGTACCATTGTGGTGAAGCGTGCTATGTGGGCCCAAAACAGTTGGTGTAACCCCATTCCGCCCAGGCGGTGAGGGGAAGTGACATGGAGGACGTTGTATGATTTGTGAACGTCCACCTTATTGAGTTCCATGCCCTCCGCCATAAGCACAAACCGCAAGCACATGGAATCCATGGTTTTGAACATTGAGCGCCGTGCAAAAATGCTCCATCGAGCGATAGGCCCGCGCCATCAAGTAAAATACTGGAACAATCCAAGAAGCGGAAAGAAATGCTTTTTCGTCTAACCCCAACAGCAAGGCTGCCACCGCCCGTGCCCGTGCCATCATTTTTGCGATACAAGCGGTATGCCGTGTCGCACGACACATTTCCCAGCAACGTTCCTAGGTACTTCACATGCTCTTTCACCTTAAGACCTGCCACCGTGGCTGGCATCTGCTCCCCGTCCCTGACCTTTACTATGGCACAAGTTTTGGACAGGTTCACCCGCAGACCTGAGAAATACCCAAAAACACCCAGCCAATACATAACTACCCGAGTTGGAGCTCCCAGGGCGGAAAAGGGCAAGGGTGGAGTTTGTGGCCTCCACGTGGGAGGTGGACGTGGAGACGCAAGTTGGGGAGCAGACCCCCCCCTCCGCGTTTCATTCCCATGTGCCATCACCATAGCATCAGGGGTGCACGTGAAGGGGGGGGAGCAGCTCTTGGCGCTGGCACAGCGCTGTGCGCTGTGCGCGTACCGGTTGCAGGGTGGGCATTGGAAATGGGAGTGCGCAGTGCGGGGCAGGCAGGGGGTGGCTAAGGGACAGCTAGTTCGGTATGGGGTGCTCCCGATCACCGGGGTGAGGGGGTGGGGGGATCGCTTGGAGGCGCACATGGACCATGTGTGGCTTCTAATGCACTCCCATGCGCAGGCGGAGACCCGGGTGCACTCTGGGGAGTTGGGGGCGGTACAAGTGGAGGGAGACGGCGACAACGGCGACGCCTGCTAGGGCATCAGTGGGGGTTCCAAGGGCTCCAAGGGAAGGGGGCTGGGGGGCCGTCCCCCCCGCTACCCAAGTGGTGGATTGGCTGCAGCAGCAACCTCAAAAGTCAAAACCTACGCTAGGGGTCAACATGATGCTCCTAGTATCTCAAAGTACGCCCAAATAGCTGAACTGGGCTAAGTGCGCCCCCTTAGTGCACCCCCTAAAAGGCCACCGAGTAGCAGCAGCGGGCAGTGGTGGTGGAGGGGGAGGTTTTGCAGCTGAGGGGGAAGCTGCAGGAGGCGAAGGCGGCAGAGGCGGAGAGGGACCAGCTCCGCGCGCGGGTGAAGGAGCTGGAGGCACGCAAGCCAAAGGGGCAGGGGCCGGTGCAGCAGCAACAGGGGGTGGGGACCGAGGGGGGGGAAGGCGGGCGGGGAAAGGACCGGGCGGGGGGGGGGGGGGGGGCAGTACCTCTTCGGTGCTGCCCAGGATTGGCGGCAGCAAGCCGAGGCCGCCAGGGGCCTGTTGTCCGCGGTGGGTTGGACAGTGCGATTGCTGCTGTCGCGGCAATTGGGCGAAAGGCCCACTATGGAAAGTCCAAAACAATGTCCAACCATGACATTGTGGCCTCCAAGTACCCGACAAATGTCATGGTGCAGGCTTGCTTGCACCCCCGATTTTTCGATCCTGAAACCCCCCGCGCGATCTGGGACGGGCACCCCCGATTTTTCGATCCTGAAACCCCCCGCGCGATCTGGGACGGGCAGCAGTGGGAGCTAGCGGGGAATCTTTGCCCGACACGCGACAAACGGATTAACATGGTCCAGTCCGCACAACCGAGCTGCAGTGGTGCAAGACGTTGCTTTGAACAAACCTTCGCCCAAACAATAGGTCCCTATGGCCAAACGATGGGTACCTATGCCCAAATAATAGGAACCTATGGCCAAACGATAAGTACCTATGCCCAAATAATAGGTACCTACGTTGTTGACGTCATTGTTGACCATTGCCAACAAATAGCCAATCTGTGTGTATGGGTCCATACTACGACAACCATATGTCAACAATCCTTTCATTGTCCACCTGTCCACACAAGAAGTACGACATGTGGACACTACCACCCCTCCCCCGTGTCAATGCCCCGGGCCGTGATTCTTCATTCAAGAGGGGGTCCATTGGCCAAGGGGGGCCATGTTTCTTCTTTCGAGAGGGGGGGTCCATTGGCATGGGCACCGGGGGTCCATTGACCTGAATTCTCATTGAAAATCTAGAAAAACGCGCTGTGTAAGCACTTTCCAGCTTGTGCCATCGCTGTAAACATGGTCTAGACATAACATTTGTACCTCTTGCATCTTAGTGACGGCTTTAGAGCTGATGTTGGCAACTTTTTGCACTTTTTCACACTAGTAGAGCTCAACTTGGCAATTTTTTATTGTAGCTCTCGACATTTGCAGCCTTTCCCATGTGCCATCAATGTTTGATTCTTTCTTTACACACAGCAACATACAGCAGCGAGCACAACAAAAAGCGCAACTGCAACGTTTGAAAGATTGATTGTTGAAACTGGTGGCCCCAGGCCTGCTTCAAAATGTCTCAACGCTTATCTCCTTCATGTGGCAGTGGATAAAGCTGACAAGAGGGATTGCATAATGCTTGAAACTGGTGGCCCCAGGCCTGCTTGAAAAGGGTTCAGCATTATATAGCAACACACAAAGAATTCAGATGTGGCCCAGACGAAGGAACAGTTGTGGAACTGTTTGATAAAATATCATTTTGAGAAAAAAAAGGTTGGGCTGAAGAAAACAGAGAGGACCCAAATGGCACTACTTGTGTGCCTCCTTTCTGTGCCGCTTCTTGCGCAAATCCATAAACAAAGAGGCATCCAATGGCCTCTGACTCGCCTGTTTTTGAGGCACCACATCCAGGGCACGGCGCTTTTTCACTTCATCAACAATCCGCAATGCATGGCCCTCCAATACTGCAAAAGCTTTCAAGGACTTTGCAGTCATCAAGGTCAGATCAGAGGGTGCCGCCCGCGCATCGCGCGCACCGCGCAAACTGCATCATTGCGGTATCCTGGGTTTTACACCATGCTGCAGAGCATAGCCTCAAGACTTCAAAATGGAGCAACGTAGTGACTTGCAGCGCACATGCGCATCAGGGTTCACAGATGCAGCCAAACTCACATACCCTGGTGCACTCTGTGCACCGCGCGCACCGCGCGGGCGGCACCCTCTCAGCCATGCAAGCAAAACCTGCCCGAGCCAAAGCAGGGGCATAGTAGTTGTATGCAAGAGTGCCCAAAAAGGCCACAACATCTGTACCTGCACTTGGGACACACTGTTTGGTCTTTTTCGCAGCGGCTCACTATCACTGCCACTATCACTATCACTGTCACTACCACTGTCACTACCACTGTCGCGACGGGGGGCCCACCGTTCTCCCACCCCGGCAGCACTCAAGCAGGGCCCACCAGGGCCATGGGCGTATGAACGCCCCCCACTCTCCCCAGGCTGCTCTGCGCGGGTAGGCCTGCTGGCCCCCAGGCATGCGCCCCAGCGCCCACTGACACCCTGCCCTGCTTGAAAAG
This sequence comes from Eutreptiella sp. 'Long Island Sound 2002', assembly GCA_964036045.1. Classification (NCBI taxonomy): domain Eukaryota; phylum Euglenozoa; class Euglenophyceae; order Eutreptiales; family Eutreptiaceae; genus Eutreptiella; species Eutreptiella sp. 'Long Island Sound 2002'. Next base: position 17,331,337 of record OZ038401.1, on the reverse strand, counting down.
GGTTCAGCAATACATAGGAACACACAAAGAATTCAGATTTGGCCATCGTTGGCTATCGTTTGGCCATAGGTACCTATCGTTTGGCCATAGCCTATAGTTTGGGCAAAGGTACCTATCCTTTGGGCATACCGGGGGGGGGGGATTGGTGCGGGCACATTTTGGCAAGGCAAAATTTGGTGAGGGGAAATTTTGGTACAAAATCTTAGATACCATGGAAAAAGGTGGTACAATTTGTCCATAAAGTAGGCACACCGGGAATTGATCCGAGGAGCAGCGTAGTACCTTACCAACTCAGCAACCTGCTTCCATCATGAACCATCTGTGAAACGGGGTACAAAGTAAAATCATTTTTCGCCAAAACAAGTTCCCACTGCCCTGGATTGTAATGGAGAGAAAATGTGCATAGATCTGGTAAAGGGAAGAACGCGGCTTCAGTCCTTAAATACCACGGCAAAATGTGGTACAATTTTGCTGTGCCACATTTCGCCGTTCCGAATTTCGCACCTGCCAAATCCCCCCCCCCCCCCCGGTAGGCCCCTATGGATTGGGCATAGGTACCTATCGTTTGGCCATAGGTACCTATCATTTGGCCATGGGTACCTATCATTTGGGCTTAGGCACCTATCGTTTGGCCATAGATCCCTATCTTTTGGCCATAGGTCCCTATCGTTTGACCATAGGTACCTATTGTTTGGCCGTGCGGAGCATCGTGCTGTGCGTTGAGAGTGTGGCGGCCAATAATATTGAAGCGTCATCAGCTTTTGTGCGCGCCTTACCATACCACCACAAGGGCATCATGCATCATGATCTGAGGTCGCCGTCAAAAGAGCAGCAATGTGCTGAGGCTTTCAACGGCCCGACCGCCATGCCGATGGACTGATTAGCTATGAAAAGCACACCACAAAGCACCATGCCTTCGCATCGCCCTGTGTGGGCTGAGTCTCGGCGGGTTGGAGTTAGTCCACTGCCAACAGTTTGCACCGTTTGCCCCATGGCCGCCACAGCCGTGTCAGACAATGTGTCGCCATCCATCCAACCCCCAGATTGTGAAGCTGGGAGGCAATGCCCCGACCTCTGCCCACAAACAGCACACACGCGCGCGCACACACAGAACACACACATACACACACTCACACACACATACATACCAGCACTCAAGGAAACGTTGGAAGAAGACGTCCTCCAGGCAACAAAAAAGTGTCCCCACATCCGGTAACGGAATGAAGGCCAGACGCCGGTATCAACAAGACGCACAGACCGCGATTTCATTTGCTGTGCACTCTGCACCAACCGCTGTAGATAGCGTCCAAACCGCTGTCCCTCAGTGCCGTTGGCGTGACGACTGCTCTTTCGGCTGGCCAGCGGCAGGCGTGCTTTGATGAATCAACGGAAAATGCACTTGGGGGGGCGGGGGGTAGGAAACACCCGGTCGGAGAAGCGCCTGTGTACACCGAGAGATATCAATACTGCGATGCACAGCAGCACATCTGGTGGGCTAGGAATCTGAAAAGAGGACTGTTGAGTCTGACAGACAAGTACCAAAGAAAGACGCCGGAGAGGGCGAACCGAGGGCTGTGAAACGTAGGGGGAGGGGGACATTTCTTAGCACGCCACCACTCCAGCCGTTTGGCTCCCGCTCCAACCCCAGGAGAGTGAAGTGTTGTGGGGCAGGTGCAGGCTGAGGAGGGAGGGAGGGGGATCCCAGTGTTGGAGACAACAACCTTGACAATGGGAAATGGCCCAAAAAATGCCAAATCTCTCGGCGCCAAACCTGAAATTGTAATGTTCAAAACCACGGAAACAATTCAGCAAATTTCCATGTTTTCTGGAGCTTGAAGGGATTGTTGGCGGGGTGGGGTGGGGGTTCGGGAGGTCGGGGGGGGGGGGGGGATTACAACCATGGCAAAAAAAAAAACGCCAATTCATCCCTGCCCCCCCCCCACCTCTCAGTGTAGGGTGGAGCAGGGCAGGTGATCAACCGTCTGCGTTACCGGTATGGGCACGCCACATCAGATATGTCCCCAGAAAACTGGAATTTTGCACCACACATTGTCCCTCTCTATTTTCAGGCTGTTCTCTTTGAATGCTGCCAGTCCCAACTGACCTTGAAATCCCTCTAATCCCTGTGCACTGCCCTCGGACAAAAATGAAGGTCGCGCGGCTCCCACCAGAGCCAACCACCAGCACCCCTTTGCAACCCCCCCCCCCCCCCGGCAAGATCATGGGAGGACCCTGAGAGTTTTCGCTCATCCCTGAGCCACAGCAGGTACGCGCGAAGGATATCTGAGACACGGAGGTGCCATGGTCAGTGATACGAGACATGAGGATAGAAACACGACTGCTGCCCCCATTCCGCCGCCTGTGTGTCAGACCCAGGGACCGGGCTGTGGAGTGGGGTGCGGTGGGGGCCACTCTCCTGGAATACAGTCAAAGCCCTGCTGCATAAGGGCACCCTTCCACCCCTGTCAGACGACTGCCTGTCGTGAAACCATACCTCACATGCGCCTTTTGGCGGGGAATCCGGGAACGGGGCACCGTACATCGGGGCGGTCCTCAAGGGAACAAAAAAAAAAGTGTTCCAAAACTGCCCTTTGCAAAAAGACCGCGTGTAGCTCATATGGTTGGTGGCCATTGGCGGTTGGCGGGTGGCGGTTGGTGGTGATTGGCGATTGGCGGTTGGTGGCGGTTGGTGGCGGTTGGCTGCGGTTGGTGGTTGGCGACTGGTGGTTGGTGGGGGTTGGTGGTCGGCGGTTGGCGGTTGGTGGCGGTTGGTGGTTGGTGGTCCCTGGGGGCAGTCTCTAAGGGCGGTCCTTAGCAAAAAAAAAGGGGGGGGGTTCGGGTTCCTAAAGGACCCCCCTGCAGTCACTGTACATAGCGGATGATGAAAGCAACAAAACCGCAACAGGGCAACCGATAAATCATAGCAACTACATCATATACAACCACATGCGGAGCGACAGTCCAACTGCACGCTGCGCAGACGTCAAGGGGACGAGGACTAGATATGGGAGAGGTCAGGATCCGGCCCGCGTCTGGAAGAGGGACATGAGGAAGGGGCAGGAGGGGTCATGGGTAGGGCATGGCTGATCGCGCCACTCAATAATCGAATGCCGCGTGGGGTGCGTTGGAGGCGGCATCGGTTACGTGATGGCGCTTGGTGATGGTTCTCTCAGTGGGTGAAACTCTACCTCAAGACCGCCCTGACTTTGGAGCGCCTTCGTGGGGCCCCCCTCCCCCCAGGGCCAGCGCTACGACGGAAGGGCAGGCGAGGGGGCAGGGCAGGGTTGGGGTCAAGATTAGGATGCCACGCGGACAGGGGAGGGGACGGGGCAAAGGGTCAGAGAGGCGCATTCTGTGCAGCCCTCCCACGTCTGTCCGTGGACAGCCCTCCGGTCACCAATGCACATGTGAAGCAGGCGGCAGGAGCATGGCCGTCCAGTGCACTGTTCCTTCAAAAGGGCACGGGACGATGGGTGGGACGGAGGAGGCGGTCGCACGCAGCGATCCCGTGGCTGCGGGTGGCCGGTGGGTGGCTGCTCGGGCGATGGGCTGGTGAGCTCCTTTGGACCCGGGTGGATTCCGCTTGAAAACACCTGCGGCAACGCAGAAAGAGAGGTCCTCGGACTATCAGATACAGAAATTGCCTTGAAATCTGCGAATGGTGAAGCCACCCCCCAGACGCCGGATGCAGCATTCGTGTCCAGGCCAAAGGTGCGCTTGAGGAAGCTGTTACAGGAGCGGTTCTTGGCGGTTAGAAAACGCACGGAGGCAGCGAAGCGGTTGCGAAGGAGCTTAGGGGGCGGCGTACGTTGCATCCCACCATGACTGGGCCGGTACCGGCACCCACGGTGTGGCCAGAGTGCCTTTTAAGGGTGGGGGGCGCGGGGTCTCACCCAGCCCCCCCCCCGCCCTCTTGGGGTGCCGAGTTGTGAAAAGGAACTCTGGGGCTGGGTGACCCTGCACTCTGACCATGTCATCGGCGGCCTACACTTTACCCAGGCGGTCCGCCGAGGCTCTCAGCTGGGTGGCGGTCAGCTTCTTGGACACCACCAGCGGACTGTTGCAGTGCAGGTCCGCCAACTGTTTCTGCTTCGTGTTGCTGTCCGCCACGGCCTTGTCGAACAGCACCTGCGGGCACAGACGGAGGCAGAGGCACAGAGTCAGAGGAATGGGGGCGTTCGGCCTCCCAAAGGACGCCCCCGCCCTACGCCCTACGCGTCAACAGAGCAAGGGCCGACCAAACCCTACGGTCGGTTGTAGCCAATCGGCGCCGGATGCCTATCAAGTTGAACCGGCTCAAGGGGGGCGGCCTGTCCCCCAACCGGGTGTGAAAACTTTTGGGAGGCTGGAAGGGTCTGCCGGTCAGCCGGGGTCCCAGGGGGGGGGGGGGTTGGTGGATAGCCCAACATACGAACCTGAAATGATCCCCATGACGCGCTGATCATTTTGGAGGCGGGCTTGGAGTGTGTGCTGCGGCCGCGCTGCCGTACGTGGGGACTGGCCCTGCGGCGCCAGGCCTGGTCTGCCCCTCCATTGCGCATCAGATATGTACGCCTACGCGCGTATATGCGAAAACGTATACGCGACATATACGTGACGTATACGTGTATGCGTTTAGTCTGTGGTCACTGTGCATAATTGGTAGACACTGTGCACATACACGTTTACCTGGGTGTAGTCTGTAGACACTGTGCACCACAAGTAGACGCGGCCTGCGAATTGTAGACACTGTCGGCATGTTGCAGATGCGCAGAGACAATACTTGGGGAAGGGGGCCAAAGGCCCCCTTCCCCAAAAAATGGTCCGCTAACGGCGTTTACCCGTGCACAAGGGCATGTATGCGCGTATACGTATACACAACGCATACACGCAAACGCATACGCGGATACACGCACACACGTACAGCCCCCCATCGCGCATATGATGGACCAGGAGGGAGGAGGAGGAGGAGGAGGAGGAGGCGCGCCACCAGCGGCCCAGGGTCCGCTATTCTCCGGCGTTTGCATCGCTTTTGGAGTTCCGGTGTTCCACAGTGAGCCCCGGGTCCCAACAATCACCACCGAAATCTTAGGTCCCAACAACCACCACACTCGGCCCTGGTCCGTGGCGCGCAGACGCACGGCCTAGTCTCAGGTGCGGGATCCTGTGCGCCCATCGTTCTTCTTTACTGGGGCCTTGCTTGCGCAACGCCACAAGGAAGTCAGGTGCGCGGCCACACACTTGGCTCCAGTCACGCCTGCCTTCCACGCCCGCTCTCACACCCATTCAGGGTCGATGGCGCACAGGCCAAGTCAGGGTTCCTGTTTCTTGGTCCGAGCGCTACCTCCTCCGCACTTGCAGGTGCTGTGGGTCGGGGTGGGGGTGGGGGGGTGGGCAACAAACAAATGCTCGCACAAAGTTGGGGGGCGGGGCGGCGACCCGGTCGTCTGCAGGTGCCAGGGTTGGCATGCTGGTGACCGAGCTGCACTCGGACCTCAGTGCAGGACGACCATCTGAAATGACAAAAAAGCCACAACCCCTGAGACTGTTCCGGTACGGCTCACCAAAACCGTCGCCCGATGCAGCGTCCAACTGAGGACGCCAGGCCCATCAACCCCTGAGTTCCCGTTACCCGTGATAGCCATGGCGGTCCACTACACCACCAACCAGAGCTGATAGGTCAGAGACTCACACAGTGGAGCATTCATGGTAGAGCCATCTTTGCCATCACAGAAAACGGCCCGAATCACCCTTGCACGCTGCCCTGTACGGGTGCAGGTCTTGATAGCGGCCAACTGCCAGTGACCCGGAACGGGCCACAGCTCTGAGCTTCCATGTATTAGCCACCCAGCAGCACCCAACAGCGGCAGGGGTCCAGGACAAACCCCGCGGACCGTTCCCGGATAACAAGTAGACTGGCAGCCGTCGGGAGCAGCCGCTGCGTAATGAACAAGTTGTTGGCCGTTCATTGTGGGCCAAGGCGTGTCCTCAGTATTGGAAAAGAGAATCTGGGTTCCGACTGACGGCCCTGCCTCGTGGTGCGGTGATCATGCCTCTCCATGCGACAGGGGCACCCTCCCTCTGCCTCATCGCCCCTGGATGGCACAGGAACACCCGTACCCTCAACGGCAATCTGCTATGACTCAGGCCGCGCCGACCCTCCAACAGACGAAATTCGGCCAACCGACGTGGGCGGACGGGCTTTCAATTAAGGGGGGCGGGGGTCGATAGAGCCCCCTGGCTGGACCCCACCCCTCCCCCAAAAGGGGGCTCAATTGACGGGACCCCCAAAATCCTACCGAGATTGACCCCCGGGCCTTGGAGGTGACCCAGACCCAAAAATCGGGAAAAAATGAAAGTGAGATTTTTGGAATCAGCGCATCGAAGGGGTTCAGAAAAGTCATCCTTTGCCATATATAAATATATATTTGGAGAAAAAAATTGACCATTTTTAATGCTAAAAAAAATTTTCTGCGCCTTCGGCGCCAGAGTTCATAACAACTGATTAATGCGGCCTGTCAATTGAGCCCTTTTCCCAAACCCTCCCCACAGATTTTGGGGGCTCTATTGACCCCGCCCCCCCTCACTTGAAAACCCGGTATGCCCATCAGTTAGTGGTTGACTGGCGGCGTGTGGCAGTCGTCTGACGCACGCACACACCAGAGACAGCCAGAGGCACTGATAAAGACAGTGACCTTGACGAGCAGAGGCGTAGGCGGAGGCAGAGGCAGACCAAGTAACGGCACTGGCAGAACCCACAGAGGGACGGGCACGTGCCGAGACAGACAGCACCTTAACTGCCTCCTGTATCTCCTGATCGCTCTTCCGCACGGTCTTCTGATCGCGCGACGTGACGTATTTCGTGTGCAGCGCCCGCATCGTGCTCTGCTTGTGCTCCACGGATGTGTGGTACACGCGCGCCAGGCTCTCCTGCATTTCTTCGTCAGTCAACTGCGAGGGTGTCACCAGCTCCGACACGTACTTCTCTTGCAGCTCCGCAGCCTTGGCCGTCCGGTGCTCCATCTGCTCGTAAAAGTGGCGGTTGGCGAAATCCTCGATTTCGTCGACACTGAGCACCGTCCGATGCGGCTCTGTCGCGTACTTCTGCGACACCGCCATCATTTTCTGGGCCTCGTGCTTCATGCCGGCGGCGTACAGCCTATCGTTGAGTTCCTGCGTTCGGAAAGAAGCCGCGCAGACTGGACCGCGTAGCGGGGGAGGGGGGAGGTGGGGGGGCGAAGGGTTGAGTCTTCAAGGCTGAGGAATCGCAGAAAGGGGGGTGATTGAATAGGCACACGCTCTACTGATAGCCCACAAGAACCCCGTTCCCGTTGTGTGCGTGTGCCAAGTGCAGTTCTTGTTCGTCTCACTGAGTGTTTAGGCATAACGCCCACAACGACTTCAGGTCCTTGTGGACATGCAAGGGACAACTCCTACTCGCTCCTGAAAAATAACGCAACCGTGAATCCGCATTGTCCGTGAAGGCAACCAATGCCGGTTGGTAATCCTGGTGTACACACTGAGTAAATGGGGGGGCAGGAGAGGGGTGATTTGCTGGACCCACCCTCCCAGAGTTTGGGGAAAACCTACGAGCAACAAAAGGTACACCATGAGGGGGGAGGGGGGGATGGGCTGTTGGCCACCCACCCATTTTACAGATGCTACGGATCTTGCTACGGATGCTGTTTATTCCTGGTGGCTTCTGGAGGCTTACTACAAATCCGCGGAGGCTTCTGGAGCGTTGTTAGAAATTCCTTGAGGCTTTCCGATGATTGCTACAAATCTAGCAACCATCCAGAAGCCTCCAAGAATTCATAGCAATCATCCAGAAGCCTCCGCAGATTTGTAGCAACCATCCAGAAACTTCAAGGAAGTTACAGCAGCCATACAGTCGCCTCCAGGCATTTACAGTAATCCATCCAGAAGCCACCAAGAACTTATCGCACCCATTCAGAAGCCTGGAGGAATTTCTAGCAATTCTCCAGAAGGCCCCATGAATTTATAGAAGCCTCAGGAATTTCCAGCCATCCTCCAGAAGCCTCCAAGGATTTATAGCAACCATCCAGAGGCCACCAAGAACTTGTAATCATCCAGAAGCCTTCGAGAATTTATAGCAACCCTGGTCCTTTCTGGGTGGTTGCTATTCCTGGAGGCTTGTGGGTGGTTGCTGTAAACTGTTGGAGGCTTCCGGATGGTTGCTGTCGATTCCTGGAGCTTTTCATCTGCGGCTTGCACCACTTCCAGCAGCTCTCTGGCAGTCTTGTGCTTCACCCTTTTTGGCCATTTTCTGCAAATGACTTTATTTTGAACCCTCGGTACCGTCATCAGTGAACTTAATAAAGACTCTTCAGTGCATCCCTGTGGGGCACCGAATGCTGCACAAACTGCCACACAGGCCAGTGCACAAACTGCTTCCCCATAGTCAGTCGCCCATGCCGCAGCACAGGCTGCTGTACAGGTTGCACTGCGTGGCAGTTTGTGCAGCAGTCTGTGTAACGGGCTGTGCAGATGATGTTGCTGGGATGAGGATTTCGCAGGTTCTGCTGCAGCAGTTTCCTTTGACGTTGGGGAAGCTTTTCATTTTGTGATAAAAGAAGCAGATTCCGTGCGCAAGACTGTTGTGCCAGCGTGCCCTGAATGCCCTTGCTCTTGCCCTATGTGAGGGCCCCGCCCTCAACAATGTTGACCGCACCACGATAAGATATACCTACGTACAGCATGTGCCCTACCGCGCACCGACGCCCTCGTGTCTGTGGATGTGTGGCCCAAAGACCAGCCAAATTGCGCGACGACTGCGAACCAGGAACGTGCGCAGTGCCTCCCCTGCGGGTGTTGCAGTCTGCACCTCAAGGTACACAACGAAAGTGCTCTGTGACGGTGGGCGATATGTGATTAACAGTGACACTGCTCGACGAGAGCATTTGCCTAACAGCGTGAAACCCGTTGTTTCGGCAATACAGGCTTGGTCTCTGAGCAGGCAGGTCAGAAAGGTCAGAAAAGCCTTAGGTACACACCTCCTGATCGTCTGACGACAACTTCTTGCTCTTCACTCGCCACGTGTCCACCTCCTTCAGCTCCCGCGGCGTCTCCACTGCATTCTTGAACACATCGTCGGCTGCGAGCCCATTCAGGCTGTCTTCCTCCTCCTTGTCCAGCGTAGGCACGTGCCGCTGCCGGTACGTCGTGTGCAGCGCCATGGCCGCACGCACATGGAAGTTCTTAGTCAGCTCCGCAGGGCTGCGCCCGTCAGGAGTGCGGGCGTCAAAGTTCGCACCACGGATCTTGAGGAGCTGCACCACCTCTTTCCCCTCCAGCCCCGTGCAACGCGTGCACAGCACGTGAAGCGGCGTCAGGCCATCGGCGTTGCGTACGTTGGCGTTGATGCGCTTTGTCTGACAGAGTCACAGGGCCAGGGGAGCAGGTGGGCATGAGTGACAGGTGGGCGGGAGGAACGGCAGGCTGTAGGCAGTCACGAGAGCAAAAGGGTCGGTATGGAAGAAAGGGAAAGGAGGGGGTCACGGGGGGGACGTCTCCTCGCTTCTGTACGCGACGCTGCTAGTTGCTAGGGGGGGGGGGGGGCTAGGGGAGAGGGTTTAGCAGAGGTCTAGTCCAGTCTGGCAGACGCGGTGGCCTAAGGGGTTAGTCTACAACAACAACCCTATGTATCCCCCCCCCTTGTATAAGCTATACCAAAGTCCCAAATTAATACGGTCCCTACGCCTACTGTAGCTTGGACACGGGCGTAGCTTGCGCGCGACACATACAACAACCAACACTGGGCGCCCAGGTTCAAAAAGAGAGGATTGCATGGTGAGCTAGTGCAAGAAAGGGGCATATAATGCACAAACATCCCAAAAATCAGAGCTATCTGGGTTCAAGTGGGCAAACACTCACAACAAATCTGTCCATGACTCTATGCAACTCGCAAATCCGTCACCAAACCCATGTCTTATGTGGCTGCACTACGTTTGGTACCGAATGAAAATTAGGTCCCAAATTAATACGGTCCCTACGCCTACTGTAGCTTGGACAAGGGCGTAGCTTATACAAGGGGGGGGGGGGGGTATGGCCTTTCGCCATTGACCCTTGGTAACTAAGTGGGCCCAGAGGGCGTACCCGAACCGAGGAGACGTCCCCCCCCTGGAGGGGGGGAGAATGAGAATGCAGCGAGGGAGCGCGAAGGGCCAGAGCAGGATGGCTGTGTTATCCTCAGTGGTATGCTCCCGCACGGCGCACACGCTATGCAACCAGGCAGAGCGGCTGTCATCCACGCAGCGATTGGGTGTCATTGATAGGCTGCCTCATGCCTTTATGTACCGCCATGAGTTGCCACGCATCCACAACGGTGGAGCAAGGCATTGTGAGTGCAGTGAAACCATGTGGCTCTGTATGAACCTTAGCGACGTACCGTTACAGGCAGTCAACTTGTGCGATACCGCTGTGAATACATGTTCACTTGTGCCGGAAACACGCTCATCTTGTGGAGATAATACCATTGTTGTTTACAGTGGCTTCATCAACCTTGAGCTTTCATGTTAATGTGTGGTCGTTATGGTGTTCAACACAACAGACATCCCTTCATGTCATATGTCATGTTTCTGCAAAATAGCCGCGCATGTTTCTGCGACGTGATTGTGTCTGATGCAGATGAGGTTACCTCGCATTTCCGACACCGAGTCCCGATGCTCTTTACGTGAAGTCCGATCGTGCAATGAATGACTGAGACCGACCGGCCTGTCAGCTCTCCCCTCAGCTCAGATACCCCTTCCCCATTGATCCTGACCGGGCATCTCATAACGATTTCGGGAGCACCTTGCAGTGATTCGCTAGATCCGCTCAGGACATCCGCCTCCTGCGCGGTAATTGCGTGGCAGGGGTTTCCGCAAGGGGCACCCACCCACCCCACTTTTTTTTCGCAAGAAAAGTTCGGCTGGCCGGCGGTTGGCAGTGAATCCCCGAGCCTGCGAATGGCAAACAGCACACCACTCTGCCGGACAGTAAGCAGGATCCTTAACCTCCAGCCTCAAGATTGGTGAGAGCCAGAGTGCCCCACCTGCCTGAGAGAGCAAGTGGCTTCAGGCATCCTGCCTCCAGCGAACCCGGAACGACGGCAGGGACGCATTGGAGGGGGGGGAGGGGTACATTCCCCCCCCTCCAGGGTTACCAGCCTATGGCCCAGCCGCTGTCTCTGGCCTACCGCAAGTGCCAGGTTTAACGGCATTTGGTAACCGACATTTGGCAACCCCCTCCAACCGCCTACCCAACTGCTTCTGGGATCGCACCAGAGGCCGCCTCCCTTCAAATGCATCCCTGCTCCGGGGCCATGGCCCCTGTAAACAAATGGCTGAGGTTGAGAGAGTGCGTGAGAACTTCATTGACAGTGCTAGGGGTGCCTGCGGGTCGCCGGTCGGGGCGGGGCGGGTTTGGACCTTCAACAGCTGCTGGATGAACGTCACTTGGGGCTTGGCCTTGCCGCAGCACAGATGCAGGAGGGTGTTGCCGCGCTCGTCCTGGGCGTTCGGCGGCGCGCCCAGGGCGAGCAGCAGCAGCACGAACCGGGGCCGGCGGTGGTTGTAGGCGAAGAAGGTGGCCTGGGTGAGGTCCTGGACCGCGGCGGGGGAGTCAAAGACCTTCACCATCTCGTGCCACAGGAACGATACCTGAGAAAAGACACATGGGAAGGGATGCATGGGGCAGGGCAGGCGTTCGCTGGAGAGGCGCAGCTCCTGCTCTTTGAACCCTCCCAAGATGCCCCCCAGGCGCGTCCAGTTCACTCCAGCGAGGCCGGCCCCCTGGCACCAGCTCACCCCAGCGAGGCCGGCCCCCTGGCACCAGCATTGCCAGTAGGACGAGGGGGGCTGTAAAGCAACGGATACTTAGCCCCTGTGACACAGGCTACATGGCCACAGCTTTGCATAGTGCAATCCAAACCAGTGCTGAATGTTGCCTTGAGGTCGTCCAATTGGACGATGGAATGTTGCTTTGGCTGGGTTGGCTCAGCTCTTCCCCCCTCCCTCAGAACCCGGTCAGCAACCTGTTGCCTGCACACCGGGGGGGGCGATGCCACTTTACCGCACACGGCGTTTCGCTCACACTCAGCGTGCCAATGCCACTGCTCATGGTGCTGTCCCTCATTTCAGTAGGAGGAGGGGGGCCGCAAACACATTCAACAACAAAGAGCGGGTCTACAGCAGGGCAATAGTGTTCTCGAACCGTAGATGCTCAGTCCCGTTAGAGTCAACGCTCCCAAACATCTCTGCTACAGGGGGTGCCGTAATGAAAAAAAAAAAACTCGGAGTGTCCAATACGCCCTACGATGGCGGCCGGTGGGTAACCAATCGCGGTTGGTGTGTAACCGATGGCGGTTGGTGGGTAACCGATGGCGGTTGGTGGGTAGCCACCAAAAATCAGAGAGTGGATGCCATAGTAAAAAAAAGGGGGGGGGGGGGCTGAGCGTCCTTATGGCACCCCCTGCTCTGCTATGTACATCAGGCTCAGGAGGGGGGGTGGGGGCACCACCCAAGGCGTCCAGGGGAAGATATGGATCTTCCGCCCAGTCCTCAGCAACTTCAGGGATTTTCAAACCCAAACCCCCGTATGCCGCACGACAGCGAAAAAGCTTGTGTGCCCCGGCTACCCCCTGCAGACCATGCCATGCATGACTGTGTGCTGTGAACGCCCCGATGGCGTGCATGTGCGCGTGTGCCAATTTTACCAACTGCTCCACAAAAGCGGGTTTGGACAGACCAGATGGATGAGTATTCCCCACCCCCTTGTCCAGTGATCGGCTGCGCGTGACGATTCCCTCGCACCCCCGAGGGAATGTACCCCAAGTGACGGTTGCCTCGCCCCCCCGATTACTCGACAACAGACACAAAACAAGAGATGCAAACACAAGGGCATGTGAACCACAAAATGACCAAGAAACTGCCTGCAGGGATGCATGCTGAGGTCTACTGAGCATCAGGCTCGGTGTGCCACTTTTTCTGACGCGAGTATTTGACCTTGAAGAGCTGCACATGCTCAACAGGGGCCACAGGAATGGGCTCTCCAGCTGCAGGTTTGGCTGCAGGCTTGGCTGCCACCCGGGCAGCAGGTTTGGCTGCACGCTTGGAGGTTTTGCTGTGGCCTGTCCTTGCTGGCCAGACATGCACTGCCTCCCTGGCGTCCCCGTGTCCAGCCCGCAGAGCACAACTCAAATCCTGTCACACATTTTGGGGGGAGCCATTGGTGTATCTCCGCCGGCACCTGCACAGACGGAGGGTTTGGCACGAGGTTTGGCAGCTTTTGGGGCAGGCTTGGCAGCAGGTTTGGCAGGGGGCTCCAGCCCCTGTTTGCCTTAGGAACACGGCGGGTGAAATACAATCTTCCGTTGCCAAAAACATTTGCCAAACCCCATACACTACAAGCACTCTTTGCCCACACAATCTCAGTGTCTGACGCACTGGCCAAGTTCTTGCACTGCGTGCGCACTGCGTGCATGCTGCGCACGCAGAGGCTGGGATACTCACCCAAGAATACCTGTCACCTGTCTAGTAGCACGGCGAAGCAGCAAAGCACACATGAGAACAATGAAAATGCCTTCAAGGGCCTTCAAGGGCGCCAAACATCCACATGCAGAACTACGCATCTACACATGCATAGGTTCATCAATGTGTAATTGTACCTTGCCATTTGTGTTTTGGGAGCTGATCTTGGCGAGCATCCTCAAAGCTTTCAAACATGATTTCCTTCAATGCTTTCCATCTCTTGTCTTGCGTGGTGCACCTTGACAATTCAAATATGCCACATCCTAAATGCTTCGGAAGCTAAAAAAACCCTGGTACGGAACCAAAACTTGTGAAAAGGGGCCGAAACTAGGGTTCGAGTATTTGTCGACATCCAAAACTTCGCACTGCGTGCATGGCATTCCCACTGTCACTGTCTTCAACGTCCCAGGCAAGACAAACATAGACACCAGATGATGGTGGTCCCGGATGATGGCGACATGCAGGAGCGGCCCCTCCACGCCAGCCTCGCACTGCGATGTCGTGAACAGCGCCTGCAGCGACTCGCAGTCGCCTGCAAAGGCCGCCACTTTGGACTTGACGCTGCCCAAGTCTCCGTTCACAATGTCGTCAGTGAGTGACATGTCGACAATGTCCAGTGCCTCATGGGCCTCAGCCGCAGGATCCTCCGGAGCATGGTCCGCAGCAGCCTGGGCGCTGGGACTTGCGGCGCCATCCCCTTGGTCGAAGGCCGTGCTCTCAGCCTCTGAGAACGCCCTTGTACTGTGGGCCCCAAGTTGGGCCATCAGATGCAGCTGAAATCAATGGCGATGGGGAGGATATGCTGTTGGAGGGAGCGAGGGAGTCCCAGGTGTCACTGCAGTGGCAGGGGTGGGATTGCAGGCGGACTGTGGCTCAAATATGTGCACAATGGCCATGTTCTGGTGGCGAACTTAAATGTTACGTATTTTGTCACCAAAACTACTTTCAAATTCATTGTATCTAAAGATGTGCGATCTGAACGTGCTCACTACATTGTAAGATAAAATTTGGACAAAATCTATGGGCTTTGCCAATCTTCCAGACTTCAAATGAGGAAAGATTCTGAGAATTAGGTCTGTAGGAGGGAGGAGAGTACTTCAAAATCTCCCCTGCAGTGCAGGTGCAGGAAAATTGCTGTCCCTCTTCGAATGGGATGTACCTGGTACCTGTGCCATAATGACATGGATGCTCAAGCCAGTGGGCCAGTGCTCACTATCTATTTGACATAATCGAGCAGAGCAGTCACAGAACTAGGCACTGCGGGTGGGGGGGGGGGGGGAGACTGGATGCACGGGTGCATGACCAGACACACACACCATGCAACTATGTTCTGCCATATGTGAGATGTCTCAAGTCCACGCATGGTGCGCACTCTTTGGGGTAATTACACCGCATTCAGCCCTCGGACTGACCATCACAGAAAGGGCCCAGACGACAACACCAGACCAAGCGAACAATGAGCAAAGGGACATCTGATCAACCTTCCACTGCCACAGATGTGCAAAGATGTTCTGCACACAAGCAGTTACCAGCCATGTACATCATCTATTATTATTGCCTGTCAAGTAACTCCCAGCTTCCTCCAAAATGAACCACCAGCACCTTCTTGAGCCCATCATGTGGACCAACCTCATGATCAAGAAAACTGTAAAATTGACCCTTCCCATCCAAAGCGTAGAGGACTAATGTGGCTTTGCAACCCTTGCGTATTGGTTTTGTGAAGATGAGAGGAAGAACATGGCTACATAACCCCAACTGTTTAAGGGCCATGCACTCCAATAATAGGATGCAAATGAGCTGCGTCTCCCTTGCTACATCAGGGCTGTAAAACACAGTGACAGCATGCATGGAAGTCAAGGGCATGAAACACCAAAACCTACCACGTGGGTGGCAAAATTGCATTGCTCTTAATCGTTCTTTCACAGGACCTTGAGGGGCATCACCCAAGCCAAAAACAAGTTTGGGTCAAAGGTGTTGTATAAACAAAAAAGGTGCATAAGGCATGCATAGTGCATCCTACTCCCCCTGTGCATCTGCAAACCACTGAATTGTGCACACCTTTTCACAGGTAGAAGATAGCTCATAAAAGTGCCCCCCCCCCCCCCGCCCTTGCGCAAACACGGGCCAGGTTCAGTAAAATTGTGGAAACACGGGATTGCAGTGTTTGCACAAGGGCATGTTTGGTTGCACCACATACATGGAATGCAGGCTGCAAAAATAACCCGCACCTAGCCCTCAAAACACAACAATACAAAGCAACATCTGCTCATCTGCATAACTCAGGTACCACTGAGTTGCTTGAATTCTGATTTACTGGGACCAAATAGAACCCCTTGCCATCCTTGCACCTGAGCTTGAAGAGCCGAAGATGCTTGCCTTTTGGGGCTAGCTTCGGGGTGGCCTGAGGGGCTGGCTTCAGGGTTGGCTGGGGATGGGCTTGGGTCTGAAGATGCTTACCTTTTGGGGCTAGCTTAGGGGTGGCCTGAGGGGCTGGCTTCACGGTTGGCTGGGGATGGGCTTGGGTCTGTGATCTTTGGGAACAATACTGTCATCCACAATGTTTTTTGTCAAGTGCAGCTTGCCATTCAAGACCTGCCCCAGCCCCCGAACCCCATAGGCAGCCTTGGCCCATACAATATCAAGTCCACTGTCTCATCCTCTCTTGGGTCATTACATGGAGGCGCAGATTGGGTGTAGGCTAGAGTTCTTCGATGATCATGCCTGACATCGCTTCCAAGAGACTCATAGAGATTTGCGCAATAGAAGTCTAGGCTTGTGGATCACCAAGTGTCACAAATCAGTATTGCACAGGCATGTTGCCGCATGAGAAAGGCAAGGGCGACTTGGCACTGTAATACGCCGGCAGCAATGCTCAGTTGCTTGTGTAGAAGGGGGACAAACGTGCAGAACCTCGGAAATCCACCAAGTCCTCCAGTCCCCAGCCACTACTACCATGGTCCAGGGGCCAAGGGCCTGCTTTCATACACCTCCCTGTTCCTCTGTTTCTCAGGAAATGGGGGGCTTGATGTGGGCAAGTAAAGGATCAATTTGGAGGCTGTGTGCATGACCACCCCGAGAGAAGATTGCCCTACAGTGTAACCCACATGCCCACCTGAAAGCACTCACTCAGACATTGCTCCCATAATGCTCCCAAGAAAAATAGTACCAGCGGTCTATTGGATTGCAACCACCCACTTGAACACAGAAACACAACACCTGCACAACATGAATCAAATTCTGAAATTCCACTAGTGGGGCCCTTCTCTTTAGGTTGCTTTAAAAGGCTGGTCCAGTTTTGGAATACCAGAATTGCCGAAAGCCAAGAGTGGCAAAATCGCAGACTTGCATGGAGGCCGCCTTCCCCACTCGGAGCAGGCAGACCCAACTAAGGGGTGCTTGGGCCAAGAGGAGTAGACCGTGGTGGACCCCTCGGGCTCACTCGGCAAGGAGGGATAAGCCATTGGGGGGCAGGTACCCCTACCTCCCTGATATTGAGGCGGTAATTGCGATTCGCCGGTGGAGCAGCGAGACAGTGGGCTGGAGCCACTGCAGGTCCTCCATGGCGTGCATGGCAGATCTGAAGCCTCGCAAGGCCGACGCCATGGCACTGTAGCTCTCACGCTCCGCTAGCAGGCCGGCCAATGCCGTAGAAACAAAAGCCGGGCTCGCTCTCTGCGCAAAGGAAGCGAGGGTGTGCAAGCGGGAGCCGTACTAGGCACGCGTGGAGGGGCGCCAGGAGAGCACGGCGCTCTGCTCAGGGGTGGCCAATTCGCTGGCCCAAAGCGCCGCGAGGGGGGCTCCAGCATGCGCGGGGTTGGGTTGGCCTGTCAGGACAAGTGGGGGCAGCAGAAGTGCCAATGGCGCGCAAGCATGGGCGCACCCCACTAAACGCACCTTTGGCGGTTCCCATTTGGCTCTGCGTCGACAACGATCCCCCCCCCCCCCCCCCCCGGGCAACTGCCAGTGCAGGACTCCCCCAACACCCCTGATCTTCACACTGCACCATGCGAAGTTGTCGCCAAGAGCCGCCCACGCCTCCACCAGTGCACTGAATTGCTAGGCGGCGGCACCGGTGCCACCGGCCCCCATGTAGCATCTGGCGTACGCGGGCTGGGACGAATGGAGACAGTCCCCAGTGCGCCAGGCAAAGAGGTCACCAAGGTTCATGGCGGCTAGGTCATGCTGACCCTAAAACTCCGTGGGACGCTACATCTGGCCCATGCCGCCAGCCTCGAAGGCCACATAGGCCCTGACGTTGGCGAGCGTGACCCTCATCCATTGGGCCAAGCGGTCTTTCTGGAGCACCTTGTCCATTTCCGGCTCACACAGCGGCGGCGGCAGCAGCGGTGGCGGCGGCAGGGTGTCGCTGACCACAACCCGTGCGAGTTGGGCGCGGGGTTGCTAGATCTTCTGGGCTTGGGCCTCGAGGCACTCCTCCGGGGTAGCCACACAAGGCTGCCCATTGTCTGTGTCTGCTGACTAGTGAAGTTGAGGTGGCGAACCGTCCATTGTGGCCACACAAAAACAAAAAAAAGGACAGAAAGTTGAAGGGGAGACACAAATAAAAGTTGAAACGAGGTTCAACTAGTGGTGCTAGTGGTGTATAATTGGGCAAATGGATGCTCTCCACGGCCCCAAGTGAAGGAGTGCCCATCGTTGTACTTGGCTTGCCATCTTGGGTGATCCTAGTTCTTTTCCTTTGGATATTGAAAAATACTATGCTTTCTTCCAGGAAAACCGCCGTCGAGTAGGATCACCTCCCCCTTCTTAAGATCTTTGAGCGGGGGCCCAAATCCTGTCGAGATCCATATGTTGCTTCACACACCGCAAGCAAGCCCACCAACCCAACAGTTGTCGATGGTGCCACCACTGGACCCAAGCGTGAGAACAAAATCAGGGGGGGGGGGGGGCACATGTGGGCAAGATGGCTACATAACCCCTGCCATCTTGGGGTCTCCGACGGCAAGAGCGAGGACAAAATCAGAAGGGCTACTTGACCACCACCATCTCGGGGGTCCATACCGTATTGGGTACGGAATTCAAGTGCATCATTTGTGAAGGAGAGAGGCCCAAAAAAAGAGAATGTAGGAATCAAATAGGAGAAAAAAAGGTGTACAGGGGTATACAGTATGTGAAAATTGTGTGTATGTGTGCACCACTATTCCGCCTATGTTCTGGGCGCCACAGGCACCACAAGATTAGCATTCCCGTGTGTCACCATATTGCTGGACTCGTTTGGGCAATCCCAAGACATCCCTTTTCAGTAGCGCGCCAAAGTGAACATGGCAGCAGCCTTGTGTGACCAACAGTCACTGAACAGGACTACTGCAGCAGCTTGCTGCATCAGCATTGCCTTCCTGAGACAGACCACTCGGCACGTGCTGCATGCAACACCCCCAAAGTGCCCGGCAATCATGACACTAAAATCAACCTTATGACAAAATGAACAGTGTTTGAGATGGGATCTCGAGGAGGGAGAGTCGTAGCGGGTCATCGAGAATCGCGTGAAAGGATTAATAGCAAGTCATATGGTTGCATTTAAGGAGAGGTGACAAGGACGCGATGGTCAGAGCTGCGACACTCTCCTGCATCACAAAGGACGTGGACCCTGCGCCAAAGGCGCAGCGGACCAGCCTTTGTGCTCAGGCAGGCAATATCCCCACATTCTGAACGGGGTGCATCTTTAGTGTGGACAACTACAGACCGTCACTGAAAGGCACAGCATTCAGACTTGGAAGTGCGCGCACACAAAGACAGAGCAGAGGTCAAAGTACCGAGACGCGAAACCTTCCCCACGCCTTGCTCACAACACTGTGGGGTAGCAGGCTTTGGTTGGGTGGCAGGGTGAAGGTAGGTCCAGAGCAGCAGGGGGGGGGGGGGGGCAGGGGAAGGGCGGGGGCAAGCGATAACGGCAAAACAGCGGAGCCGATATGCGCATTAAATTTTTGTGCAAAAAGCACAGAAGACAGTCTGTGCGAATGGAGCGTCTGCACGGCAGCCCTGTTTAACAGAGGCATCCACCAGGAGTACGAGTGGGCAAATAAGGGGGGCGGGGGGGGGGACTCAGGGGGAACTAGTCGCCACAAAAAAAGCGGGGGGGGACTTGTGCGTCCCGTGCGGTCACAGACCATTACCCTGAATGCAACCATCAACCGTCGGTTGCGAAGGGCGGGGCGATCTTTAGATATTCGATAAGGAATACGAACATGGCAGGCGTGAAAGACAGGCCCGCAGTCGATCACAAAAGAACATCGGGGGTACGAAAAACAGGCCAGCAGATCAGCAGCTCCAACAGCAACATGGCCGAGGAACCAATGAACAGGATGAAAGGTCACCAGATGGACGGGCAAAAGAGGCACAAAGCGCAGTGAGCACCGGAGAGCATGCGTCTGTGCCGACAAATGTCTTACTGAAGGCTATGTATATAAATGATGTTTCGGAGGGGAGGCGGCACCAGTGATCGTCAAATCCGGCACACGTTCAGCCGTTGTTTTCCCAACTGCCCCCAACACACGCTCTCATCCGGAAATGAAATGACGGTGCAGAGCGTTTCCAAAAGCCATTGATTGCCGCATGCGCTCCAGTCGCCACACACCATGGGGCTGTCCGTATAAGCCTAACGGAATGGTTGCCTCAGCGCATTGAGCCGTCCCCGGAAAATGGCAGCGCGATTCATTAGTGAGGGTAGTATAATTTTCATGTGCGAATGACAGGTTTGCACAGGCCCACAATGTAATTCGCAGGCGCAAGGGTGTGCAAAATCAGTTTGGTCTTGGTATCATACGGGTTGTGGCCCACGCGGCGATAGTACGTGTTTGGTCTGGAAGGGCACGGTGTTGTCCCATGTAAACTCTATGAGGAAGCTCATTGGTGCACCCGAATCCTTCTCACGGATGATATTTGCAGCAGATACTCTCGTTGGGCTGACTCCGCACCATCCGCATCAAACTTTACATTGGCGCGGGCCTCCTACGCAGCACCCCTACCCCTCCACCGGTTCAGCGAACGCTCAGAAAACCCACCCCAATCCCCCCCTGGACGTCTCTGGACGGAATCTTTTCCCACACCCATGGACTTCCTCAACTTCTCAGGCCTGAGGGGCTTCGTGGGGGCGTTCCGGGCCGATGCAGCACCACTGAGTTCCTCCCCAGCGCCCACAGCACCGGAATGTCCCGCAGAAAAACACTCCAATGCACTGGAGCGGATGGAGCGGAGAGGATGGCGCACTAGACTCAGCAGCACGGGACAAAGAACCGGAGGACTGCTCTGGAGGCTCGAAAGAGGCATTGGGCGCTTTGCACACACAGATCACGAACCGGTCCATGAACCTGGTTCAAGCATTTCTGATGAAGCAACGACTGATCGTCAGGGGGGCCACAGGACAAGCCTTTTGACCACAGCAATACCCGTTCATTGCGTCGACCTGCAAAATGAACATGCGACTTGCAACGCCAGACAAATAAATGAAAATGAACTCGGAACGCAGTCTCTTTCTACCCCTTTGGCACTGTCATTTCTGCCACCCCTCGCAAATACCGGCCGAATTCAGCCGCCGACACAACGGGGGTTGCAATGCAGGGCCCCGGTTGGGGGCCTTCTATGGACGAGTGCCGTGGGGAGTGAGGGCTACAAAGGATGGCGCGATTTGCAGAGGATTTTCAGGGCCGCAGAGGATAGCGCGGGTTGCAGAGAGCTTCTCAGGGCTGCAGGAGCGGCAGCTTCTCATCACAACCGCCAATCCTGTTGATGGAGCAGGCCCCTGCCCGTAGCTTGGCCACGTCCGGGTTGGGTTGGGTTGGGTCGGGTTGGGTCTGGGGCAATGGTCAGTATACGCGCCTTGCGACCGCAACGCAGCACATGACCGCCACCCAGTCCCTCGTGAGGCACAAAGGATGATGGGTGCCAGGCACATGAGCTGCGATTGCCGCCGCTGGTGACCGCCTGCCCGCGTCGGCAACGTGGGAGGCAGGAGGCAGAACCGCACAGAGGCTATGATGAGGTGCTGCCAAGAGGCAGGGGCTCACGGATTCAAATGGTTCTGGGCGTCGCGACATGCGGGAACGTGTGGCTGGAATGCTGTCGGGGTTTGCATGTGTGAGTCGGGAGGCGGTTCAGGAATGTATCGGAAGCGGAGGCCCAGATCGGATGTCGGGGGCGTTTCCGGCGGCGGTTGCAGGGTTAGCAAAACGGTAGGGGGCGGTTGTTGTCGGTTGCACGTGAGGTGCCATTTGGGGTAACGGAGCGAGCGGCTGGTCCACCGGCGCGTGGCTGGCTTACAGTCTTTCGTGACGTGTACTGCTGCGGGCGCCGGATTGCACAACACGTGAAATGCGTTAAACCCTCCCGCGGCTGCATTGGAAATGAACGGGGGGGGGGGGGTTGCAATCCCCCAACACTCACACGCACACACGCACGCACCACGCAGACTTGGGAACATACCCCCCCCCCCTGTGTGGCCTTCCGTCGGGTTGCGGTTTCTTTACGGGGCCCTGGACAGTCACCCGTTCCGTCCCTCCGCATGTTGCGTCGGGTCGCTGCGCTCTGTGGGCCGCTGCGGCCGGTGTGCCTTGTGGTGTCGTTGCCGCGGTGGAGGGGCCCGGGACTCGGCGTACTGGAGGTTATGCCGGTTGGTGCGGGGGTCGTTTCTCCGTGTTTGCTGCCCATCCCCCCCCCTCCACGTCCAGGTCGTCCACCACATGCCTCGCCGTGCTCCCGTGGGCACGTGGTCCGTCGGGTTACCGTACCATACCCCCCCTCCCCCGCTGGCCTCCCCCCAGGAGCTGTGCCTCAGCGGTCAGCAAAACCGACGGGTCCTGCACGCGGGCTCGGGTGTCCCTCGTCAGCAAAGCCACGACTGAATCCAACGGCTGGATTTTGCGAAAAAACGGCGCTTCGCAGCGCGTGAAAAATGTGCAGAAATGTGCCGTCCTCAGGAGGCGTACGCCCCCCGTCCCTTGCGAGAGCAGCACCAAAGCCCCAAAACTTGACGGCAACGCCACCTGCAGTTGCTCTGACACGGGCGTCGCTCTCGCAGAGGGGGGGGGGGGGTCCTAAGATCTGCCTCATGCCGTCTGCAAAAAGAAATCGGAGGCAATCGCAAAATCCCTCCGGTCGCGGCCACCAAAACCAAACTGCCAGCGCCTCCAGCACCCGTTTCCCGCGGCCTTTGTCTGAGGAGGAGCATTTGGGGAAACCTGCGGACGTTTGCGGTGGGGGCGATGGAGGACGGGGAAGGGGGCGAAGGAAGGGGGGCAGGCCTCCTTGTCGAGAAAATTGGCATCAGGGCTCACAAAGAAACGCTGCGAGCCCTGCCACGCGATCATCCATGCCTTCAATGCCCCTCAACTGGATACACTCCGCATTCCGGACGGCAACCAACCCCCCATTTACTTATTGCCCTCCCGCTTCTGCCGCTTCTTGCTCAGTCATCGGAAAGCATTCTTTCAGCTGCAGGGTTCCGCTTGCTCAAGGCCCGGGGGCTGACGTTGCAAAGAAATCCAACGTGATGCCAACAAATCCATGCATTTCCCACGTTAAGCTTGGCTCACCCACTGCAGCCCCAATACACTGAACACTTCACGGTAGACCATGCGACGCCCTCCCCCGAAACTTGACAACCCCAGACTTAATACATCTGCCTCTTGGGATGGCGGTTGTCCCCGGCATCCCAAGAGCGACCCCCTCCAAATCGCACTCACAAAGAATTGTGATACCAAAGTCAAACATCAGCAAATGAAGTACACTCAGTTCGTTACGCCACTCGAGGTGCAGGGCTCAAACGTTACCAGCAAAATCCCCCGTATCCCCAGTACCAGACACACGGAAGGACGGTTGAACAACAACTGCCAGTGACTGGCCGTCAGTAACCAATCCGTTAGCCGCCAAACGCCGGCGGTTGACCATCAACCGCCAAGCCTTTGCTTCGGGTTGAAAAAGAAACCTTTGCCCCCTTTTGGATCTCCCTACCAAGGCCGGGGGGGGGGGATCCCCTTTTGGCAAACCATCCTCCGTTTTACGAGAAAATGGGTGTTGCCATACGGTCAAAATGGCGATCACCTCAAGCCATTCGTGGAGGAGTGAAGCGGGTGTTTGTGCGTGGGAGGGGGGGGGGGTCTCTGTGAGCAAAACTAGGGCTTCAGCACAGTCCACGTCCTCGGAGCTTAGTTCATGGAACCGCCACAGGCACACGGCAGCGCTGTCTGCTCGTGGGATGGCAGCACGCTGCGCATTGGACCTGCGTAGTCGCACCAGCCTGAGGGACAAAGGGCAGGATAACAGCGACATGTCGGCACCGCTGGACAAACACTTCCCATCCATCCACCATGGCAAAGAAAACTGTCCACGCAGGACAGGCCTTTGCTTGGAATGCTGTGGGGGGCTGTTTGGGCGCTTCCGGGGTTCCCGCACACGTTGCTTACAAATAGAAGGACAACTAAGAACACTAAAGGGCCTTTAGCTGTCGCTTGGCGCTCACCCACACAAAAAATGGCCAACTGGACTCCAACACAGCATCCTCCATCTTGTCTCCTTGCTCGACTGCTCGGTAGATGACGGGGGCTGGATCACGGATGCGCTTGAGGGGGAATGGGGCAAAAAGAAGGGGGGTGGTTCAATCGTGGGTGCAAAAACGGTCACCCGCGGTTGGAACAGCGGTACGGCGGCAATGTCTGGCGCGTACAAACCGATTTGAGGACTGCTGGGGGCGGACAGCAGCGGTTGGCATGGTTGATCGTAATCATCAAAACGGGCAGGGTAGGTGGAAACCCCCCCTCTTTCAGCGTCAGCCTGGGGCTGGACAGTCACCGGCGTTATGTTCTTGAACTTGCGCTCTTGCCGTCGGTTGGTGGTGCCGCTGTTGCACTCGTCTATTAACTTGGCATCTACCGCATCTTCCCTGTGGTTCAGGCCGTGTTCCTCTGTATCAGCAACACCCGCTAATTGGGTGTTGCTGACCAACCCCCGCGGCCCCACTCCTGAGGCAGTACAGGTGCACAATGAAGCAAAATCCTGACCGTCCATCCAAAACTTGAGGATGCGTGAAGCAACTTCCAATTGCTGTTGGTTGGACCGGAAAACACATTGACGTGCGACATGCCACCCACATCAGCAAACTCACGCACCACACCAAAAAGCTCCAGCGACCGCTGGGGGCGTGACACGCCAGGGTATGAAGCAGGTTTGGCATCGAGGTTCGGATTGGGGTGGGCACTGCGTTGCATCAGTCCATTGCTCACTGAATCGGGGCGTGGCTAGCTGTGGCCAGCCCATCCACCGTGCTGCCAACCCACCCACCAACGCTAGGCAACACCCCCTTGCTTGCGGAGGGGGGGGGTCCAGCCCTGCCCCCAACCAGGCACCTATGATCACCCCCGAATGTTTGAAAAGTGAGCCGCAGCATGCTTCGGCATGCTTCGGCATACTTCAAAGCTACGATTGAGGAGGGGAGCTCAACTTCCACTAGCAGCAAGGGCACAATATGCGACCTTTCAGTGTCCCAAATTCTCCCCAAAATGCTGAGAAGATTGAAAAATATGAAAGTGGTGTGAAGCCCATCTCGATCTTACTCATAAATGCGTCATTGCTCAGTTTACTGCTTCACTTTGGGACAGAGCAGAGTGTCAATCGATTGCATGCAGTGCCTACTACTTGCACAGTGTCCACAAAAGTGATAAAAAAATCACAAAATGTCTGCAGCCTTTGGGAGTGTTTTCGGAACATGTTTAATTTGTCACAGCAACCCTTTATAGCGAACGTCTGTTAACAAGTAATGCAGAATTTAGCAAACAGCATAAAATTTTTCCTGGCGAAAAATATGAAAGTGGTGTGCATCCCATCCGGATCTGACTCATAATTGCAACATACCTTCAGCGTGAAGGGATGTTGTTGTTAACATTAAGGTGTCAGCACAGTTTCCCAACTTGGAAATGCCTTTACAACATGCCGACAGTGTCTGCAATCAGTAGAGGGCGTCTACTTGCAGCAGATAGTGTCTTCAAACCACAGAGGGTGTGATCATTGTGCCCCAGACCCCCGCCCCCCCTCCCATCTCCCCAAAACCCCGCACCCACTTCTGGGGTGCGATCGGGGGGCAGGGGGCGGCTTCGTGCGATACATAAGAGGGGCCACTGCCAAAGGACAACGTGGAGGTCACCGTCCCAAGGCAACCTTATGCCACCTGCTTCCAGCCAGGCCCCCTGTAGGGCATAGCAACACGGGGGGACAGAGGAAGGTTCGTAGGACGGAGGATAGTTGATGCCATGGTGGACATTGGCCCAGCTCCGGTGGGCTGGAATTTGCACCACCCTTGCCCACCACCCCGGGAGGGGCACAGGCTTGTTGGTTGTTGAGGGCTGTGGCGGGTTGTCCTCAGTTGTTGACTGAGGTGGAGGGTGTGAGAGGTTGTGGAGGGTGGACGATTGGTATGCTGAGGGCTGTTGAGGGTTGTTCATTGTTCAGTGCCGTATCGGGTCTGCTGCAATCCCGCAAACCGGAGATTTGTGTAAAGGTGCAAAAAGAGGCAGAAAGCCGTGAAGCATGGGAAGCGTGGGATGTTGTCGTCGCAAGCGATCGGCGGTCCGCAAACCGCAGCATTGTTTCTTTGAAACAAGGCGCCTTGTCCTGAAGGAACATCGCAGGCACTGCAGCCGGTACCAATAGATGGCACAACAAGCAGACGTGAAGGCATCTACCTTCGGTGTTCCACTCGCGGGTGTTGTGAAAGCCGAACTGCGTTTTTGTGTCTGAAACTTGGCTGTTGCCGCTGGGCCCAAGGTCCACCCACTTCACTGCGTCCATGGTTATGCCTCTAGGAGATCACGGGACATCGACGGGCATTGCACCGCATTGCAGAGGGGACCAGGACGTACGGCCCCTGACTTCAGTAGTGGTTCCAAACCGAATGAACACCCGACTGAACAAACACCCCAACACCGAACGTTGCGCGTCAACACAACAACCCCCATCACCAACAGAGCACCCCCTCCCAGCTGAGAACCGGCTAATCGGCAGCATCTCCTTGGTCTTCTCCTTCTTCGGCAGCAACCTCAGAACTTGCTTACTGAGGGTTTTTCATGTTACAAGTGCCCTCAAGAGGGAAATCATGTGGCTACCACACCAGAGGCAAAAAATTTCTTCTCATATTGCACACGGATTACTAGTCGAAGAGGTTTCAATTCTGGGACTCATTCCAGTGACTTCCGGTGAACTCTAGTGGTTGTCAAACACGGCAGCACAATCTGCAAGTGATCCTTGAGCAATTGACGACGTGTGTGACGGGAGGAATTTTCCATCAAGTGTATCGATTTCTTTTTTCCACCCCCTCTTCACCAAAAACCATTGCTTCATCTTGGGCCTTGTTGTGCTCATAGGATGCGGGATTGCGATGGGCTAAGGCTAAAGAACGGGTTGCCGGCGCAACGCCTGTCAGGGATGCCCAATTTTTGCCACGCCCAAATAAATCTCTGTGATGGGGATCCCAGTTGCAGTTGCAGATGTTGACACCGCGGAGCCATGCACTCTTCCGCACACGTTGGCCATCCTGTCTTTGGGGAGGGCGGGGGGCTCAAAATCTCCTTGCTGGTCCGAACCTTTCCAATGGGGCTCTGAACGCTGGAGGGTGGGTGGGTTGCATGTGGTTGGGTGGAGGCTTTCGGCACCCTTGTTGAGCCCCAAAATCACCCCACCTTGCCTTCACCTCGTGACAAGGGGTCCGCAATGCATCAGGAGGTATCTAGCTTGGCAGGCGGCAGGCTTTAGGTCATTCCCCCCCACAACATGGATGGGATGGGAAATTGGTTGGTAAAATCATGTTCACAAGCTTCTTCAAGCCCTCATTGATGGCATGAATAAATGACAGAACGACATCTTGGTACTCAGATAGTAGGGTCATGCCATGGTAACAATCCTCAACAAAATCAACCCACCATCCGACAAAGTGTTGATTTCAGACCATTGCATGCACCCAAAGCATGGCGTTCAAAGCATGGAAAGGGTCTGACAAGACCGTGTTCCCTTGATGGCATGGTACAGTATGGTATGGTATGGTGTGGTGTGGTAAGCATGGTAGCCCTACTACACCCACGACACAAAATCTCAATTGAAGGACACATTTGTGATGATTGTCTGGTAACGCATCCCGTACCATTTGCGGGATTTGACCACAACCCCTAGCATAGGCAAACTTCCCATACCTCTGCATGGCCAACCGCATGGAGTGGAACCAAATCATGCACTTCGAAGCACTTTCCTAAAGAATGGTAGGAGAAGCGGTGCACATCATGTCTCGGGTGGCAAAGTGCACCACAACGCGCCTTTATGGTGTTCGGTGGAGTTCCGAAGACATGGTTTGGTTGATAGGAAGCACAAATCGGTATTGCACTTGTCTCTTGCGCCGACTGGTGCTAGTTACTAAACTCATCGCGACGCGGCACAGGAGTACATGCAAAGGCAAAGAGAATAGCGACACGGAACACAGAACAACACGGATACTGCTACAATGTGGCTAGACTTCACTATCAACTTTGCCAAAGAATACAGGTCGAACGTCTGCCTTGCATGGCAGGTGTTGGCATGTGTCAAACAACCTTTGGCACGTGTGGGACGTGTGGGACGGCACTTTACAACCCTCAACACTCAAGTTGACAGGTTGTGAGCAGTCTTGCACAAGCACGTGTGGTTTAGATCAGGGTAGGATTTGACTACTAAACGCACGCAACCAAGGTGTGCGTGCGTGCACTTGTCAAGGGTGAGGATTGTAGTCAGGGAATCGGCAATTGAGATTGGTACAATTCAACACGATGCTGCGCAACAGCGAGCAAAGCTTTTCACCATGGGGAGCCCCCCAAAGCCAAACCAAACAAGTTGGGGGGAAAAAATTCTAGACAATGCACGTACATGCATGCACACCATAGGCCAAGGTTTCGGCTGGTGTAGGTCGCCATCACAAAAGCACTTGGCGGTTGTCGGCAAATGTAAACAAACATTTTGGGAGGTTTTGGTGGGA
Organism: Eutreptiella sp. 'Long Island Sound 2002'; assembly: GCA_964036045.1. Taxonomy (NCBI): domain Eukaryota; phylum Euglenozoa; class Euglenophyceae; order Eutreptiales; family Eutreptiaceae; genus Eutreptiella; species Eutreptiella sp. 'Long Island Sound 2002'. The sequence continues at coordinate 17,302,828 of OZ038401.1, read as the reverse complement.
AGTTTGGGACAAGAGTTGCTCTGCCCACTGTTTCTTGGCGCGGGCCTCGGTGTGCCAAGCAGGAACGTTTCCTTTCCTAAAGCACAACCAATGGCAAATTTATCGGTTCAATCATGGTGTGGAGCAAATCCTTGGGGTTATTCCCGAATGCCGACGTATCAGTGAGCAAGGTGCTTGGTCCATTCGGAACAGCATTCCTTGGAGGAATGAGGATGAACAAGAAATGTGGTGCTCCCCTCCGATTTGGGACCAAAAACATTTTCTTATGTCTTCGACCCGAGGCTAGAGCCCCGACACCATCCAAAAATCCAACTAGCATCCCGAAGATTACACTACCACCCCCATTGAGCATTCATCCAAACCCCCCTCACGCACACATGAGCAAATTACAAACGACCCTTGCCCCAAGGTAACTTGGCTACTTTCGGTGCGGGACAGGAAATTGCTGACATGCGACGAATGATCCCCCGACGGGCGAAGCATCGTTTGAACTTTTACGGGAAGCAGGATCGTGATCGTGGGTATGCCAGGGGTTGTAGGGTGGCTCTCCGTGTTCTCCTACTTTCTGGTTGCATGGCAGACCTCATTGACGAATGCTTCATTCCGAAGGGTTGGGCAAGACCGAAGCGTAGCGAGCCCGGGGGGGGGCGGGGGCTTTCATCGACCAAACCGAACATGACCTTGAAACCCGAGAAGCCATACCTTTTGATAAAACCACATTGCCCGGAGCGTGTCCCCTTTGATGATAGTCGACGCCCACGCCACCAAATCGTCACCGCGGTGGTACTCGTCCACACACCCCACCATCATCTTGGCCACCGTAAACCTCAAGCATGCTGCCACACAAAAACGTTGGCTTGTAACAAGGCTAAAGCGCCGTGCCGTGAGTAAGGGGATGAGGTTAATCGCACACACGTACTCCGGCCCCCTCGGAAGTGGTGTTCAACGTTGATGCACATTGGACCCAAGTAACCTACTTGAGCGATGGCGCGGAATAGCCACTTATAAAATGGTAGCGACAAAGATGTAGAACACCGAGAAACAAGGAGCTAAATCGTGCACTTCAACATTCACGATACACACCTGCGACCAATGCTATTGGAAGTGCATGCATACGCCGTTGGTGCTCGTAGACAACCAAGAAATGTTGTAACCCCATGGCCTCGGGACGCACGCTAGTCACCCGAATGTCCCCTTGCACCATGGCCTTGGGCACCTGCTTCGTTACATTGCATCGTGCTGCCCGAGGTAGCGTTTTCGCCCAAGCGTGCCAACAGTTAAAAGCTTCGACGGATTGCACAGCATGCGCAAGTGGCCGCGCACGTCTTTGGGTGAGGCCCAGCGGTCCTTTACTAAATCGCTCCCGTCGTTGGATGGAGGATGTGATATGATGATAAATGCCCCCAACGGCGGCCAGGGCCACGGAGAGAGCAAAAGGCAAGAGCGCAAGGCCCATGGCAAGCATGCGGCTATGGATGTGTGCGGAACGTTTTCTTCTCCAATCGTATGACAGAAGCCAAGTGAAAACGGAGAAAATTTTCACGCGGGTTTTAGTCATTGGGTGGTAGATGTGTGCGGATCACCAAAGAAAGTGGTGGCTTAGGATTCCAAATGATCCCAAAAAAATCCGGTTTTTTTGCTGATCTACCAAGACGGAAAAGGGTGTGGTGGCTGTGGTTTCTCGCAAAAGAGTGAGATAAGGGTTGCAAAGGAGGTTGGCATTGGTTGTGTTCAAATGCAATGTGATTGTTATCAATTTGCAACCACCTTCATGTTTGTGCGATGTCACATGTGGGACTGTAAAGGGGAATGGCGGGGAGCGATGGTCGTTTTGACAATCTATGCTAAAAGTGGTGCTTGACTAATGTTTGTGCCACTCCCACTCTTGAGCCCCTTGTGATTCACAATCCATTGCGGTTCATATTGTATATGCCTCACTTGCATGCTCAACTCCTTGCGTTGGATGTATTTCTTCACTGGAAGGTTCAATTTGGAGGTTACTATGGCCAATGGACCCACCCTTTGGGGCGTTTTCCGCAAAAACTACCAGCTACCAAACAGCGGCCTTGATTAGAGCGGTTTACCCTAAGTAGCAACGACCTCCCACTCAAACATGGATTTCCATTTGAAGGACGCCATCATCGGGCAGAATGAGGAGAGCATTGCAGAGAAGGAGGCCGTAATTTCAGAGGAGGGCATTGGAGAAGGACGCGAAAATTTCAGAGTAGTAGACAACGATTGCAGCGAAAGATGCCAACAAGGATGCCATTATTGCAAAATAAAGAAAAAATTGTTCAAATTTTAAGCAAGGCACAAAAATGGAAAAACAGTTCGCAGGCGCGGCTCAGGCAATTCTTCCGGTCGCGCGGCGTCTAGGTCTAGACGCACTAGCGACCATTTGTAGCCTTTTTGCTACAAATTTGAGTAATTTGAAGCAAGAATTGCCAGAGTCAGCGGCATCTTTAATTCATCAATAGGCCACCTTATTCATTGCATTTCTTAACGGCGCCGATTGTCCTTTACTTCACACAAGCACAAAAACCCCGGCACAACAAAACATGGTCTCATCTGATTGCTGACACAATGTACCGAAGAGTTCTAGGTGTACTAAACTGTGACGTGCGCAAAAGCAAACCTCGGGCTCCGTTCCGTGCCGCTGTGCCAAATTCTGCGGCTCTATCGCCGGCTCGGCTGTTTTGTACCATTGACTTGCTTAGGATGCGCACGATTCTAATGGGACATTTGGGTTGAATTTATTTGCCTCACGGTTCGAATGATTGAATTAAACGCGCTACATTTCATGTTGTGTACTGCAGCTATGTGTCTTCTCTTGCATATTTGCCATTGACGAATCCTGTGTGTTTGTGCCCTTTGTCCCGACCACGGAAATCAACATAGTTGACCGCCACGAATTCATACGGTGGTATTGATACAATCTCCTTGACGCCTCGATCATCTATATCAAGACTATTCCCAATATTGAGATCAATTGCATTCATAATGTCTTAAAAACTAGTCTCCAACAAGCGGTTTAAAAATTGTCGCCAATAATAAACTCAATAAGAAGAAGCAAAAGAGGTCTAAGGACATTTGGGGCGGGGACGGGGGACAACAAGAGATGTGCATGGCTCTAATGGCAACATGGACCTGTGCATCACTACTCCACAATGGAAGGCATCGTGTAACATTGCAAGGGGGACCATTAAATTACAAGTTCTCTGGCTATTAGGCTTTACCTTTCCCTTCACAACCAAAAAGAAATAACAAAACCAGAACATGTAGGCAAATGAGCAAAACTTTCGTTTGAAAAATAGGACAAAAAAGCTCGGTTTGGGTAAAAACACCCAGATGCCATATCTCAGGAGAACAAGCATCAAAAACTTGTGGTCAAAGAAAACTGAAGTCGCTATTGTGCCCAAGGTGTCCCCACTTAGTATTTAGTTTTGGCATCCGTACAAAAATCAAGCTAGGTTCTAGTTTAAAGAAAGTCCCTTCTCTGTGGGTTCACAAACATGGATATAGATAGATAGGGACAATCCTAGAAACCCATGTTGTGGGTATCCAGGCCTCTTTCTAAACAACAATGGTCCACATATAGGGTGTTGCCTTGATGACCTCCGATTATTGCCGATAACCGGTTTTTCTAATCAATTAGTAAAACCAGTTCCGAACTCCCTTACTAACATAATTGATGCAGTTGCATTTGTGACAGAGGGAAGGATTGGGTAGGCAGACCTTTTCCTAGTGCACGTTTTCGCCTTTCAGTGTGCTAGTATGGATTGACTTCTGTTTAAAATTATCGGCACAACCGTTATTTTGAAAAATAATTGAAACCAATTTATCAGAATGTTTGCAAAATTTTGGTGCTCTTTTTGGCAATACATTTTGTCCAAATTCTTCACAAAAAAGAGGTTTTCGTTGCAATGGTTGATGGTCGATGGTGAAATGCAACTTGCAAGGTGGTTTCGACAAGTGCTATCCGACTTGTATGGGCTCTCTTTCGAGTGATGGCAAATTTTTGGTGTGTGAAAAACCAGTTATTTTGAAAACCATTGATCGGCAAAACTGGTTGTTTTTGTAAAAAGAAACGTTCAAACTTGGTTATTTTCAAAACCACTAGGTTCCAGACCCCAGTTACTGACTCCCAAAAACTGGTAGTGGTGAGATCACGAGTTCTATAAACACCATGGGTAGTGCAAAAATTACAAATTTACCATGTCCCATATGTTGCATTGTCGGAACCATGGCAACAAAACCAATACCTTGGTGTTGTCTTGTCTATTCGTTTCATGCTTTTTGGTGTCTTGATGGCTTCATCCCCCTTGCTTTACACCAAAGAAGTAACACAAGGGTCCCATAAAGTTGCGCAATTGGTCCCCAGAGCAAAGTTGTTAAAATCATTTGATGATGCAAAACACCCATTTTTTGTCTTTGTGGTGGCAGAATTTTGGAAACTTTTCACGGGACTCTAAGAGACAGCAGCCTCACTAATATTTGGAAGCGATGTGAACGTGGGCAATGCACTGGTTAATGCATGTTTTTTTATACCGGAAACAGCCTATGCATCATCTAAATTTGAAAAAACAAACATTGTTTGTAGTCTGCTAAGGGTAGCAAAAATGGCTCAAAATATGATAAAAAATAATATTTTCCTTACGGTTTGCAAAATACTACTTGCAAAATGGCCTTGGATGGTTTCGAAATGGGTTGGGTACAAAAAGGAGTGCAGTATAAGTGGCCTACATAGGATGTTGTAATGAAAAAGCATAGTATCCGTTCCGCTGCCAAAGATGCACCACAATCCATCTTTGTTGGAGCGATTTTCCCTAAGCACGATGAAGATATGACCCCCACTCCCATGATTGTCAAAATTCGGGAGCAAAAAGTTTCTGGTTCTTGCTGGCTATGGTGGTAGGCTGATATTTGACCAAGAGACGTGTAATGATATGCGGAAATTTTGCTATGAAACACACCTGCGAAGATAGCATAGCTTGCATGTCTGGACTGAAAACCAAAAGCAATGTTTTAGCGGACAATACCAGAAAGCATGTAGTGTTTGAACGTGTGGTTCCCAATTGGTTGCAGTGATTGTGTACGCTACACAGAGAGCCATTTCTTATCCACTCACATCGTTTCGTAACATCAACCCATATTTTTCTAGACCATGCAGCGAGCTTGACAAATCACAACTCTTCTTTATTTTTGCTTTGTCGGAACATAATATATTTGTGTGGTGTAACCAAATGAATACAGGTGCACTAAGAGCCTCGAAAACAAAACATTCACTAGTGTACATACACCTACACCCATGCAACAACAAATGCGCGATGATTTTGATCCACGTGGACTTTTTTTGCGTGATTCGGTGCTTTGTGTTTATTGTTCAATTATGTATAAATGCAGGGTGTGGCAGGGTTGTCCACACGGTTGGGTAGTGTAGAAGCTTTTTGGGTAAACAAGCAGGTTTTTTTGTAGAAAATTCATGAAAAAGACCAATGAAATTCATAGGGGGAACCAATGAAATTCATTTGGAGGTCAGGACTGATAAAATTCATGAAAAAGACCAATGAACTTCATAAAACGGACCAATGACGTTCATCATTGTTGTTGTTGTTGGGGGGGGGGTTGCAGGGGGGAACAAGGGGTTTTTTTGTGAGGGTTGGTTTTTTTGTAAAATTTGGAAGTTTTTTTTGGTGAGAATTGGGGTTTTCTTGGTGAGAGTTTTTTTGGGGGGGGGTAAGATTGGGGTACTAATTGGGGGGTTTCTGGTCAAACGGGGGGGGGGGTGTCGGTAGAAAACAGGTTTTTTTGGTTAGAGTGGGGATTTTTTGGTCAAAAACATGGGGCCTTTCTGGTACATTGCGATGTACGCATCAGCTCTCAACAGTACCTTTTCCTTTCCTGGTTCTTTTGAGCCCTACCCAATGATGGCAAGAACACTGATTGACTACACTGTCTCCCTGGCCTCCTATCCTACAGTGTGCAAGCAAAACAGCGCCAGGGTGGTCCCCAAGGCAGTCTTGGATCAAGTCTGTTGAACCATCTGCCAGCTGCTGTTCATGGACAATCCCCAGCCATGGCACCGCCAGCCAAATGGGATTGGCTTTGACACTCTGTCACCCTTCCCCCCCCCAGTGCTCTGCAACTCTCCACAACTGTCCCTCACCTATGCTGGGCCAATGACATACTGTCCATTGCTTTATGCGACTGATAATTCCAATGCAGACCCTGCCACCACATCCACCCAACCTTTATCAGATCAGGAGCTTCACACTGGACCACCATCAACATAAGATGCAGTCAGCACATCAGGGGTTCCCCTGGTGTGTATTGCGGTGGTGCCCAACCTTCAAAATGAGCTGGCCTGATTCTGCAACAAAAACAGAAATCAGCCAAGGTGATGTCCAGAATGAAAAAATGAGTCCCCAAAACGCAAATAAAAATGTGCACCCTGCAGTGCCGACCCCCTCGTGCACCCCAACTCAGGTCAGAAAGGTTCGATCAGAATTATCTGACAACCTGTCACATGTTCCAGCAATTCTGGTCACTAAAGAATGAAAGAGTGTGCGGCAAAAAAAAGCCCATGGCTGTCTGCAGTTCCCACGCTCCCTCGCCTGTCCTGGCTGCTGGCAATGCTGGCCATTGTCTCATGCAAATCCAGGCTCCTGATGCTTCCTCACTGATTAGGTGCTTAATTGAATGCAGAAGTGTAAGAAATATCCAACGGGGATTAGGAGCAGAAATGTGTCAAGATTATAAAAGAAAATGAAACTCAACCCCGTAAGGGCGGGGGCGGGGGGGGGCGAACCATAAAGGTCGAGAAAAGTATGTTCATGTATTGGACTTTTGTGGAGGTAACCCATGGAACTGTTGGCATTGGATGTTGAGTGATGCAGCGCTTGGGCGCCTGCTGTGCATCTGGTATGAGCTGCGTTGCTTTTCTTTGCCTCTTGTTCTGACTGACACCTGTGGGCAGACATGGCCTTGTCTCAGATGGCAAAGAGACCTGGACCTGCAGAGAGGGTGATGCATAATCCACAAAAATTTGTCATGAGTCAGCAGCTTTACGACCAAAGGATGAATCTCGGCAGACAGGGCATGTTCTCTGTTGTAACACCAACCTCGGGCCCAGCCAAAGAAACGAAAGCAATTATGCAAAACCCTCGTGCTAGACCTGAGTGTGAAAGTTCAAGCGGAACAGGGCATGCAACATCCATCGAATCAGGATGGAGCGGGAGATTCACTGGCTCGGAACAACGAACTGGGCTGGAGCCCAACACGAGCAGGGGCACATCTCACCACGCAAGGGTCCACCGCACACAAAAGAAAGGGCGGATATGACAGCTTTCTCACAATATGCGGTGCCCGTCCCCAGCCAACATGCGAGGATGCTGCGGCGCGCGGCTGACAAGAGACTTTCTGACGAACGTCATAAGAGTGCAACGATGGGCGCAGGCGCCTTCAGCACCTGCACGACCCAATTTTACAATGGGGGGGGGGGGCAACTTCAGCAGGAGGATAAGTGTTTTAGTGTACACACTGAGAGGGCCCCTTTTTTGAAGCCGGCCAAAGTTCACAGACACAGACAAATGTGACGGAATTGATTGAACCAGGCCAGAGGTTTGGGCGGGTCCTTTTGAACACCACTGTCATGGCCTTGGGTACTCCACCTCTACATCTGCATTACCAGCCATTTGCGCGGTGGGTTAGCCTTTCCACGCTCGCCTTCACATTCCTTGGCAGTGGTCACTCTAACACTGAAGGGCAGTACCAGAGATTCCTCATGGCACCTTTCATACCTGTTACCATCTGATGCGCGGTGCCCAGATGAACAGGATGCACCAAAGTACATGGTTCATCCGCTGGGACACGCCATCTGTTGCAATGGATAGATACTTAGGTGATAGGTAGATAAATTCCATCAAGATCAGGGGTGCTACTTTCACAATGTGCTCCGACAAACAGACAGCAGGACACTTCCTCATGAGATTTGGCCGGTTCCGAATAACCTTGACACTCTGAGGGGGCTTCATAAAGCCCCCCCCCCATTTGACAGGCGCTATGGAGTCAAAGCCCCCCCCCCCCCCCCCCCCTCTCCCAAATCGGGGCCCAATTCTGCCCACGGTCCCTGAGTTGGTCATGCAGCAACCGTGTTACGAGCCACTCAGCCTTGAATTCAGCAGGCTCAATGCAGTACTCCAATCTAAGTGGACTGCCCGAATCTACATCCAACCGGAAACAATGTGCCTGCCACATAGGGGAGCGCCTAATCTCATGGGTCTCATAAGCAGACTGGCATCGGAGTCCCTTGTTGACCTTACGGATTCCACTACATCCCCCCCGAAGCGCCCGGTGCTAGTCTGCAAGAAGAACAGCCACACACGAAAAAAGAGAGTTCAATGATCCACACCCACCAACCCAAGTCAGCAAACGGAGGGGGTTGCGGGGTTGGGGGGTTAAATAGCAGCCTGCGCTGAACAGGCGTTCGTGGCACCGTCTTCAAGAATTCAAGAAGGGACAACATTCTTTTTGGCAGTGCCAATCACAACGCCGCGTGCACGGAATGCAAACTGCAGCGAGTTGATGGTCTCATTGGCATTCCATGAAGCGGGCGAGACATTGACAAACATGAGACATTTGGAATTGCCACCTGAACAGAAAAGTTCCCAGTGTGCCAGTAAGAGTCGGGGCAGAGGCAGGCAGGTGAGCAGCCACGGGGGTTGGGTAAGACAGCATCAGGGAGGGAGGGTGGGTGGGAGTGAGGGAAGGAGGGGTCCAGGTTTGGAGTGGCTGCACACTGTTGGCGTACCTAAAGTACGCCTCACAGTATGAGACCGGCTGCCGTCCAAGCTAGAGCTGGGCCACCCACCCGATGGTGCTAGGCTCCCCACATCGAGAGTGTTGCTGCCCGTGTGGGGGGGGGGGGGGGGGTGGCTGGACCCAACAGCGTGTGTCGGTTACATGACACAGGGTCCAAGCGCCCCAAGCCCCCTCCGCGGTTCTGGCGAATTAGAAAGGCGGGCTGCGGCTGTCACACTTGAACCACGCCAGCACAGTCCGACGTGATTCGAAGGTCAGCCACTGACTGAGCAGAGCGGCAACGACTGAGCGGAAGGACAGCCTGATGGAGCGCTGCGACGACGGACCCCATCAGTCCAACAGACATTGGACCCTAAGCACACTGCTTCCACTGCCGCGGGGAGTATCGTCCCAGACCGAGCCCCCCCCCCCCCCCCCCTGTGTGACATTCCGTCTGGTTGTTATTTCTTTACGGGGCCCTGGACAGTCACCCGTTCTTCCCTTCGCATGTTGCGTCGGGTCGCTGCGTTCTGTCGGCCGCTGCGGCCGGTGCTCCTGCTGGTGTCGTTTCCGCGTTGGCGGAGCCCAGTAGTTGGTGTGTTGGGGCTGTGCTGGATGTGGCGGGATGTGCCGTTTGCGTGTCAGCGGCGCCCAATAGTTGGCATATTGAGGATGTGCTGGTTGTTGCCGGGGTCGTTTGACTGTTTTTGCTGTCCACGCGCCTCTGCCCCCCCCCCCTTCGGTGCAGTCACGCTTTTCCTTTCGTGTGGGGCCCCTCGTGCTGCACGGCGCACACCTCACCACACGCCTCATGCCGCTTACACATCCCAACGGCCGGCTGCTGGCGAGTCAGGCATTGCACAGGCACTCACAAAGCGACACCCGGCGGATGTGCCAGTGCATCTGCAAAACCGAGGCACACAATTCCAAAACGGGACAAATACTTGAGGGTCCATCGCGTCCATCCCCCAAACGCCACCATCGTAGACGCCGCTGTGGTCAGGGCGTGATTCGTGGCCCGCAAAAGGGGGGATGGGGCCAGGGCCGATGCATCCCCCCCCCCGTATGGTGACGTGTGAGCTGTCACGTGTGTGTTGTTGGTTGAGGCGACGTCAGCAACAAATCAGCACATGCAGGCCACAAGCAGAGGAGAAAAGCTTGTCAAGAGCCGAAAACGGCCCTAGGCGCCTTTCGCAAAAGGTCGAAAAAAAATAGACACTCAGAATCCCCCCCCCCCCTCCCCCGTCCACATCCCAAATGGTTTCCACCTGCGGCAAAGTGAACGTTCCTCAAGAGGCACAAAACGTGAGGCCGACCTCAGGCACACAACGGCTGTTGGGGCGGCTGACCCCAACGCCCCTCCGAGGGGAGGGGGAGACTGGGGCAGCAGGGCTTTCAACTGCGGGGTGGGGGGGGGGGGGGTCAATAGAGCCCCCCCAAAATGGGGGGGGGGGGGGTTCGGGAAAGGGGCTCTATTGACAGGACCAGAAATCAGTTATTATGAACTGTGGCGCCTTAAAAATGGTCTTTTTTTTTTGCACCAAATATATGGCAAACGATGACTTTTCTGAACCCCCTCGACGCGCTGATTCCAAAAATCTCATTTTCAGTTTTTGTCGATTTTTGGGTGTGGGTCACCTCCGGGGCCCGGGGGTCAGTCTCGGTAGGATTTTGGGGGTCCCTCAATTGAGCCCCTTTTTTTGGGTGGGGGGATTAACCAGGGGGCTCTATCGATCCCCCAAGTGAAAGCCCGCCTGCCCCTGTCGTCAATGAACTGGTGATTGGTCCGCACTCCCGTCACATACCGAGAGAATCTTTCAACAAATGCGTCAACTTCGAGTTGCGGTATGGGATATGCGAATCGTTCTCTGAGCGAAAACCAGAGCAGTGCAGCGGGGCACACGGGGAACCACACGCACATAAGTTGCCTCCGACAGTCGTCGGAGGCTGAGCAACCTTCAATGAACCGCCGGCACTTAAGTCTCGCAGTTCGCCAACGGGGGTTGGCAGATCCCGCTGAGGACGGGGGGTATGGCGGGGTCCCACTGCTGCACTACTGCAACACGGCACCACCGCCATCTTCTTCTGCTCCGGTGTACCCACCTGCCCTCGCGGTCTCCTGCACCTGCTTCGCCTTTGGGGCATCGTGGACGCACGAGGCTCTGGCTTCTAGAGCCCCCGACTGGCGCTTGGCGCTTGGCGGTTGACCGTCGTCCGCCCAACAGGAAGCGCAGACTACAGGACCCCTACTCCAGGGCATTGCAGGCGCGGTATCCGTCTTGTGCCTCTGGCAACATGTGCGCCAGTCGGCCACAACGTCCGGTGTTTGGCTGAGGGACAGGGCGAAGGGCAGGGTTGCATTAGAAGGAAAGGGGCCTCAGAGGCGGTCCTAGAGGGGGTTGGGTCGGCGGTTGGAGCAGGTTGCCAAAGTGGTTGGGGGCGGTTACTGTCGGTTACAAATGCCATTGAGGCTGACGTCAGGGAGACAGTGGCTGGGCATAGGCTGGGCGCCCTGGAGGGGGGGGAGGGGGAGCCACCCCCCCTTGCAATGCATCCCTGGCGAAGGGGCCGGTGGCAAAGCGATTCACGGGGATCATACTACTGAGCGAAGAAATGACGTCGCCGAGCGCTGACAGGGACTTGTTGATGCACTGCGCCTCCTTCATGCGGTCCCCGGTGGCGCCCGACTTCCCGACACGCTCGCTCCCCGCCAGATCCACCAGCGACACCTTTCCGACCTGGAGACAGCAGCGCGCCCCGCGTTGGGGTCCCCAACACATGCAGGAGGGCATGCTCCTGGTGGTGCCCCCCCCCCCCCCCCTACTGCACGGAATTCGCACCACTGCGGCCCCTTGCACAGGGCACAGCCCCCCCCCCCCCCCTTGGGGTGCTAACAGTACCGCAAAAGCGCCGCTTCCACCATTGATCCCACCTGAAAGCCCCTTGTTCGCTGAACCCGCACAACTGATACTTCCCAAAAGTGACACTTCCGGCCTCACCCAACTGTCGGTTGTCGGTTGCTGTCGGTTGCTGTCGGTTGGGGGCGAAACCGTAACTACTAATTGCGGGTTCAGGCACTTGCTGCGGCTGAAGAACCCTCCTTCCCTCCGTCCCACAGGCCCGAAACCCTCCAGCCATGGACCCCCCGCACCCAACACACACGCTCCAGCAGGCGGCATGGGTCTGGACCGGCACCCGCTACTCCAAGCGCCCATCGTCACAGAGCGCACGGCCAAAACGGGCACACCGGGCCACATGTGGGCGGGGCCTGGCCCCAAAAAGGCAAGGCAAAGCCACGGATCACGCGCCATACCGTGACCACGCCGCTCTGGAGGTTCGTGGTCCTCACGACGACGTACAACACCATGTGGGACCGCGAGCTGTGCTCGTTCATGTTGGTCCTCCCGGATGAACGATTCTTCTCGGCCTTGGCCATGTAAGCGTCGATGTCGGACAGGCTCTGGACCGGAAACGACGTCAAATTCTCCACATACTGCCCGTCCTGCGATGCGACAGGGGGGGAGGGCGGGGCGGATCAAAAATTTTGGAGGGGGAGACTTTTGTTGCCGTTGCAAATCGCAAAGCTTACACTGCCTCACGCACACGCACTGCACTGCCAAAGCCCCCATTTCGCCAGGAGAACTTTCGCCACCTTCCTGAAACACGAAAATTTGCCCACGAAATCATCCCTGCCCGAAATCCCCCCCCCTTTGTATGCCTTTGACAGTGACTGTGGCCAGGGTGATGTGTGTGTGGTCGGAAGACACAACCCCTGCGGCATGTGGCGTGCCCAATGATGTGGGCGAAAAATTCTGTTGAGTGGGAGAAGTTCCTGCTAGATGCTGTTGATCTATTGATCGGGGGTATTGCATTGCCGGTTGAAGCCCTGCCTGTTGGGCGTGCTTCTTGCAACTCCCCCTGCCGATCATCATTGGGTGATCAAAGTGTTTAAAAATATGTTTTGGAAAATTCCATTGTTACTGCCCAAGGCTAAATGGAGGTTTAAAGTCCCATGCACCCCCACACGGCTGGTGTGCCACCCGACACTATGGTCTGACTTGGAAAATGGTGTTTGTGGTGTATGTGTACATGGGAGGGCGCACGATATATTACTTGTACACCGAAAGGTGCCGGAGGGTGCTAGAAAGGCTTCCTACACCGGGGGGTGGCTATGTCGTTTGTACATGGGAGGGCGCTTTTTGTCGTTTGTACACGGGAGGGTTTCTTTGGGGGACTTTTCCGTTTATAATCAAAGCGAACTTTTCAGGTACAGTGCTCAAGAATGTTGTACATTTGGGGTGGGCATGTCAATACCTTTTTGAAATCTTCATGAAAATTTCAATGAGATGCTACCTCAACGACGTGTCAAAATTTTGGCCCCGTCAAAGTCCGGACCCCTGGTCACCAACTGGGCTCCAGCCTCACTTGGAATCACCGCATCTTGGCCCTATGGTGGTAGGAACACCAACTACATGGGCTTCCATTGGGACAACCCCAGCCCCATCCCCGGTTTCGTGAAGAGTTCGTGCGTTTTGGTTTTGTGTGACAGGGCTCGGTGCTTTTTCTCGGTGTTCAAAATCTTGCTTCTTGTGTGCCATTTGGGACACTGTCGGTGGGTTGGTCTGGCACGCTATGATAAAAGGATGTTAGAAGAAAGTGACCCCCGTATATCGGATTGAAACAGAGGTGAGGTTGTTCTTCTCGATGGAGGATTTCCCGGCGAACGAATAGGGCCCTTGGAGTGGCGTTGGGCTGAGAGCCGCAAGCTAAACCCTTACCGTGTGTGTGCCATTTTGTTACCACCCATGAATGCCAATGTGTGTATCGCTGAAGCATGCAGGGTATGGGGGGCGTGCACAGGGCGCGTTCGAGCCCTCCTTGGCCTGAGGACCCCCCCCCCTACTTCCATTGGGCATGGCCTGCTTCATAGTGCTCAAAACTTGTGCAAAATGGCAGATTCCAACTCACCGAGCACAGGGCTGAGGGAGGGTCCTCCATGGGTCGCGTCCGGGTTGCCCTGATGGATGGTTTCAGACAGTTTGAGACAATTATCTAATTATCTGATAAATCCTTCAACACTTTGTGTCGTCGAGGGCCAGGGCTTGCACATCAAACCGCGCAAGTCCATGCGCCCCTGCAATTTTGGCTGAAATGACAACACGTTGGAGCACTAGGGCCGGCAAAATGAAAACCAGTCCCTCTACACAGCAGCCTGGGTTACAGCCTAGAACCCTGACACTGGTCACTTTTGGCCCTCCCAGAATTTAGAAGAAATGTGTCCAAGATGGGCTCTGAAACCTTGAAACAGGGGGTGGCTAGTCTGATAGCCAATGATTCACTGAGTTCAGACCTGCCAACCGCTCATGGACCCCTTGCAACCCTCGTGAAGACACCCGTACACTGACTTCCCCTTGTGCACTTGGGATCCCCCCACCGGAAAATTCGTTTTTTCTTGGCATTCCGGTGGGAGCGGATCATTCGGTTGCTGTCTGTGGCAAGCCCTGCCCTGTCTGGCGCTTGGCACCTTTTTTCCAACTCCAAGGGGACGTCAGGAACTCCCTTCCCCCACAATGCCCTGTCACCGGACCATGGAGGCTGTGGGCCAGGCTGCGAAGAATGGCAAGCGGCATGCAATGCGGCAGCATTGGTCATTGAAGCTCCCGGTTGACCGCCAATCGCTGTTGGCCTCCCGTCAGCCGCCGTGCGTTCACCATCAACCGCCAGCAATGGACTGCCTACAGCCAAATCCGCGTGCCGAGCCTTTTCCGCACCATCAAAAAAAACACGGCAAATCTTGCCCCCCACGGAAACCCCTTGGGGTATCGGGGCAGAGGTGGGCGGCCCACTATCCACCAGTACCACCACAGCACCACCGATGGCATACTTGCGGGTGGGTCTTGATCTCATACTTGACGGTGTCATCCACTTTCGATGCGAGCAAATCTCGAATGTTTTCGTTGTATATTTCCAGAACACTCACAGACACAATACTCTTCTCCACATCTTTTCTTTCCTGGCACGCAGATCCAGTGGTTCGGGGCATGGCGGCAGATATCGACATCCCATGGGCAAAACTGCCACCCATCGTCACGGTGCAACGCGGGCAGCGCCACTAATTGATACCGTAACCGTCGGTAACCACCCATAATCAACCGCAAACCGTTTCACAAAATGCAAAGCCCGGAGCCATTGCAGCAGCCATTCAGGGAACCTCCCAACCCCCCTTGGAACGCAGCCCATTTTTTTGTTCATGGAGAGCTGTGCAGCAGCCTATTGCCAAGAATCTCCTGCAAAGGCAGTGGCGATGGTGCTCCACATCAGGGGTAGGTCAAGCCAGGGATGTGCTTGAATGGGATGTGGTCGGGGGGAGGGAAATCTTGGGCCCAAAGTTATTGTACCAAAAATAAATAAGTAAAATAAGTAAAATAGGATCTAAACTTCATCCAACGCTGAAAAAATTGGTGAGGTGTAGGGGGGGGGCGAGTTTATGTTTTCGAGAGGAGGGGGGGTTACAACCTGATTGAGGTGAGCGAAGCGAAATTCTGAAGAGAAGGGGGGGGGGTCTACCCATGCCAAATAATCCAGGCCTGGGTCGAGCCCCCGCTGACAGCATGGATGGAGTACAGAGGAGACTCCATGGATTTGACAGTGTGCCCCCAGACGAACATGCGGAATCGGAAATAGCTTGGCATCAACACTTGCCGGGCCAGGCAATTGCTTGACCGAGCCTCCGCAGGGGCGGGGGGGGGGGGGGGCTTGTTTGGGGCCCTGGCCAGCCCCAGGTGACCCATCCACCCACCCTCTCACCCACCCAACCGCCTTCCACCCGCCCAGACGTACCCCTGGGGGCATCAAAGTGGTCAGCTGGATCCGGCAAGGCTCTAGCCCTGCCTGCCCCGGCCCAGTGCGTGTCACATGCCTCTTGTCTGCTGTCACCCTGTACACCATACGGTCACACTGCTTGTCTTTTGGCACCAGCCCCTGTTCCGCATAATGGGGGGGGGGGGGGCACACCAGGCGCCCACAGTGGACGCCGAAGCAATGCAACCTCAAAGGCCAATGGTATCAGGGAGACGCTGACAAACAGCAGGACTGCACACCGCTACAAGTTCGAACAGGCGGCTAAGAGCACGGCGGTTGATGCCCGGGTTGTTGTGGGGCCCGGCCATCGTGTACGTCTGTGCAAAGCATGGCATGTGCAGACACAGGGGCACAGGGCCGCCACTCATGGACAAAACTTTCCGGTGTGCATGCACGCAGGCATGTTTGCGTGTCTGTGTGTGTGTGTGTGCGCGCGCGCGTGCATATGTGTGTGCGTGTGTGTTTGTGTGTGTCTGTGTGTGCATGCCTGCGTGTATGCGTATGTGTGTGTGTGTGCGTCTGTGTGTGATTTGTGCAGTAGCGAGGGATACCCAAGTGCAGTACTCATTTGGCAGTCACATTCAGTAATCATGCGAGAAGAACCTCATTGTGGTTGCAATCCATCTCTTTTGAGCCTCGGGCATGGAGGACATTCCATGACTTCTTTGGAGGCGCCCCCGTGCCCCTTGATTTTCTTGTGTGGTGGGGTTCCCTCTTGCAAGCAGCACGCGCCCTGCCCCTTCCTCTTCCAACAGCCTGAACCTCCCCACCCCCCAACCACCTTGGGACGGATTCCCCCCCTCCCCTCCCCTCCCTCCCTGGGCAGCAGGCCCCCCTGAACCCCCCACGCCCCCTCCGGCTGCGGCATACAGAATTTCGCAAACCCTGACCCCTCAAAACGTCAAGGCAATAAATGGCCGTGTTTGCTTTCTGCCAATTCGCATTGAAAATGTAGGTGTACCTCTGAGGGCCAACAACAATATTTTTGCTTTTGACTGGTGTTCGCACTTATGGGGCAGCTGTGACCTGCCTCAGGACTCTACCCACTACTTTGACTATCCCCCCTCTCCCACATGGTATTGAGAGATCTTTTGCCTGTCTCATTGTCTTATGCTTTGAAAGTGATGGGCCCCTAGCCTGGGGCAGGTGGCCATTGTGAGGGTTGTTTGTCAACGCCCACGCCAATTATGGGGGTTCCACAGAGCCGAGGCATGGGAAGCACTTGAATTGAAATAAAACCTTAAAACCGAAAATCCAACAGTTACTGTCAGGAGGATGCTACTTTGTCAGTCGTCAATGTGCTAGCCCGTCTACAAACTGAGGTTCTTGACAATGGTTGGCAGGGGAACAAATAGGCTGTTCTTGTACCTTGTTGGCAAAGCAAAATCAGTTGTGCAAGTTGAAGTCTGGTGGAGGCCGACTGCAGGTACATGGCACCACTTTCTTCAAAAATTGGTCCTCCAGGTTGCTGGAGGGCATGCACCCTTCCCGTCCACACCTTCTTGTTGGAGATGGTTGGATCATTTTTAATGCTCGGCCTACAATACACTGGTCAGTGGATGCAACGGTTGGGCCGCTAGGGGGCATGCCACATTGAGGAGGTGGATTGCAAAGAACAACTTGCCCTTTTGGTGGTGTTTTATTTGCAGGAAGCCGTAAAAATGATGGAGGCCCACGACCCTTCCGGTGCATACACAAAAAGTTGTAAAAGTTGGATTATGCAAGACAAGGGGCAAGGGTTCATTTGTCAATATTCCTATGGAGAGCTGGATTGCCATTGTGAGATTCAGCCTGACCAACGATAATTTTGTTGTGGAGGATGGCGGTTTGTGGAGCCATCATGGTGCCATACCGCTGGGAGGCTCCCTCAGTTGGCAGATTTACATTCCGTTTGGTGCTGCAAAAAATTGGTCGAAAAAATGAGTTCCAAGGCCGGTTTGAAAAAATGGTGCCTGGCATTGTGCAATGGTTGTAGAGTGACAATCGCCCTTCGGCATCTCAGAGATGACCTGGTGGTAGCATCCGAAGGGGACCATGCCTGTGAGGTTCTGCAGCCTATTAGTCAGGCCATGGAAGACATCTAGGACCTGTGCATGGTCTATCTATGCAGAGCCAAGCAGCTGGATGCCAAGATGAAGGGGATCACTTGTAAGCTATTCGCACACAACCAACACCCTTCAATGCCCCTGTTGGCACCACGGAGTGGTGCAGCTGACGTTCTGACTCAGCAGCTGACTTTTGTGTTGTTGTTATGCAACCTTGTCACCCGCTGTAGCATTAGACCTCACAATACACTGGTCAGCTTTGTTTAATCGAGGTGTAGGTGCATGCGTGACTGTGCGTGCGTGCGTGCGTCCGTGCGTGCGTGCGCGTGTGCATTGTTGTTGCTGTTGTGGTTATTTATGTTCGAGCGGTCGGGAAGGGACATCGTTTCATGGATGGGCGTGTAACGGCCAGGGCTCAATGCCGCGAAGGGCGTCTGTCAATTAGAGGAGTGGATTATGGAGCCTACCCCTTGCCTGCTCTGTCCCCGTCCGGCACGGTCAGCCAGAGGGACCTCATTTTACGGAGGGTACTCGTCTATTCTTGCCCATTTATGGAGGAAGACCAGTACGGCTCAACAGACGTCAGGGTACTCAGAATTGTTGAGGCGGGGGTGTCGCCCTGCCATCGCTGGGGCTGCCGGTGTTTGCCAACAACGGATGAAGCACGCGCAACACTCGCACAGTACCTTGCCAGATCCGGTCTGGCCGTAGGCAAAGATACAGACTTTGTAGCCATCGACCACGCAATTGATCAATGGCTTCGTGTCTTCGAAGACCTCCTGAGAGCATGACCGGGATCACGCGCAACCGAACGCACCCACAACGGCATGCAAACAAAGACACAATACGACCCCTCGCTGCAGGGCGGTCCTTAACGGAAAAAAAAAAAAATTGTTCCAGAACCAGTTTTCCCAAAAAAGCCCGCGGGCACTCCATGTGCTCAACCATGGTTGGTGGCGGTTGGTGGCTGGCGGTTGGCGGCGGTTGGCGGTTGGCAGTTGGCAACTGGCGGTTGGTGGCGGTTGGTGGTGGTTGGCGGTTGGCGGTTGGTCGCCGCTGGCGGTTGGCGGCGGTTGGTGGCTGGCGGTTGGTGGCGGTTGGTGGTTGGCGGTTGGTGGCAGTTGGCGGTTGATGGGAGTTGGCGGTTGGCGGTTGGTGGTCCCTTGGGCGGTCCTTAAGGGCGTTCCTTAGCAAAAAAAAAAATCTGGTCCCTTAAGGACCGCCCTGCCTCGCTGCATGTTGAAGTGCAAAAGCATGTCGACAGGCAGACAACCTTCGGGTCTTGCCCGTGTCGGCCGCTCAGGTAAAATACACAGAGCAACGCGGGGGTGGTGACACAAACCCCCGCCCCGAAGGAGCATATTTCAGATCCCTCGGAATATTGACTGCGCACAAATGGGAGTAGTCAAATGGAAAGATGGATTGTTGTGGGAGGGGGAAAAAAAGAGAATGTGGTCTGGGCGGGGGCCTTGGCCTGGGCCTTGGCGGGGGTGCCGACGTGGGAGGGGGGTTGGGCCTTCATTCGAGCACCAGTTTTGAGATCCCCACAAACATTCGACCGCTTTGAAATCGCACACAAACGGGGGCAGCAAAAGTGTGTCACGCATAGTCGAAGATGCAACACCCATTTCGGGGCCTGCGGCACCAAATGTACAGAAATTGTAAGACGTAGCGTGTGAGAAAATCGAATACGCGTCCCAGATTTTCTCAGACACGCATCAAAAAAGAAGTTGCAAACCTCATCGGGGTGGAGTGAGGCCGAAGGGCGCCGCCGTGATCGATGTTTGCTTTCCCCATCTTCGTCCTGCGGCAGTTCTCAAGTCTGGATCTAAGTACAACAGCCTGTGCCCCGCTGAAGGGGGGTTGTCGGGGTACCAGAAACGGCATGAAGTCGCCCCCCCGCACTCTGGAGGTGCGGGGCAGGGGAGGGGGTGCGGGGGGGGCGGTCTGCACCTGAGGGCCCCCAGAGGTCTTGTCTGCCCAAAGAAACGGCGGGCAAAAGGTGAACGACTGCAAGGGCGACACGCAACTGCAGGGCCATATACCCTCAAACCCTCGCACCTTCACAGGCGTCACATCAACACACCGTCATCCTCGCATCTTCATGCGTGGCACCCTCACACATAGTCTCATAGCCTCACTACACCGTCATACGCACACCCTCACAGGCTTCCACACCTCCTGCGTTGTACCGTCATTGTAAACCAGATCGAACTCGAAGGCGCGCTGCTTGGCACCGTCCTTCACCACGATTTCCCCTTCACCGGGATATTGCATCATGTTCTGAAAGAAAAGACCGCAAGTTGTACAGCCGCTGCAACACCTCCGCCCTGCCCGCAGAGCTTGGTGGCAGTCGCTTGCACCCACTGACTAGCTTGGTCAAAAGAATACAAGTGCAGTCAGTGGCTTGTGATGTGTGTGTAGTGGTGTGTGCGTGTGTGTGTGTGTGTGTGTGTGTGTGTGTGTGTGTGTGTGTGTGTGTGTGTGTGTGTGTGTGTGTGTGTGTGTGTGTGTGTGTGTGTGTGTGTGTGTGTGTGTGTGTGTGTGTGTGTGTGTGCGTGTGCGTGTGCGTGTGTGTGTGTGTGTGTGTGTGTGTGTGTGTGTGTGTGTGTGTGTGTGTGTGTGTGTGTGTGTGTGTGTGTGTGTGTGTGTGTGTGTGTGTGTGTGCGTGTGTGTGTGTGTGCGTGTGTGTGTGTGTGTGTGTGTGTGTGTGTGTGTGTGTGTGTGTGTGTGTGTGTGTGTGTGTGTGTGTGTGTGTGTGTGTGTGTGTGTGCGTGCGCGCGTGCGCGTGTGCGTGCGTGCGTGCGTGCGTGCGCGCGGGCGCGTGTGTGTGTGTGTGCGCGTGCATGTTGTGTGCGAAAGTGTTTGTGATCTAACACCATTCGAACAAGCACAGAGCGCGAGGTGCAACTCCTCATATCCTACTGAGCAGCTGAATGTTGATGGTGGATTGCCCCGTTGCCGGCTTACTGCCCAGGCCCTGAACAAGATTTATCTTTGCCCGACATGTAACAAGACTATGTCCATGTTTGCCGTGCTCCCATCGCACCCTGCATCCCATCTCCTCTGCTCCCGTGCCCCTCTGGGTTCCACCTTCGGGCCGAGCCCTACGTCATATCGTAGTATATACGCAGTATACGCAGGCTCGACGCACGTTGATGGAATCTTGCTGTTGAAAATGCAAGTCCCCTGCACCCCTGCAGCTTTCTTTTTCAGGGGTGTAGGGCTGTGCGTGCGTGTGTGTGTGCGCGCGCGCGCGGGTGGGCGGGTGTGCGTCCGTGCATGCTTTCGTGCGTGTGTGTGCCAGCATTCATGCCGCACGCGCACACCTCGCTGTGTTGCAACCTCTCTTTTTCACTCAAGGGACGCACACGGCAATACACGCGAATATTGCCTCGGAGCTCCTGCAACTTGTTGTAGAGTTGCTTGCGGGTATTCACCTGTTGGGCACGAACATGAGCATCGGGGGTCCCCACCTGTCGTACTGCCTTGGTCCTCAAGCCATCAAGCCTGGGCAGGTGGAACATTGCTCCGGGGAGGGGAGCGGTCGTATGAGCCCCTTTTTCAAGCCCCCCCCCCCCTCCTGGGGCTCTTCTGTCAGGCCAGTACGCGGGTAGACGGTCTGCGTGGGACCGACGAAAAATGCAAATGGCATTTTTGGAATCAGCGCGTCGATTGGGGGTCAGAAAAGTAGTCATTTGCCCCCTTTTCGATGAAAATGAGATGCCAATGTTTGTGCAAAAAAAAAACGGCCACAATCAAGGCCCCTGACACAAGGACCCCCTTTTCAGCCCCCCCCCCCCCCTGTGTGACATTCCGTCGGGTTGTTGCTCCTTTACGGGGCCCTGGACAGTCACGCGTTCTTCCCTTCGCATGTTGCGTCGGGTCGCTGCGTTCTGTCAGCCGCTGCGGCCGGTGCTCCTGCTGGTGTCGGTTCCGCGTTCGCGGAGCCCAGTAGTTGGCGTGTTGGGGCTGTGCTGAATGTGGCATGGTGTGCCGTTTGCGCGTCAGCGGCGCCCAATAGTTGGCGTATTGAGGATGTGCTGGTTGTTGCCGGGGTCGTTTGACTGTTTTTGCTGTCCACGCGCCTCTGTCCACAGGCCGTCCGTAGCCTGCCTCGCTGTGTTTCTGTGTGCGTGAGGCCCAGGTGCCCTGTTCCTCCACGCGCTGTCCCGGCCGTCCACCATATGTGCTTTTTCCCCTCACGGCTGGTCTGCCCCTGATGGGCTCCCGTTCCTGCTGCGCAAACAGCCCATCTGGGCTGCGGGAGACACCCCCCACCTGATGCCGGTTGAGCAGGGGTTGCCCTGGCACCCGGTAGCGACGGCCCCCCCCCCCCCCCCCTGGGGTCCGGGGGCTCAGACGACCCCCCAGCCCCCACTGGGGCAATCTTCCACCCGCCCTGCCCTGCATCCACCCACTTGGTGTCGGTGCCAGTGCCTGCACTGACTCGGACTTGAGTTCAAGGCCCATTACCGTCTGATTGTGGCATGGCCACTGAACGTTTGGGCGAACGTGACGGGCGTAGTGTCCTCCCGCCGGAAAACACAGCCTACCCCAGACCCATGGCAGGGGGGCCGGGGCGTTGCAGTGCACCTGAGATGGCACGTCCAAAGGGGGGGGGGGGGGTGCTTCCCCAGGGCCCATGCCCCATTTGAGCGAGACCACTCCAGCCAACGGAC
>OZ038401.1:17242449-17280241 GCA_964036045.1 Eutreptiella sp. 'Long Island Sound 2002' | reverse complement strand
ATTGGGATCAGACCATGGCTTAGCGTTGGGGGAGGGGGGGGGGGGGTAGCAGCCTGGGCTCTCCATTGAAAGCATAATCCCCTGCTGCGGCGGTTGGGTGCATGACACTCACCGCCCACTTCCATGAAGCACACGGGGTTTCACTGGACAAAACCTTACTGAAGTGGTCTGGTGCAGCAGCCATCAAAAAGATGTCATTTCTGTTACGCCGTTGCCACAGAACCGCTGTCAGGCACATTGCTTTGCTTAGTGTGGCGGACACCCTACCACCCCAGGGGTGGGGGGTCAGAGGCCAAAAAGAAGTTGGAGTACCTAAAATCGGCCTCAAATTTCTGGCCCCTTTAATAAATTTCATTTTTTGCCCGAGGACGATTTTTCTGCTGCGGGTGGGTGGGTGGGTGGGTGGGGGGTGGGTGGGTCGGCCGGGGCTGGCTAGGGCCCCAAACCCCCCCCCCCCCCCGGGGTCACTAAGCAATGGCCTGGTCAGGTAGCATTTCGCTCCAGCAATTGCTGAGTCAATTATAGTCAGGCTGTCTTTCAAACGGATGTGATTCCGGACGATGGGAAGCCTTGACAACATCTGTCACCATTTACACTCACCGTCATCGACGCATCCTTACACCCGTCCCTCCCATTGTCAGACCCGTGGGATCCTGTTGCGCAGGGCCCCTCTGGCAGCACCGGGCCCTTACCTCCCATGTCTTTGCCAGGGAGTCTGGAGAGCCTGTTTCCACGATACTGGGGACTTCTTGGCTTCTTGCTCTTTGGATCACACCGCCCGCATTTGGGATTTGCACAGGTCATCAGGGATGTCGTGTGTGCCGGTGCGGGAGGTCAGGGTTATACACAGGGGTGTGCAGTGGGTGGTACTGTACTGTACTCAATGCTTTTAGAACTAACAACAAACTCATTTTTGGGCTTGGAGGTCGAAGGGGTAGTGTTGCGGTCAAGAGCTGCGGAAAACCATTGGAAACGGGACAGCAGACAGGAGTTGTACCCGCTGAAAAGCGTCCAGTCGCAGCAATTTGATCTGATGACCTCGGACTGTCCGCACGTGCAGCGTCAAGGAACGCTCGATGGGCAATTATGTGTTCGAGTTGTTTGCAAATTGGCGGGGGCACCATGAGCGCAGTGCAACTATTTTGGCCGTTTGGGCAGACCAAGCACATGATATACAATGTAGCACAAGTCCACACACTGTCCCTCTTTTTTTGTTGTCTATCTTGTGTATTGTCTTAGCCTAAGGAAAGACCTTGGATAGGGAACGGTGTTGCACTGTTTGCGGTGCAGACATGGCCTTCTGTGCACAGGGTTATTTGGGGACATTCTGTGTCTGGGAAGGGCATTTTTTCGGCGACGGTGCATTTTCAAACTGGGTGCCAGGTCCAACGCAGTCAAACTGTGGCTCCGGTGCCCCCAAACCGTGGCCTAGAAGGGCAAGGCCCCCACAGGATTGCCAGTAGCGTGCACCCCCCATTCAAATCGCCAGTATTGCCAGCCACTGTCATCAACGTCACTGCCCGCCATCACTGAAATCACCATCCAACAACCAACATCACCAACATCACCAACCAACACTGTGGACAATACAACACCACACCTGACTACCAGGAGAGGGATGATTTGGAACAGGCGACATTTGGACTGGCAAAGTTTGGCACAACAAAAGGATGCCAAATTATGTTGTGGCATTTCAAGGTCCGTAACCATTTTTCAGGTGTCATTTTTTAGTGCTCTTGGGTGTACATTCCCCTTGTGCCTGCGCAGTTCGCTCTACAGGGACAACGACTGCAACCATCCAGAAGCCCCCACAAATAACTACAAGCCCCCAGGAACTACCAGCAACCAACCAAAGCCCGGAAATGACAACCACTATTCACTGTCTGTGCTTGTTGTGCCCCAATCTGGGATTTTTGTACCAAAGTTTCCAGCCGTATTTAAGAATTGGTGCCAAATTTTCTCCGCACCAAATTTCCCCATTCCAATTTCGCAAGTAGCAATATTGATTTACACCGTGTTCCGAGCTTTTGTGGGTGCCATTTTGACGTGCCACAGTTTTTTCCCCTTCAGGTGGGGGGGCTGTGTCAATAGCAGCCAATGTACTACCACCAAGGTAGCAGCGGGACTAGACATGGCCGCAGCGCTGGGCGTGGTGCCAGCGGCTATGGAGGATGGTCCATGCAAAAAGCGGTACTACACTCCCCCAGTACGACCAGTGGGAAAGAGCTCCCGGGCCTGGCCGTCTTCGGGTTGGCTACCCGGCTCTGGTCTGTGTGTTCCTCTGCCTTGCGCTGCGCTGCCAGGCCTGGTTGAGCACAGGCACTTGTGCAAAAGCCCGCAGCGGTGTTGGGGATGGTTCTGGCCCGTGGCTGGCCGGGAGCCAGGCACCGCTGTGATCAGTTGAGTTGACCCGTGGGGGTCCTCCTGATGGGGCTGGGCAGGCCCTGGGGCTGAGTGCCAGATTTCGCTTGAGCGGAGCAGCGGGGGGTGATTGCTGCGACCGCCACCGGGGGCCTGCAGCGCGGGTGCCACACCACCGGTCGGGGGGGGCTGAGCGAAGGTTAATGCCGTATGGCTTGACCACCTTGACCATCTTGACCACTACAACCCGCCGCCGATGGAAAAACAGAAATGGTGGGGTCAAGACAGGGCTTGGTGGACCTTCAGGAGAAGATCGACGCTGCATCCTGCGGTGAAGAATAAACGGGTGACTGTCCAGGGCCCTGTAAAGAAACCACAGATGGACTATATGTCACACAGGGGGGGGGGTCCAGTTCCCATGAGGTACCAGGGTACCATCCTCTTTTGATTGGTGTTTTGATTCATGGCCGTTCCAACGCCCCTCTGTGGTGAATGACTACCACTTTGTCACCTCGTTTCCGATCGGGGGGCGCACTGCGTTCCTGTACATAGGACTGCTCAGATTGTTACTCAGTCCAAAAACTGAGAAGCTATGTTTCACAATGCCGGATTGTGCTCTAAATCTGCTGTTTTTGCCCTGCGGATGTATGCGTTCCCGGTGGTGGGTAGTTTGCAGGGTGGTCACGGGAAACCTAACTTACTAATGGGCGGTGCAGAAACGCCCCCTCGGGCAGCGTCGGGTGCAGGTTGGTGATGCTGGTGTACAGTCAGCGTCATCGTGTGCAGGATGGGCTTGGCTTTGGCGTGCAACTGGGTGTTTGCCATTGACATTGGGCGGGGGGCGGGGGTTGGCCCTCCGCATGATAGCAAAACTGACTGGACCTCAAACGATTTGCGGGACTGATACACCACAAGAAAGTTCGCATGTCGCTGCCACCGCAGCCTCTCCAACCTCGAAACAGTGAACGGGAGCCCACCCATCAGTGCGCGGCTAAGTCCCACTGTTATTTGTTCCGTTTTGATGCTGCAGGCCCTCTGCTGCGCATCTCTCTGCATTTCTCTCGCAGCAACCGATGCCGATCCACTCTGCGGGGGCACGTCGACAGTGTGAATGGTCTGGCATGGCTTCCCTTCACCAACACCCTGGCCACCTGCTCGGGGGACAAGACAGTCTCCCTCTGGGACCCCAGGACACAGTACTGCTCCCACACATTTTACGGTGTGCCTGGCCGCCAGTCCCTCCGATGTTGGGTGGGGGAAAGATGGGGGTGGGTGTGAGAGGGTGAGGTGTGTTGCGGAAATGTTAGGGATCTGTGCCCACGTGGTGTTAGAAGATTGATTTGAAGTGTGGAGGTGTTGATGGGGCCGGGGCAAGCTCGTCAGTTGTCGCGACGTTCCCTTTACAGGGACTGCCTCTTCTTCAAATGGTCAAAAAGGCGAAGTTGCCAGTTCCAGTGCATAATTTTTGGATGCATTTATCATATTGAAAGGCAGCGGCTGCTGAATGCTCTCGCAGCCAAGACAGGGGCAGAGCAGGGGTATGAGCTGGCACATGCAGGTGCACGAGCAAGGCCAGGTGCTTAGTGATGATAGTCAGAAGTGTACCCCAAAACCTGCGATGTTGCAGACACAGCTTAACAGGCAACCTTTGACGGAGATGTAGCATTGGCATGGCCCCTTGCACGGGCATAAACACCACAAAATCAAAGACCTGAGGCCTGCAATCAATCCTCAACCACCACTTGGCGACCCCAGGGAGACGTTGACGAATGTAGCAGACTGCGACAGGGACAGGCAAAAGCTGAATGCAGTGGCTGCATGACGACAGCCACACAAAGCCCTGGAAAAGTGCAAGATTGCTGACAATTTTCAGCAGGTTCAATGTGGATCTTGGAGACAGCTGCAGCATTGAAATGGCCTTCGGTGGCAAAAGATGTTGCAAGCAACACCAAATCAAGAAATTGAAGCATGCCAATCACTACTGAACAATCGATTGTGCCGCTGCCGCAGCAGTAGCACCAGCAGCACCACGGGACAGGCCAGGGACAGTCACGACGGCACCCAGTCATACAGCCCCATACAAACAAGTGAAGGGGTGGCAGGGAATGGCGCACACCGAACTCTTCGCAAATGTTTCGACGACTCCGATGTTGTTTTCAAGCGAGGGACGACTGATGGATGTTCTTGGGGCCCTAATGTGGGGTGGGTGCTCGGTTTTGGTTGCACTCGGCGGTGGGCGGTCCGCACGAAGCGGGGGAGTAGCGGGAGCAGTTGACAACGCTCGGGTCGGCGACTGCAGCTGCCGGACGCTGACCCAGTGCGTAAGTCATGTTTGTGCTGGGCTCTCTGCCATGTATTGCCGGGGCGATCGCAGGAAGCCTTTTGCTCTCTCCACAGGGCATGAGAATGCTTGCAACTCTGTTGTGTTTACGCCGAGCGGGGAGACCATGCTTTCCACAGACGCAGACGGTATGCTTTGCAGCAGTGGGAAAAACGAGTCCTTGGAGCTGTTCCGGTTTTTTTGGTCGATTCTGACGCGCCCGGACCGAGTTATGGTCATTTTGGTCGCCCGGCCGGCCGCGGCCGGGCCGAAAGTTGCAAATCCGAAAATAGCTTTTTCGGCTCGGATTCGAAAAGTTCCAAAACTTTCGTGATTTTGACAAAAAGATAAGGCGAGAAATTTTGTTTTGACGCACGCACGCGGACCGAGGATCTGTAGCTTACATGGGCCATGTCATCCCGACCACCACACCCGACGATGGGGATAAGGATCCTGACACTGAGTGAGGGTACTCGACAACAGAAATCTGTGCTGATCACTCGACTGCATCCTCCATGGCCACCACCTTATCGGGACGCCTTCAGACGGGGATGGAGATCAGAAATGGTGTTGGCTCCCCAGAGCAGTGGCTGGTGTCTTGGGGCCATGAGCAGTCACATCCGTGTGTTCTGCGAGAACGTTCTGCTCCATGGCTCGGAATGGCAATGTGCCGATTTGTGGTGTTTGTCCACATGGGCACGTCGTTGCTTGCATTGTGTCCTGGCATTCGCCTGTTATATTTTGCCCCCGCGGGATTCGGGGGCTGTCCGCAGTCTGGCACGCCTTGAGACCGCGACAGCCGGGAGCGCCCAACCCAGTCGAGTCGCGCAGGGACGGTTGCGCTGACCGTGGGCCTGGTCGTCCGGGGGAGGCGTTGACCCAACCCAACCCAACCCAACCCAACCCGGTGTGCAAGCATGGTGATGTTATGTATGGTTTCTACAGGTACAGGTACAGGGTGGTCTCCAGCATCTGCTCCCCACAGCCCAGGGGGGTGGTTGTCACTCAGCAATCGCCTGGTCCAAGCATGCGTGGCCGCTCATAGGGGTCCGCTACGGCCGCTACTTCTGCAATGCTTCATTAGGCAAAGTTTACGTGTGGGACATCCGTGAAGTGAAGGTCATGAATGTGTACGATTGTGGCCCCCATCCAGCGAACGGGTTGTCGGTGGACCGCTCATCCACGTACGCAGCCCTGGCCAGTGATGATTGCACCATCAAACTGTATGTTAATGCCCTGCTTCCTACAGCACCCCTGATTTTGGGGTTGAGGCTGTTTGGCCTATGAGCGCATTGGAATACGGTATCAATAGTTTGTGGCGGAGCACTTTGTGGGGAGGAGTAGGAGCATCCAACGAGGGACAGTCGTCGGCTCTACCCATTTCAAACGATAATATTTGCGGACGCCTGTTGCAGACCGATGCAGCGCAGCCTCCGGGTGCGGATGATTTCGGACACCTGTGTCCAAACCATATTGCGGGTGGATACACCCAGTGTACTTTACGGCTTTCATGCATGTGTTGCATCATTGTCCGATCGCACGGTCCCCAGCCCCGTCTGTGGGCAATCTCGCCCCAGCGATTCGGTCGAAGGGACCCCCCCCCCCCCCGAGCCCCCACAGCCGCTTTTCCACATCCAAGACGGCAGTTGTCAACCCCCGCATTTTGCACCTGGCAATACCGCCTCCCTCTCACTGCTGAGCAGTAGCTGCTTGTCCCCCCTCACGCTCCAGCGATTCCCTGCCACCCCCACACCCCTTTCTTTTTGGTTTGGAGCAACTTCGCCATTCCTCAGGGTACGCAGCGTGCAGCCCCCCCCCCCCCCCCCTCCCTCACCGCTGTGACGGACGCCTCATCCATGAAGCAGAGGATTGTTTGGGTCTTGCTTTCCACCGAAAAATGCCACACAAAATGCAAGATGCTTCCTACGAAGGTCCTGATGCCAACGCTGACACTTTCAAACCGCCAGGCCATTGCGTCTGAAGTTGGGGGTTTTTGGTGGGGTGTAGCCAAGTCCGGTCCCGACCAGAAAGCAACAATGCAGACGGCCCCAGATGAACCGCTAGGCTCTGCTGACCCAAACCTGGCAGCACAATACGGCACGGTGAGTGAGAGCACAGGGACCGAGACAATCCGCAGAAGCAAATGGGTGACCCTAATCCGGTGGATGTAGTGTTTTACAGCGGATCCAGACCTGCCCATGAGCCCCGCAACCCTCACCCTGTGATAGAAGATGTGCCCATCCTGAGCCTGACCCCTTCTGACACTTGCAGCATCAACATGGTGGACCCGAAAGAAGGAATCAAGTCATTGAAAGGCCACGAAGACTCGGTTCTCGGCGTCCAGTTTGATCCCATGGGGTCATTCATCATCTCTTGCGGTGCCGATACAATGTGGAAATACTGGGGTTAGCTCTGCACATTCCTGTAGTCGAACATTTGGAAATTTGTGTGAATAATGGCTGTGCGCTGGCCTGCCACTCTTGTCTGCAGAAAGGTACTTGGTTGTGCATCTTTTTGTCGAGGGTGTGACGAGGTTGCTCACTCAGTGAGCTTTCCTTTTAACCGTTTATGGCACCTTCATCTCACGCATGCATGCTGGTAGGTATGGGTGTATTTTCCTATCCCGTGCAGGAGGGCAGGCATGCACCGTGCCTTGCCTTTTTTTCTTTTGCAGAGAACAATGCAGATGGGAGAACCAGCAGAGGCTATCAGGAGGGGGGATCCACAGAGCAAGGTGCATGTAGGTGTGATTGGTGTGTTGGGGCACACGTTTTGACCAAGTGTCAAGCCACAAGCGTGTGTGGGTTAGGGTGTCTCTGGGGGTGGCTGAAGGCCCATACCTCAGGCCCTAGGGTCCCATACCAGGGCACTGCAGGTTGCCCCCCCAGATCCTTCCCTCTCCTCAGCAAGGTCTGCACCCTTAATTAAACACCACTAGGCACGATGAGTCCTTCTAAGTTTCCATGCAGTACTTTGGATCCTGAATCAGATTTGTGTGCACATCCCCATCTGGTTCCCGCCGAAGAGGCACATGATTCATACGCCATACATCTGTCACCAAGATCATCACATTCTGGTGCTGAGGCAATTTGGAGGACTGTTGCTGCAGAACGACGAGAAGGCAGAGGTGGTGGAGGAGATTCTGTGTGGAGTAGTGGGAAGGTGCAGCCAGCTTGACCATGCGCAATGGTTTCAGTAAAGGTGATGGTTTGCAGGTTGGTTCATGTAGGGGCCAGAAAGCTGAGCAGCAGGCTCCGGATCCCGGCCCAATTGTTTGGCGTCAATTGGGTGGCAGTGCATCTCGAAAGGCAATAACTGTTCAATACTGCCCAATTCTTGTCCGTCCATGTGCACTGGGCATTGGCTTCACTGACCGGACCCACAATTTTCTTTCTGACCTTCATTTTGAAGGCAGGAACTCCAACTCATCCGTGCACCTATCCATTTTGAATATCATGCATTTCGGTGATATTTGCACCCATGCAGCACCCCTGTACCATCCAAGTTTGCACAGTCCTTGCACAAAGCAGGTCAGATCATAAACGCCATACCCACCTCTCCAATGCAGACGGAAGTTCCCCTGATTCCAAACCCGTAGCGAACCCATGCATACTCTCTTACCCCAGCAAAAGGATCAATTAAAGCTGTGCAAAGAATGCTGTGGCATTTTAAATGCAGCACCATGACATCCAATCTGTGTTGAGTTTATCTTCTCTCAAGTTGACCCTGGGTGTTCGCGCAATTCAAATCTATTCATTTTTCCTTTTGTTTCGCTGCTATGGTGTGCCGTTTGCCTTCCAGTGTTGGTGCCATGCGTGACGGCTTGTGGGTGCTCTACTGCACCCCTTCTGCACTCCATGATATCCGAGTGTCCTGCTTTTGTTCATGGTCGCTGCGTGCTGTCTTTTACCCATTTGACCTTTTAATCATGAACAGTCCTGCCCGTTTCCCCAGCCTCTTCCTTGTGCCAGTCTTGCCATTGCCATTGTGCCTGTGTGCTGGCCATTGTGCAGCCCATCCAATTTTGTACAAGGGTTGCACACAAGCAGTCCAATATTCTGTTGTGTCCCACATGCATGGACTGTTGTGTTTGAATGTTTTCAAAGGAATTGTTTCCCACCAGATTGCAATCTTGTATATACGTGTGCGTGTGTCTGTTTTGCTTGTAGGGCAAGATGGATTGCTTGCTGAATTGGTTTGGTTGGGGTTGATTTGTGGTGGCGTTGGAGCTATCTGCATCATGGTTCATGGTCCTTTTCTTTGAATTGTGCAATGGCGCCATTGTTTACAATGGTACAAAACTGCTCAAGAAAATTGTACGCCCCTCAAGTAACACTCAGCATGTTTTGGGGGTCATTGTTGACTGCTTCCGGCTTCTCAGCTCCCATCACATTACAAAAAAAAATGACCACTTGGTTTTAGCATATCACCATGATTCCCACCAAATAGGCAAACATCGCAGATCCCATAAAAATCACGAATATTCACTCAAGGGCCTCGAGTATTTTCAACCAATATTGCTCTCCATTTTGGGTGATTTCCAGCTGTGGAATTTATAAAGGATCCATTCAGCCGCAGTGCTCTCTTCAGTTTTTTTTGTGCATTTTGAATCTCAGCGACCACCAAGTCAATCTGGCAGTATGAACCATATGGATGTACGACAGGCGGTGGTGGACGCCTGTACGTTTCAGCAAACCACCTTTATGGCCAAGTCAATCTATGGTTTTTCAGTGCTTTTGTTTTGAGGATTGGATTTATATGGGCCTATGATTCCTGCAATCAGGCTCCATCATGGACCTATGTAGCCAATTATCTGCACACATGGTCACTCCAAGTGCTGGAAATAAGGTAGTACATATTCAAAGACCATGTCATCCCTATGCTAGGTTGTTCTCTAGGAGTAAGTTTGCAAGTGGATGAAAGGGAAAATGATAAAAGTGGGCCACAAAGGAGCTGGAAGGAGCTTGACCGCAAAATGGTGGGTTGTGTAGTGCCGGGGCCACCATGTCAAAGCACATGCATGCTTTCTTGTGACTTTAATGCGTTGAAAGCAATGCACATGTGTTGTTTGCAAATGTTGCATTGGTCCCTGCTGTGGCAATTTCGTTGTTTATGGACAGATAAGCAAAGCATCATCATCACCGTCATCATCATCATCATGTTTATTGAGTAGGCACAATTTTGTGGAGCATAGTATTTGGATCCACAAGCTAATTGCATACATAGATGAAATGCACAAAAAGGTTTGTTTTGCAAAAACGGTGTTATTCCACTGGTGCCCCTCCACCTCCCATACCTCAAATGAACACATAATGCTCTCTCTACACACATGTTTGTAAATGAACAAATGCAACAACCATCACACCTCTGTACTCTTGCAAACCAAAGCCAACTAAATTTCTAAATGGCCCTACGGGACGAAGTGACTGTAAAACTCTTCAAGTCCCATTGCTAATTGTTAGCCGTAGCAACCAACCAGAAACACCAAGGGGAAACAATTCGGTGATGCCGACTGACTGCTATTTGAAGACCTAGGACCCTTTTCTTCAAGAAGAAGTGCATTTTAGAGTTTTTGTTGGTATCGCCACTTTGCGCACCCTATTTTCATGAACACTGCATATCATCATGCGCCTCTGATGGTATAATGCATTGATATTCAATGAATAAAGGTTCTCGGCTCAAAGATGCGCATGGTATGGCTGCAATCAATAGCGGTCAACATGTTGGACTTTGAGGAGATGCATATTTTTTTTGAAACACAGCAAAGTCAACAAAATGAGCGGCCTGATCACGGGCATAGCATTCGCGACGAGCCGAAGTCCACCGAAGGGCAGCCGCTCTATGTAGGAGGACATTGACACCGATGATCCCCGTTCATCACATGGAGCCTTACCCACCTAGCCTATGAGGAGATGCATATTTTTTGTAGACAACACGAGACTCATTTGGACCAGCAAGCTTGTCAGAATTGTAGATGGCATGTTGATAAGGTGTACATGGCAAAAAAATTAGAGATAAAAATGGTAGAAAGCGAAGTCACATTTTATCAATCATGGTGGACAAGGCTTTACTTAAGGCGCCTAGACAACGCAACAAAGATTTTTATTTCCGCAAAGTAAAATTGTGTCAGGTAATTGTAACAAGCTGAATACACTACAAGAGCTACCAGTTGAACAACTCCTTGGCACAAAGTCAACCATATTTTGTGTTTCTTTCCGTAGAGATGATCCGTTCATTCATGGCATTCATGGTGGCACAGCTTGGTCAACCAAATATGAACTCTTGAATGATGTTTGTTGAGGCGGTAGATACCCACACATAGAAAATGAAACACTACAACGCTTCATGCCAATTGATGTTTTGCACTTCGATCCCTAGTCACCGAAGGTGAGGCGGGTTTGTAAGGCACCATGATAAATAATCATTGACCAGGAGTATAAGGATTGCGGCCCAGTTTTGGAGTAGCTCACAATCTCAACACCCACAAAATGTTGTGGTTTTTGTCCTGTTGCAACTGCTGTTATTATAGTGCACAACTTTTGGCCAACGGAAAGCCATTGTGACCATGTCAAGCTGCAATTTCCCATAGATGCTTGGACAAGTGTGACCGCGGTTCAAGTGGTAGCACAAAATAACGGGAAGATTTTGATATGCAATGTGACATTTCATATATTTCGATCTAGAAGTGACACAAAATTTGAAGCCCGCTCGATAAGTGAAAATGCGGTGCCCGTAAACAGTTGATTGCGGCATGGTGCACCAAAAGTTGTAGTTTGTAGTATTTTTTGTGAGATCAAGATAGGTTCTAGGAAAGAAAGACCTCGAAAACGATGACTTTCTCGTCGAAAATATTCAATTCAAAAAAAAGAAAGTAGCCCTTGAAATGTTTCATTTTTTTTGACAAATTTTCAACAATTTTCCACAGCTTTACAATGCACTATTTGTACATCTACTTTTAGAGAATGCCTATGTACATCCAGCCACTCGCATTTGCCATGGGTAGGAAAAAAAATACTTTTCCTCGCCAAATTAGGGCACAAATTTTGCATGATGGTCCTTAACCAAATTCGTCTTTCACCGATGCGTGCTTTTTGCAACAAAGGTACATATATTGATATCCGGCTGAACACTTCGAGTGTCACAAGCAAAAGCTTGGGTTAATATGGGCATACATTTTGAGCTAACTCATGTGCAAAATAGCATTTATTGGACAGTGACATGACATGCATCGGTACTACCTAGGCCTTGGAAGCCGTTTCTTTGCATATTGCCGATACCGCCTACCAGTTTAGCATTGTTCTCGAAAAACAACAACTTATTTGTTCTTCTGCAGACAAGCCAACAACCAGTTTTTTTTTGGTCAACGTCGAGTATGAACAACCGAAACATAAATTCCTATGCAGTTGTATATTGTTCAAACTACTTGTAGACCCAATGATTAGACAGCCAAAGTATCAACAACCGGTACCGTGCACGTAACCCCTGCATTCTCGGAGGTCCCAAACAGAGGGTACAAAATCAGAAGTGGCTGCCTCGGCCCTGCCTTCTCGGGGGCCCAAAAGAGGGTGGAAGTGCTATGTAACCCCTGCATTCTTGGGGGTCCCAACAAAGGGGACAAAATCAGAAGTGGCTGCCTCACCCCTGCCTTCTCGGGGGCCCACAAGAGGGCGGAAGTGCTACGTAACCCCTGCATTCTCGGGGGTCCCCAACAAAGGGAACAAAATCAGAAGTCAAAACCAACGCTAGGGGTAACAATGATGCCCCTAATATCTCAAAGTACGGGTCTGTAGTACGGCTAGATGCCCAAATAGATGCACTGTGCTAAGTGCGCCCCCCTAGTGCACCCCCTAAAAGGTCACTGGTGGGGCATGGGTCAAAAAAGATGCCCGTGGCGCGCCCGGCGCACTAACTCTCCCCCTTTGGTTGTTGTGCAATTAGAGTGACTCGCAAACCCAAAGTACCTCTGAATTTTAGAAAAAATTCACTCCTCGGTCTGTACATGGTCCTTGAACACTTGCATATCTGGCACAGTCAGTACCTTGGTGGTCAGTGCACTAGTGCCACAGATGAATGCTGCGGGTCAAAAGGGGGGAGGGGGGGAGGGGCACCAACAAAGGCTGCTGATGTGTTGCTGTGGAATCCAAAATTGCTAAATTATCACTCGAAATAGCGAAGTTGAGACACCGAGTGGCATGCCGGGAGCAGAGCTGTCGCTGGCGGACAAGATGTGCAAGTCCTCTGCCACGTCTACACTGTGCACAGACTGTGCAGGCGCTTCCCCCATGTATCACGTGACATCTGTTCTGCCCCCTCTCCGGGGCTGGGCGACCGACCCAAGAACCAGCGGTGGCAGTGCATGGGCAGGGGTTGGGGGCCTGACCCACCAACCGGCAGTGGTGACCAACCCTAGCTGTGAAGAACAGCTATGCTGTGTACCAGGGGGGCACAGACCAGTCATGGTTTTGCCTGTGTCCCCCCGCCTGTACAATGAACTATGACAGCACACAACACATACAAAAGTCCAGGCACCCCACCCGTGACCATGCAAGAATCGGCACTGCACTCAGCTCAAACACTGAATGGGGATGTACCAATTTGCACACCACTGGGGTGCACCCCTGTGTGTATATAATGCCCCTCAAGGCAGACCATGGTGAGTCATAGGTGTTAAGTTAAACGGTGATAAATGTTCCAGCTGTTTGGAAGTTGGCAGAACAAATCGGCAAAATCCAAAAACCCAACAAATCGGCAGAACAAATCGGCGAGGTTGGCCAAATTCGGCCGCCGATTCGGGGATGGGGGGGGTTGCACCACTTGGGCGGCACCCTCAAAGGTCTCATTGAATCTTTTTCTTGAACATGCAGTTCGTTGATAGTGCCCCGCATTAGTAAAATCTCAGGCAAAATTTTGGTTTTGTTGCTGGGCCCAGATAGCCAAAAATTTTTGCTCGGTTTTCGAGGTGTGCGCTCCATTCCAACAGGCATGAATGCAAGAAAGTGCTCAGGAATAACCCTGAAATCAGGTGTATCCGAGGCCTGACAATGGCTCAGGTATATAGGTGCATCATTGCCTGGACAGTTCATGCATCCATGGCATTCAGTTCCCAATGAGGAGCTGCGGATTAGGTAGGCCTTGGCGTTACAAAAGCCTAACAAAGGCCCTGAAGCTGGTACAGGGCTCCCCACTATTGGTCACAAATGGGCAGGGATGAATCTTGCCACAGCCATCAGGCCATACATTGTGCAATTCATAGAACTTCAGGGCTGTTTATGATGTAGCTTGGGATTTGTTGGGCAAAATCGAGAGGTTAGAAGAAGCCTGCACTGCCAAAAGGCAAAAAGACTGTAAATGTGGGGTCTCCCAACAAACGGGGACCGGCACCCTGGGCAGGAAGAGGGCCGCTGAAAAACCACAGTAGACTGGAAAATAAACCCTCACAAACCATCAGCGGCGCTTTGGATGGAATGAACGGACTAATGCATGACCTGCTTTCGGCAGCTCCAGAAAACAGAATCAGACTGTAAACTTGCGGTTTCTTTGCGTTTTCCTTGCACCTCGTGTTGAGAATTAATTGTTTCCGCAAAAGTTCAGATTTTGCACGGTATGAAAACCAGTCAATGACTCCATATCTCCAACCGTATCAAAGCCAAACTAAATCCCAATCTTTGAGCATACCCTTGTTTTTCTTCGTTGAGGAAGGTTGGGTGCAGCCTGCGAGCCAATTGTGGCCTGGAAAGCCGGGTTGGAAAGAATGGCCCACACTTGGCCGGGTGCCAGGTGCCTACACGACCAGTCGGGTGGCCAGTAATCTTGCCACGTATCTAACAAGTCAAAATCTGGGCCCCAATCACTATCAGCAAAAAAGAAAGCGAAAAGTTGGGCGGCGCTGACGCTCCCTCGCACCAGCTGATTGCACATAAAGTACAATACAATTTCCCATTTTGACCTTCACCCTGGGTGTCTGTACAAAATAGGTACTGCCCGATGCCTTCTCCAATTGCCCACTGCAAACTGTCTGTGGTACTCCTGGTTGTCTCCTTGTTCCCCTTGGGTTGTGTCGTCCCCTGCTCAGTGGGTTGAACAGTAGACATCAGAAGACAAAATGCAGAACACAATGATCTGTCAAAGCACAGCACAGCAAAAAAAAAAGGAAAATTCCAGGTTGGGCTATGTGCCCCCACCCCTGCCAGGGTTGTTGCAGATTGCCACTCCCAGGAATTAAAGCAGAGTCCTCTCAATCACAGATGCACCGTTTGACCACTGGAGTACTGTCGATCTCTGACAAATGACTGCACAGGGATGGAATTGATATTTTGGTCCGATATTTTCCCCCCAAAAGTCCCAACCCAATTTTCAGTGTGCTGCAGCATGCTGCGGCATGCTTCAGCCGTTGGTCCTAGCCTGAACACAGACACACTTCCATTCAGAGCCGTCCTTAAGGCCAACCCAACAGTAAAGAAAAAACACACGGCAGGCCTCCGTGACATTCAACCCCGTCAGTTGACCATCAACTGCCACACCGCACAACAAAACGGATCGTCTGATGTTGCTTGACTTCGGTCCAGCCTTTGTCAAAAGGTGGACCTAAATTCTAGGCAGCGTCACTTTTCTGAGCAGGTTCAGACGTCCTGCGATGCTTTTGGTGTGCAGCCCTTGAACCCCAATTCAGGGGCCGGGGGGTTGGGTTTGGGGAACAGCCCAAAGGCCCCCCCCTCCCCAAAGCTGCAATGGACAGCCGGCACTCAGGCCGTTGTCCCGGGCTCCCAAAAAGCGTGACCGCACAGGGCCATCCGAGCAGATGCCGGAGTCGGCTGGAGGCGAGCGAAATGACGACAATCGGCACCACAACATGCCGCCTGTCATTCGCATTGACCCAGCACCCCGGCTTTCCTCCTCAGGCTTACCCGATGGCACTTGTCTGACGCGCTGAGGGTATCAACAGATCTAGTGCTGCCAGGCCTGTTAGTGAAGCGGTACCCAGAACCCCATGGCCAGGTTACGGCATACAACAGGTCTCCGGTCCACTAACCCCATGTACGGCGTGTTCCGTGCCGTGAAGCCCCGCATCGGCAACCGATGCACCGCCAGCGGAGATTTGTGTATCAGAATATCAGGAATCAACAGGGTTTTATTTTCATATTGTTTCCGTCAATTTTTATGCTTCCGTTCCGATACTCACTGTTTTGACTGCTGGCGGTTGGTTCGCGACTTTACCGTAACCGCCAGTTTAACTGTTTATAATGGAAATTTTAACGCTATCCGCGACGAAGGCTCCAAAGTCGCCAGGAACTGCATGGATGCTTCCGCAATTTTCATAATTAATACTCGCAACCTTAATCCGAATTTTTCAGGATGTCGAAATCGGATTTTCGACTTCGACATCCCCGCACTTGATTTGACCTCTTTCGAGTGGACCTACGTGCTTCCGTATGCACGAATCAACTTCCCTTTTATCCTGCCCTCCATTTGTCTTAAAGATATGGGCAAAACAAAGTTGATTCGTGAGGCCACTTGTGAAGGTCATATCTCGTGTTGCTTGCGAGTATTGACGATAAGGAAACGTGGGATGTATTCACAATACTCCCGACGTAATTTAGGAAGCATTATATGCCTTGCGTCTCCACACGTGCGCGCTAGTGTAATGGATCATGGTCAAGAGGGTAGAGTTTGCGTTACAACTCATTGGCCATGATATTGCGTGCGTTAAGATAACTTTCGAGTGTAGCGCGCAAGTGTTGGTGTTGCATAGGAACTCTCCTTGAGTTCCTATGAGCGATTGACACAAAGTTATGCCCTTGGAGGGGCATGACATATCGTGGTGGGAGCTACTTTTTGGGGCAATATGTGGTATGTGCCATGTGTTGTGTTGCGTGCCCACTTGGCGGGTCCATTGCTCCAAGTCGAACCCGCCAATGGACCTCATATTGTGCAAGCCCCTTCTCCATACTCCCGACGGTCAATTGCAAGCCTAACCTTCGTGAAGGGAAGCTTGTGTGGTGATCCCGAAGCGATGCGTTGGGAGCAAGGTGTGTGTTTTACAATTTTCCATATTTTCATGTGCCCACTTGGGAAGCAGCGCTCGTAACCTTTCAAGGCGCCCCAAGTGGAGCACATATGTGGGATCGAAGGTCATTGGTGTCAAGTCATTGTGTTTAGAAGGATTAGTTGATTGCACGAACCAAGCCAAAGATATTATAATATAATTGTGCACCTTTCAATGCACTTTTGTGTGTCTTTGTGCCAATTTTGCCATTTTTGGCTCGTCATGATGTCAAGTGGCGAACGTATATCTCAACGTTGCGCTCAATTGACATCATGACCCAAGTATGTTATGAGGGTACATACTTCGGTCGCCAACATATCTTGGACCCGGCGAATAACTCCTCTTGAGCTTGGCATACCGTGGCCGCCATGTTGGCGATTTGGGACTATCCCAAATCATGGGCTCACTTGGCGACCCTGCCATTCCCAATACCGGAGGAGTTGGGCGACGCCCCAAAGATATGTTGGACATATATGACTTGATACCAATCCTATGGCACACTCCGGTCCGAGTCGGGCATGTGCCTCATTTGCCCTAACCATGAGTGTGCGCAATTTTGGCCATTTTGAGCATTTTTCTACTTTTGCTGCCCGCCGTGCACCATGTTCTAACCCTCGTGCACGCCGGACGCATGGACCAATGGACCATATATGACATGGGTGTTATGGGTAATGGTCCCCATGGTCCACACACCACGTGGGCGAAGCGGAGCTGCCTTCGTTAAGGCGCTAGGCCAAATTGAGTATGGGCAATTTTGCCATTTTTGCATTTGTGGACCCAATTGGGATCGTCACCACGCCAAGTAGCATGGAGATCTTTGAGAGCCAAGGGCATGGGAGTCTCCGTTGGACTCCCGGTGGATCGCGTATGGAATGCCGGATCCGATCTCCAAGCCGGCGTGGAGATATACTATTGGGAGCACACTGAATTTTGGCTCATTTCAAGCAGCCAAAATGACCCAATTTTGGGACCCCAATTTCCCCCTTCCGTGTGGTCAATTGGCGGCCCCATTTCTCTAAGCCTATAGGGAGCCCGGACCTAAATCCAAGTTGTACACTCAGATATAAGTCCTAGGTCCTGCCTCCTACCCTGTGAGCCATTGGCCTTACCTTGGCCGGGCGAGCCACGCGTGGGAATGACGCCAATTTTGGTGATTTTGGCATCATGGCCCCACCTGACTCATCCGTGTTGCCCTGATGCCGGGACCTCAGAGGGAACCAGGTTGGGTGAGGGCTCCAGGGAGTTTGTACTCGAAGGGCATAGGGTCAGTTGCCTCGTCCCTACCTCTGACGGGTCCGGACGAGGGGTCAATTTTGGGAATTTTGGAGTTAATTTCAGTT
The DNA here is from genome assembly GCA_964036045.1 of Eutreptiella sp. 'Long Island Sound 2002'. Classification (NCBI taxonomy): domain Eukaryota; phylum Euglenozoa; class Euglenophyceae; order Eutreptiales; family Eutreptiaceae; genus Eutreptiella; species Eutreptiella sp. 'Long Island Sound 2002'. The sequence goes on along the minus strand of OZ038401.1, from coordinate 17,262,177 downwards.
TGGGCTGAAACAGCCCATTTTCAGCTACCAACTCCTGGGTGATAATGGCGGGGCCATATCTCTGGCTCAGAGAGGAGTTGGGACCTGCCGTTGAGGGAGCATAGGGAGCCACTGTCGGTTGGCCTTGGAGCCCCTTGGTTCCCAGGAACTCGCCTGTGGCTGGGCGGGACACCTCTCCCATTGGCAGGGTTTCAGGGTCCGGACTGAGCAGGGCATGGGTTGTGTTTGAGCCCCCGCCCCCATCAGCCACTGAGAGGGTCGGACCTGGGATTGGGATATGAGTTGGGACTGAGTGTCTATGGTCCTGTGATGCCCTTACCCCAGTCCAGTCTTAACCCCATGTGTACATATCCTGATGTGTTGCTGTACATACTTTCGTTCCCTCTTTGCAGAGTGGCAAGGATTCTGAAACGCTTTGTCACATGACACAGGCGTATTGATGCCCTTGTGAGCGTAGTGCCTTGCCTGCCTGCTCACTTGTGCGTGTCACCGCAGCGTCCCGTGGCCGGCCCCCCACGGGAACGCGTCAAAAGCGTTTCACCGCCGCGGGGTTACCCAGCCCTCGCGTGCCACTCGGGGCCACCAACCCCGAGCAGCGCGTCGCAGCAGCGCGGCGCAGCTCGCAGCTCGCAGCGCAGCGCAGCGTCTCGCAGCGCAGCGCGGCAGCTCGCAGCGCCACCCAGCGACAGCGCCGAGTTCGTCACGGAGCCAGCAGCGCTGTCCAGAGCTTCGCCCTAACCGCGCAGCAGCCGTGAAAGAGGTGCACAGATCAGGACTCCTGCATCAGCCCCATCGGCCCACCCGGAGTCCCAACGGCCGACCAGCAAGGCCGCGTCAACCACCTCCACAACCACCGGCTGACCAGCACCAGCCGCACTTCCAATCCAGTGCTGCAGCACCCTCCTCAACAACCACAACCAGTTCGTTGAGTTGAACGAGTGCACATCAAGGACTTCAAGATCATCTACGCCCCCGCTGCCATGGTGAATTGGCAGGAAGCGGGCAGGACGTGGCCGCGGCCCCACCCCCATGCAGCACGCCTGCTGCGTGGGTTGGTTTGGGACCAGCACTACCGCCACAGCAACCCCCAGTGCGAAGGCGGCATGCCCAGGAGCTTCGAGCTCCGCACGGACATCGCCCCCGACCGCCTGCAGGCCGTGGAGGACTGGCTGCGGGCGGAAGGGTACGAGTACCGCCACCAGCAGAGGCGCTGGAGGGCGTGGACCCGGCCGGACAGGCCCGGCGAAGGGCTGCGCCCCGACGGGATCGAGGAGGACGAGGACCCCAACGCCTACCCGTCGGGCGCCTCGATCAACGTCTCCCTGTGGGACGTGATCGAGAGGAAGTTCCCGGAACCGGGGAGCGAGCGCAGGCTGCAGGGCAGCAGCAGCGCGTCTCCAGGGACGGAGAAGCGGTCCGCCGGGGACAGGAAGAGGGACCGGAAGTGGCGGGAGTACCAGGAGTCCCTGGCCGCCGAAGCCGCCCAAGGCGCCAAGGGCGGAACCCCAGCCCCCAGTCCCCAACGGCCCAATGGTGGTCACCACCCCGGCTCCACCACCCTTGGCGACTACATCCAAGTCGCCAAGCAGACCCAGGCCAAGCCCCGTTCGCTGCTCCTGAAGGCCCGGCAGGCCTCAGCAGGCCCCAGCAGCGACATCGAGTCGGCCCACCGCGGGAGGACGCCGGCCGACCAGGCCAGCTCCAGCAGCAGCGTCGCTCCCGAAAGGGACGTGGCGCGCGCCTGTGAGCGCGCCTGTGGGGTGCCCTGCAACCGTCGGGTTGCCCGGCAACGGGCCAAGCAGTACAGCGCTGCCGTGGAGGGCGCCACCGGCATCGCCCAGGAGGAGGCTGCGCAGTGGGCGCATGGCATGGCCATCCACGCCCAGACCGTGGCGGCCATTGCGGCCGGACTCACGGCCGTAGCCGCCCATGGGGCAGCGACCGCCTGGGTCAACGGTGAGTTGGCGGCAGCCGACGAGGAAGCCCGCCTGACGCAGGAGGCCATTGCCTGCAAGGAGGCCGAGGTGAAGGCGCTGGAAGAGGCGCTTGCCCAAGGGAGGGCAAAGAAGGAGGCGGAGGAAAGGGCCCACGCCGAAGCGACGGCTAAGGCCCAGGAGGACGCCGCCAAGAAGGAAGCCATCGAGGCCGCGCGACGGAAGGTCGCTGAGGAGAAGGCCAAGACGGAGGCGGAGCTGGCGGCGTTGGAGGCGCAGAAGGCGCAGCTGCTGCAGGCCCGGGAAGCCGAGGCGGCTCGTGCTCGGGAAGAGGCCGAAGCGCGAGCTGCCGCAGCCACCGCCGCCGCAATGGAGGAGGCAGAGGCCAAACTCCGCCACGAGACTCCCCCGGGAGGATCGCGGGTGGAGACCCTTCGAAGGCTTTTCGAAGGGGACGCCTCCTCCAGGATGAAGCTGGATGAGGCGGACACGGGTAGCAGTGGGAGCGGTAGCACCACCGCCCGTCGACGGAGGAAGGGCAAGGGGAAGACCCCCGAGAGGCCGCGGAGGCCAGCGGGTGGGCACCCCCACGACAGTGACCCCTTCTTCACCGCCAGTGACGGGGATGAACGAGGCTGTCGACATCGCCAAGTGGTGGCTTGGACGGGCGGAGGTGGCGGAGACGTCCCCATGGAAGGTGAGGATGAGGATCCCCCTCCTCCCTACCGGAGCTCCGAGTCCTCCGTGACCGAGACGCCCAGGTGGGGCGACATGGACGAGGATGACGACATGGAGTTCGGCATCACGAGGAAGCGCCCATCCTCGGACCCACCGAGGCGACCCGGCGGAGACCCACCGGGACCCCCTGGCGGAGGACCTTCAGGACCCCCTGGAGGACGCCCACCGAGTGGGCCCCCTGGAGGCGGACCACCGGGCGGGGGAGGACCCCCTGGACCGGGCGGACCCGGCGGAGGCCCTCCTGGAGGACCCCCTGGGGACCCCGACGACCCACCAGGGAACGGCGACCCGGACACCACCTGGCGGTGGATTGTCTACCTCCGCAGGAGGGTCTTTGCCCTCGAGTGCGAGGTAGACACGGGCAAGGTCGAGATGGCTCGCATCTCCACGGTCGCCGCGCGCGCGCAGAAGGACCTGGACATCGCCAGAGCCGAGACCAAGTCGCTGACCAACGTCGTCAGCGGCCTGCAGGAGAGGCTGGATGCGCTGGAAGCCCGTGGGAGAGTCGGCAGCGACCACCCACCCCTGGAGTCAGGCTCGTCGGACGACGGCTGGGGACCCGGACCAGGTCCAGGCAGACCCCACGCCCCCGGCGGAGCCCCCAGGAGTCGCCCCAGCGCCAGTGCCCCCTCTCTCTCCGCCCCCTCTCACCACAGCGCGGGCCGCCGCAACGAGCGCGTGCCGCCCGGCAGTGGCAGTGAGGAATGGCGCGATGAGTGGCTCAGCGCGGACTACCACAACCGCCGTGCTCCACCGCGGACGCCTGTACGCCCCCGACGCCCGCCACCAGCCCCGGTGCCAATCCCCAGGGCTGGAGGACGTTATGGTGGACTCAGGGATGAGGTCCCCAGAGGAGACGTGGAGGTGGATGTCGGCGAAGGTGAGGACCTGGACCTGGACCTGGACCTGGAGGAGTTCGACATCAGCCCGCCGCGTGGTGTACGACGGGAGGCCGCTGAACGCAGCCGCCGGCGCCGTGATGAGGACGCGTACATGGATGCAGTACGGCGTGAACATTTCGGTTCAGCGTACGTGGAGGAACCGCGGCGTAGCCACAGGGATTCCATGGAGGAAATGGACGTGGCAGCCGTGGGAGTCCGTGGGCGAGGCCGATGGGAACCTCGGTCGACCTCGCGGCCGGCGTTCATGGTCTCTAAGGCCGCGGATGCCGCCGTGTGGGAAGACTTGAAGGACATCAAGCCCCCCATGTACGACGGCAACCCCCTCAACCTCGACCGCTTCTTGGAGAAGCTGGACGATTGGGGGCTGACCGTCACTGAAGACCTACCTCCCGCGGATGCGGAGAGATATGTCTTCAAACGGTTCAGGTACCGCCTGCCGGAAGTGCTCGGCGAGCTATACTTCGTGGCGACCAAGGAGGGGAAAATCAAGACCCTCAAGGACGCCAAGAAGTGGCTCAACGAGCAGGAGCGGGTGGACGCTCCGCAGGTGGCTGCCAAGCGCTGGAAGTCCATCAGGCTTGAGCATGATGGACGGGAGATCCGCCTACGGGACTGGCGTGACTTCCGAGGGAAATACACCCTCTTCCGCCGCAACGTGGAGGATTGGAACGAGGGTGACGAGCAGGCTCGCCTGCACTCCATGCTACCGGAAGCATGGATCAAGAGGGTCACCAAGGAGGAATCCAAGAGGGCCAAGTCCAACCACACGGTCAAGATGATGCTCCCCAAGGAGTATCATACGAACGTTGTGTCTTGGGCGAAGAAGAACGTGGCCCGGGATGTCAAACGGCACTCCCTGCGGAACGCTCTTCTCATCACCGTCTCGGGCGATCGCGAGAAGACCGCGATGTGGCGCCTTGACGACTGTGAGTTGAGCGGCCAGACCATCCGTCTGCAGCCCATCCCGGCGCGGATGAGCTGCGACGAGATCCTGGAGTGGGTTGGCGAGGAGGTACTCAAGGAGTAACGAAACCTCCACCACACCCGCGGGTTGAGGCCCGGCGACCGCGACGTCAACTACGTTGGCGAGGGACCTGGCGGGGAAGACGCCATGGACCCAGCGGGAGCCGGCGGCGATGAGACTCTCGTGGACGATGACGACGACGATGAGCCCGCCGAGGTGGCCGTCTGTGCCTTCGTGGCCAGGAACCTGAGCGCGGGGAGCAAGCCGGGAAACTGGAAGCCCCTGCAGCAGGGTTGGAGGAAGCAGGAGAAGAGGGATCCTCGCCGCATTGGCGACCCTCCGCTGTCCTTTGGGGAGTTCATACGAGCTCACCCTCAGGGCTGTTTCGTGTGTTATGGGAGGAAGAAAGGCTTCAACCATGACCACCGAACATGCCCCGTCCACAAGGCCGACACGGAGGCTTACAAGAAGGCGCACGGGTCGAAGAAGCGTGCGCCCGCGGGTATCCGGGAAGCCAAAATGGAGGTCGACAAGGACGAGCTGGCCAAGCTGATGTTGTCGGTGGGGACCGAGTTGGCCAAGGAGATCCAGGAGATCAAGCGGAACTGGGTCCCCAGGTCGGACAACAAGAACAAGGAGAACAACCAGAATGACCAGAACAAGGACAAGGACAAGAAGGGTAAAGGAGGAGGTAAAGGGGGAAGAAAGAAGGGCGTCAACGACGTTGAGGCCGAGGAGAACACCCCCTCTTCCACAACCGACGCCCCCTAGCGGAGCCCCTGCAGCCAAGGGCCCCAGCTAGGGCGGTCGCAGGATGGTGACGTGGGAAGCGCCGATCCATCCCAGTCGGGAGTCGATAAGCACAAGGGGACTGCCGCGGGCGGAAGGCCCGGTCTGGCGCCCAGTCGCGGAGGCGGGGTGAGGGCAAGTGAAGGCACGAACCCTTGCACCCGTCCGTCCTTCGCGACCAAGAACGTGTTTGATGTACTACAGGATCTTTCCGAGAGTATCGGAGGATCACCCGGACCGCAGCTGGATGCTGCAGATGGGCAGCCTGAGCCCATTGTCCACGACCTGCACCAGTCGCTTGTTGAGCTTCTGGATCGGCCGGAGATCCTGAGTTTGCACGCCGTGCGCCGTGTCGGTCGCGAGCGGCAGTTGCATCTTAAGGTCCGTGCCCTATGCGGGGAAGTGGAAAAGGTTTTCGACGTGTTGGTCGACACGGGAGCTCAAGTCAGCTTGGTCAAGGCTGGCCTACTTCCACCAGAGTGTCTGACCGACAGTCGGAAACCTGTCAGGCTGAAGGTGGCGAACGGCCAGTACATGGTGGGAGGCACGAAGGAAGCGGCCATTGGGCTGCAGTTCGTGAACCATCGTGAGCTGAGCCGCCCAGACCTCGGCAAGGAAATCCTCCTGCACGGTAGCTTCTACGAGGCCGAGATGGACTGGGACATGATCGTCGGGTACGACTTCATGATGGAGACGGACTCCGGCGTCCTCCCGGCCCAGGCCTCCATGACCCTGTACCAGGACGACCAGCTCTCGTGGCTTTCGTCACCTGAGCACCATGTGGAATGCCAATGGATCCACCCCGAACGCAATCAGCTCGAAGTGGCCGCGCTGGACACTGAGCCTACTAGGCCAGCGAACCAGGAGTACGGCGTAAGGCCGGAAGTGGCGTACCGAGTGGTCGCGGACCTGGGAGCGTCGGATCTGGCCCTGGATGCGTTCTCTTCAGGAACCTCCGCCCATCTGCGGGTATGTGAGAAGTACTGGAGCGCCCAGGACTCCGCGTGGAAGAAGCACTGGGGTCCGCATCAGGGATTGTTGTGGATCCATTGCCCCCGTTGGGACATTCCAAGAGCGATAGCGAAGATTCGCAAGGACCGCTCCAAGGCAGTGCTGGTTGTTCCTATGGGATGCACCGAGGAGGAAAGTACCCGACATTGGGTAGCCTCATTGACCAACATGACCTTGAACAAGGTCGTCCTACCGGCTGGAGAGAGTGTCTATCAGGACGCTAAGGGACAGCCCATGCCACCCCAGAGATGGCCAACCGAATTCCACTATGTGGATGGGGGCCTTGATCAGGCCGACACCACGGACTTCGTGTGTGTCAACCGTATCATAGCAGAGCCTTGGAGGCAATGCTTTGCGGTTCCCCCTGTTGACATCGAAGAATCGGACTCCGAAGACCCCCTCACTGAAGAGGAGTGGGATCTGGTTCAGGGGTATATGGATCAGCCCTTTCACGACTGGGGAAACCAGCGTGAGGGCAAAGGCCAGGACAAAGCCTGGTGGGAAGTGGACTCAATCGTCTCCGGTTCCTATGACGGGAATACCTTCGTGCAGAGGGTGCTGGATCACATGTCCAGCCAAGACGAGCCGCCTGGCGGTAACCCACCCACCTACGGCGATCTGTTCCGAGGCAAGACCAGAGATGGCCCTTTGGGCCACCTGGGAAGACCACCTGAGCCGAAAGCGAGCGGGGTCGCTACCCCTCAAGTAAGCTCCGTGGTTCAAGTGCCCGGAAAAGCCAAGGCGGAGTCCGATGACTGCCCCAAGATCCAGGCGTTGAGGGCCAGGCTGAAGCAGAAGTATGGCGAGACCTTCTTCAGCGGAAAACCTGTGTTCCCCCCACCGGTGCGTGGACCGTATGGCGAGGCCAAGATACGACTGAAGCAGGACCCCCGTGTGTATCGCCACCGGGAGTTTGCCCTGAGGGGCGAGAGGAAAGAGGCCATGGAGAAGATCCTCCGTGACTTCATCCAGAGAGGCTGGCTTGAGCCGTGCCACTCCGAGTGGGCCTCTCCCTGCTTCGTCGTCCCCAAGAAGGTTGCCGGTGAGTGGCGGCTCGTGGTCGACTACCGCGGCCTGAACGCCCAAACGCAGCACGACAGCTATACGCTGCCCCTCATTGAGGACATGCTGCAAAAGCAACACCGGCGGAGGATCTTCACGGTGATTGACCTGAAACATGGTTATCATCAGATGCCTCTCGCCGAAGAGTCCCGTGCCTGCACAGCCATGAGCACCCCACTTGGACCTCTCCAGTGGAAGGTGATGCCTATGGGCGTTACCAACGGCAATGCGGCTTTTCAGCGGATGCTGGAGAACCTGCTTGAGCCGGTGCGCGACTGTGCGGACCCCTTCGTGGACGACGTGATCATCGCGTCCGGGGACCCCAGCATGAGCTACGAGGAGCTCCTGGAGGCACACGAGAGGGACGTCACTCGAGTGCTGGACCTTCTGGTTCGGCACAAACTCACGGGCAGCAGTGACAAGGCCACCATTGCGGTAAGCGAGGTGGTCTTCGCTGGCCACGTGGTCGGGAACGGGCAGCGAAAGCCCATACCTGGCAAGGTGGCTGCGATCGAGCACTGGGAAAAGCCCAAAACGGTCTCTGAGCTACGGGCGTACCTGGGGTTCTGCAACTACTACTCGGGGTATATCAAAATGTATGCCGAGTATGCAGCCCCCATGACGACCATGCTCAAGGGCAACCGAGAGGAGACCAAGAAGGGGTCCAAGAAGGCTTTGGTCTGGACTGAAGAGTCTGACCGTGCCTTTGAGGGGATGAAGCAGGCGCTGCTATCCGCAGTGGGTCTGCACCTCGTGGATCCCGACCGAGGGTTCGTCCTGCGCACCGACGCTTCCGACTACGCCATCGGCGCTGTGTTGGAGCAAGTGCTTGACGACGGGAGGCACGTGCCCGTGGCCTTCTGGAGCCGAGTCCTGGCGGAAGGCCAGAGACGGACGTGGACGCCCCGTGAAAAGGAGGCGTATGCCATCGTCATGGCTCTCAGGAAATGGGCTGGGTACATAGCCCTCCATCCCGTCACCGTCTGCACCGACCATCAGAGTCTGCAGTCGTGGCACAAGGAGCACGTGGACACCCCCTCAGGTCCCGCCTCCCGACGGGCAAGATGGCATGAGACCTTGGCCAAGTTCGACCTTACGGTTGTTTATATTCCTGGAAAGGATAACACCGTGGCGGACTGTCTCAGTAGGTGGGCCTATCCCGCCAGCAAGGGCATGCAGGATATCTCTGCCCATGGCGATGAGGCTGAGACCGCTGAAGCCAAGAAGATCATTGAAATGGAGCGCCTGATGGAGGAGGAGGGTGCTAAATGCTTCGTCGTCATGGCTGCAGATGCCCCCCTCGCTTCGAGGGTGAGCAGAACAGTCAGTGTACTCGCCCCTGTGGGTGCCGCGGGCGGAAGGCCCGGTCCGGCACCCCCTGTGGGAACTGAGTCCGACAAGCACCTCTTCCCGGAGTCTTGCCTCCAGGACGACTGGACCGACGATTACGCCAAGTCTGAGGCCTTTGCGGCCGAGTATAGGGCTGTGACCGACCCTGACGACGGGCAGAAGTGGCCAAAGGGGCTGACCGAGGAAGATGGCAAGCTTTACCGGAATGGTAAGCTGCTAGTCCCCGAGTCCCGGGTGCTCGAGCTGTGTGAAGCTTGGCACCACCACATGCTGCACCCAGGGGTCAAGAAGCAAGCTCTTGACATGCAGCGTCGGTTCGAGATCGACCATATCGTTCTCTACACCGCCATCAAGAAGGTCAGGAAGGGTTGTTCGGTCTGTCAGGCCTGCAATCCCGATAACCGGAACGTCAAGGGGGAACCCCAATGGACTCCGGTTCCTGACCAGCCCATGGAGAGCGTGGCCATGGACGTCTTCTCCATGCCCGAAGTGCACATTGGCAAGGAGACCTTCGACTGTGTGGTTCTCTGTGTGGACCGCCACAGCGGCTACGTTGTAGCCGTTCCGGCACGCAAAAAGGGGTTGCTTGCCAAGGAAGTGGCAGTCATGATGATTCGTCATTGGCTGACCGTCTTTGACATCCCCCGTACCATTTGCAGTGACCGAGGGCCCCAGTTTACTGGTGGCTGGTTCAAGGCTATGTGTTCCCTCATGGGGATACGTCATGCCAAGAGCGTCGCCTATCTCAGCCGGTCTAACGGCCGTGCTGAAGTGGCTGGACGGCAGCTGTTCGAGAAGCTGCGCAAGATCCACATCACCAATCCACGGCGGAACTGGTTCGAGGAGATGTGGCCTGCTCTGAAGGCCCATCATGACACCCCCACTCCGGGCGGTTTGTCCCCTCACCAGATTCTGTTTGGCAGGGACCCCCTGGGTAGGGGACTTCCCTTGTCTGGTGATGGCATGGCTATGGACGCCAAGGAGTTCTTCGCGCGGCAAGAGCAAACGGCGCGGGACATCCGCCAGCAGCTTGAGAAGGAGCATGCTGAGCGTCAGAAGTCCGCCCCGAGCTCGACAGCGCAGAGGTTCAGGGTGGGAGACCCGGTGTGGGTGATCAGACCCCGCCCCATGGGCACCCACCGCACCAAGACCTGGTTCACACCCGGCGAGGTGGTCCGCAGGATTGGTGAGGACACCTACCGCATCAAGGTGGGTCACGGACAGTTCCGGGAGCGCCACGAGAGTCAGCTCCGTGAGCGGGAACCCGACCTCCGTGGCCGGCATGTGTCCCTGGAGTACGCCAAACATGAGGCCGATTCGGACGACGACTATGCCGAGCAGGACGACTATACTGTCGAGAAGATCCTGGCTCAGCGTCCGAAGGCCTCGGCACCCGGAGGTCTGGAGTTCAAGGTTCGTTGGCGAGGCTATGGGCCGTCCCACGACACCTGGGAACCCGTCTCCTCGTTTGTGCCGCGGGTCAATACTCCCTTCATGGAGTACATCCGCAAGCACAAGACCAAGATCCACGTTTCGGACTTGGCAGCACTCACCCGGGCGATTGCAGCCAGGGGTGCCTGATCAGCGCCCTGGGCTCTCCCCTGATGTGCTATGAGCGCTTGTGAGGCCGACGAATCGTCCCTTACTTGCTTGCTCTCTTCCATCTTTCGGTGACAGAGTGGCCATATACCCCCCCCTGCTGAATCCAGAGGAGGATGGCCCCTCTCTTCAATTCTATTCGTCACTCCCCCCCCTGCTGAATCCTTGGGAAACCAGGTAGGGCGACTGACCTTCATAATTCTGAGCTCTTGGGGCCTTGAAGCCCATACGACGTTGCGCAACGGATGCCGCTGTCATCGGCATTGCGATTTTTGAGTGTGTGGTCTGGTTCCATGGCATTTGCGGAATCCAGACCAGTCGACGTGTGTCTCGAGACTATATATGCCTGAACTCAGGCGTTATCCTGTCCATCCTCCTGCATTTGCCTTATCCTGACCGTGGCGTGGTTTGGCACTCTGTTCTGAGTGTGTTTACACGCCTATTTACCCAAATTGTTGCTTGTTTTTCTGCCCTCCAGGATATGTGCATCTGTATGTTAAGTGTCATCAGCCCATCGCTGAGGGATGGACTGTTTTTCACCACGAATCGGGATACAGAGGCGCCTTGAGTCGCCGTGTACACATCCTTACGGCCTGGTCCAGCCTGGACCAGTACTTGATTACAGATTCTACTGTTTGAGTGCCCGTGATACCGTGTTGCCCTATTCGCTGTGATGTGTGGAGATCCTGATGGCGCCAGGCGGGAAGCCCAGTTGCCTGACTACACTCCCAGCGGTCCGCCACTGTCAGTCCCAGTGTGAGCCTACCGATTTGCAGACGCACTTGCATTCGGATGGCGGCCTCCGGTGCTCCTGACCTCGGTCAGTCTGCCTGGGAAACTGGTGGTTTGAGGAGTCGACGCCTCCGCCCACACTGCATGAGGACTCCCTCATGTATGGCCACGCTTCGTGGTAGTAGGGCGAGGGAAAAGACGGCCTTGATGCCCGATCCCTTCAGGAGGAGTTCCCTTACGATTTGGGGTTCGTAAGGAGTTCGACTATGGCACTCTGGACTCGCGTCGTATGGATATGGACATGGTGCGCCCGAGGAAGGACCCGTGGGACTCTCCCCAGTCGGCGGGCCTTGGGAAGCTTGGGGTAGCCTGATGGATCTTTGTGGTCGCTCTCGACTTGTGGGGCCACCTCGGCCGTCGTGTGACGCCTATGTTGGCCGTGTATGCCACTGCCACTGTGGTGGTGACCGTAGCAGCCGGCACCCGGTGCGCCTGGTATGGGTTAACGGGTCCTTTGGATGCCGAACAATCGCCGCCAGGACCCGGGACTTGATACTTGATACTATACATGTGCTACGAGCTGTTACAGCAGCATACCTATCCCACTGTGGGATACCTATCTTACTGTGACATACTGAGGTGAGGATGTGACACCCCCCCCCCTTCAGGAAGTGGTCCTGGGTACCCGCTGCCATGCGTGGGTGTTATCGAGCCCCCCCAGGGTTTGCTCTAAGGAGGGGGGTGAAGCGGTACCCAGAACCCCATGGCCAGGTTACGGCATACAACCGGTCTCCGGTCCACTAACCCCATGTACGGCGTGTTCCGTGCCGTGAAGCCCCGCATCGGCAACCGATGCACCGCCAGCGGAGATTTGTGTATCAGAATATCAGGAATCAACAGGGTTTTATTTTCATATTGTTTCCGTCAATTTTTATGCTTCCGTTCCGATACTCACTGTTTTGACTGCTGGCGGTTGGTTCGCGACTTTACCGTAACCGCCAGTTCAACTGTTTATAATGGAAATTTTAACGCTATCCGCGACGAAGGCTCCAAAGTCGCCAGGAACTGCATGGATGCTTCCGCAATTTTCATAATTAATACTCGCAACCTTAATCCGAATTTTTCAGGATGTCGAAATCGGATTTTCGACTTCGACATCCCCGCACTTGATTTGACCTCTTTCGAGTGGACCTACGTGCTTCCGTATGCACGAATCAACTTCCCTTTTATCCTGCCCTCCATTTGTCTTAAAGATATGGGCAAAACAAAGTTGATTCGTGAGGCCACTTGTGAAGGTCATATCTCGTGTTGCTTGCGAGTATTGACGATAAGGAAACGTGGGATGTATTCACAATACTCCCGACGTAATTTAGGAAGCATTATATGCCTTGCGTCTCCACACGTGCGCGCTAGTGTAATGGATCATGGTCAAGAGGGTAGAGTTTGCGTTACAACTCATTGGCCATGATATTGCGTGCGTTAAGATAACTTTCGAGTGTAGCGCGCAAGTGTTGGTGTTGCATAGGAACTCTCCTTGAGTTCCTATGAGCGATTGACACAAAGTTATGCCCTTGGAGGGGCATGACATATCGTGGTGGGAGCTACTTTTTGGGGCAATATGTGGTATGTGCCATGTGTTGTGTTGCGTGCCCACTTGGCGGGTCCATTGCTCCAAGTCGAACCCGCCAATGGACCTCATATTGTGCAAGCCCCTTCTCCATACTCCCGACGGTCAATTGCAAGCCTAACCTTCGTGAAGGGAAGCTTGTGTGGTGATCCCGAAGCGATGCGTTGGGAGCAAGGTGTGTGTTTTACAATTTTCCATATTTTCATGTGCCCACTTGGGAAGCAGCGCTCGTAACCTTTCAAGGCGCCCCAAGTGGAGCACATATGTGGGATTGAAGGTCATTGGTGTCAAGTCATTGTGTTTAGAAGGATTAGTTGATTGCACGAACCAAGCCAAAGATATTATAATATAATTGTGCACCTTTCAATGCACTTTTGTGTGTCTTTGTGCCAATTTTGCCATTTTTGGCTCGTCATGATGTCAAGTGGCGAACGTATATCTCAACGTTGCGCTCAATTGACATCATGACCCAAGTATGTTATGAGGGTACATACTTCGGTCGCCAACATATCTTGGACCCGGCGAATAACTCCTCTTGAGCTTGGCATACCGTGGCCGCCATGTTGGCGATTTGGGACTATCCCAAATCATGGGCTCACTTGGCGACCCTGCCATTCCCAATACCGGAGGAGTTGGGCGACGCCCCAAAGATATGTTGGACATATATGACTTGATACCAATCCTATGGCACACTCCGGTCCGAGTCGGGCATGTGCCTCATTTGCCCTAACCATGAGTGTGCGCAATTTTGGCCATTTTGAGCATTTTTCTACTTTTGCTGCCCGCCGTGCACCATGTTCTAACCCTCGTGCACGCCGGACGCATGGACCAATGGACCATATATGACATGGGTGTTATGGGTAATGGTCCCCATGGTCCACACACCACGTGGGCGAAGCGGAGCTGCCTTCGTTAAGGCGCTAGGCCAAATTGAGTATGGGCAATTTTGCCATTTTTGCATTTGTGGACCCAATTGGGATCGTCACCACGCCAAGTAGCATGGAGATCTTTGAGAGCCAAGGGCATGGGAGTCTCCGTTGGACTCCCGGTGGATCGCGTATGGAATGCCGGATCCGATCTCCAAGCCGGCGTGGAGATATACTATTGGGAGCACACTGAATTTTGGCTCATTTCAAGCAGCCAAAATGACCCAATTTTGGGACCCCAATTTCCCCCTTCCGTGTGGTCAATTGGCGGCCCCATTTCTCTAAGCCTATAGGGAGCCCGGACCTAAATCCAAGTTGTACACTCAGATATAAGTCCTAGGTCCTGCCTCCTACCCTGTGAGCCATTGGCCTTACCTTGGCCGGGCGAGCCACGCGTGGGAATGACGCCAATTTTGGTGATTTTGGCATCATGGCCCCACCTGACTCATCCGTGTTGCCCTGATGCCGGGACCTCAGAGGGAACCAGGTTGGGTGAGGGCTCCAGGGAGTTTGTACTCGAAGGGCATAGGGTCAGTTGCCTCGTCCCTACCTCTGACGGGTCCGGACGAGGGGTCAATTTTGGGAATTTTGGAGTTAATTTCAGTTTGGGCTGAAACAGCCCATTTTCAGCTACCAACTCCTGGGTGATAATGGCGGGGCCATATCTCTGGCTCAGAGAGGAGTTGGGACCTGCCGTTGAGGGAGCATAGGGAGCCACTGTCGGTTGGCCTTGGAGCCCCTTGGTTCCCAGGAACTCGCCTGTGGCTGGGCGGGACACCTCTCCCATTGGCAGGGTTTCAGGGTCCGGACTGAGCAGGGCATGGGTTGTGTTTGAGCCCCCGCCCCCATCAGCCACTGAGAGGGTCGGACCTGGGATTGGGATATGAGTTGGGACTGAGTGTCTATGGTCCTGTGATGCCCTTACCCCAGTCCAGTCTTAACCCCATGTGTACATATCCTGATGTGTTGCTGTACATACTTTCGTTCCCTCTTTGCAGAGTGGCAAGGATTCTGAAACGCTTTGTCACATGACACAGGCGTATTGATGCCCTTGTGAGCGTAGTGCCTTGCCTGCCTGCTCACTTGTGCGTGTCACCGCAGCGTCCCGTGGCCGGCCCCCCACGGGAACGCGTCATTAGCGACATCGAGGGGATTGAGTAGCTTCACGGCTGAACAGCTTCACCCGAACAGGAGCTGGTCGCGTCGAAGCGGCACACTCTTCCGGGCGGGTTGTCGTCCGCTGCAGTCAGAGATGATGGGGTGCTTTGGGCTTCGAAGAGGGGCCTGCTTTCGTTCTCCTGCTTCAGCATGAAGGCGTCGTATTCTCGCCTCAACTGGCGTATCATCTCGGGAATCGGCACCTCTTTGCCGACGTGCCACTGTGCACCGCTTTTCAGGGACAAATCATTGTCAGCCTGCGCCGAGTTGCCGGAGCGGACGCATGCAAAGCCCCTGTATCCTCTCTTCCTCAACTTCGTCAGGATGGTACTCCCATACAGCTCCTGACCATCCACGTCGATATTCTGATCCAGAATTATGACGTCAGCTCTTTCCAAAGCCGCTCGTTCAAACTCCTCCACTTCGGCGGCGTCTTTCCCATACATCTGAACGTTGGCATTTGGCAGTGCTTTTTCCAGGTTCATGAGAAGACTCTTCCTGGCGATGCCACTGTCATCGAGACCCAGGACCTCCCACCTGGGGGTGAGAGACACGATACCCGCGCGCTGGGGGAGCAACGATGTGTCAGGGGGCAGGGCCGTAGTTTGGAAATACAGCTCAAAATGCACCATGTCCTCATTCTGCCACAGCTCTGCCACCATGTCAGCGCGGTTTGCCACCATCCAGATGTGGGAAAGGCCAAGTCCATCGGATAGAACGGGACTGTTGGGGCTTTTTGACTGTTGGGGTTCATTGGGCTGCTGCGTTGACCAGTGCTTCACCGCTGGACGGCTCAAATCTGCACGATTCGTAACGGTAAATCGGACCTCAACAGGCATTTCAGATTCAATAGGTGAATCAATTGTAGCTGCATCTGCGTTGTGGGACTGCTCTGAAACTCGCATTGTCAGCTTCACCTCGGGATTCGTCCGACAACCATGCCGTGTTGCATTGGTCACTGCGTTGTCCAGGATAACGTTGCACGCCATGGGATCCAGCATCACAGCATGAAGGGGGCATTCAAATTCGACGTCTCTGCCTCTCACAAAGTCTTCCGCAAACTGGTGAAGATTGACAACCTCCGGCTCTGATTCGTATTGTCCGGCCACCATCCTCAGCACCGCTTCACGCAATTTGCACCACCACATCCCTCTGAAGAGGCCGTTGGAGGCTTTTGAAAGGAGATCGACATCTTCCCCATGCGGGCGTTCTTGACAATACAAGTCGATGCACCCAGAAGCATCCGCCATTGTGTTTTTCAGCATGTGGTTCAGGACGCTGTCAGCAGTTTGCCCATCCTTGAGGGCCTTGCAAACCTCTGCTAGGGTCTTGCGAACCTCTGCTAGGGTCTTGCGACCCTCTGCTAATGAATGGAGAAGGTTGTCTATGTATGCGGCCTGGTGTTTAGCCTCTGACTCCCAGACGTAGGCAGAGCGGATGAGATGGACTGTCCAAATCCCTGTTGCGACTATGCGACAAACGCAGGAGGCATGTAAATGTGGAGACGTAAGGGGCCAGCAGACCAGTACTGTATACTGTAACACGCTAACTGTGGCAGCGATTCTGCTTCCAAGACGGCACAGGAAGCTAGACTGCACACAGTGCAGGAACAGGACGACCAAAAACGTGGCAGTGTCCAGAAAATCGAGAGCGGAGGCACCAAAAATCGATTCATACAGAGAGACATACAGTGATGACGGAATGGCATTGCTTTGAAAGGATGCAGCTGTACTGTTGTTAATACTGCGGATACTGCTGACATTGAGGAGGACAGGCTGCTGCAAGAGACTGTCCTTGACCTGTGCGACATGACTGTGCCAATGCCATGACACTTGGCACGTCATACACAATGATCCAAACGCCAGCAAGTAGGGTGCATACGGCCTCACGCTGGAGGCAAAACGGAGGGCAAATACCGAAGCCATACAATACAGCAGCAGCAGACCACAACACCAGTCTGAAGCGTGTGGAACATACTGAAACTGATGGCCAATCGAATCGAAAATAAGTTGTAAAATTAGCAGCACGCCAACTGTTGCACACCAAAGGTACGACTCTTTGATGCGGATTGCCATAGTCCCAGTCTGGAAGGTGCTCCCCTCAAGATGGCTGGCGGTGTCTTCTGGACCTGCACTTAATGCCGGCTCGTTTGAGGACGTTTTCGTGCGGGGGACTGACGTTTGTCCCAGCGGAGGACTTAGGGGCACTGGCGAGACCTGATCGTTACTGAGGCCGAACGCCCTAGACCGCATGAACGGCAACTCTGCAGCCTCGATGCCACGAAATTCTGGTGACTTGCAATTGGAATTGAAAGATCCATCGGATTCGGGTGGGGTCACGGCGAAAAACTTCGGGGAAGACGCTGCGCCTGGTGCCCTGGACTTGCCCTTCGACTGCACGGACATCAATGTTGCGTAACTTCGGGCCCCGTCCGAAAGAGTCCTAGACTTGCACGGCACCACCGAATGCACAGACAGACCCCCTGGGTCTGGCATGCTGCATGCACCCATCATGGAACTCGCAGGGCTTCGGGATACATGCGAGAACCGCGGGGAACAAGCATCGTGTGCTTTGGACATCCCTTGTCTCTTGGACAGCCTGGAGTTGCTCCGTGCCCCATCCGGGCCATGGTAACAATCCCCCAAGACAGAGGACCCACTCGAAGGGGATGGAGAAGCTGAGCTTGGATTTAGTGGACAGACTTTCGGGGAAGATCTGCCTGGGGCCTTGAATGGGGAGCGAGATTCTGATGGAGTGTCCCACGGGTGCATTGCGGATGCAATGAGAGTTGCACCCTCCTCAGCGGCAACGTATCTCTCTTTTGCAAGAGACACCCGTGGGCTTAGAGTCCCCAGTAAATTGACAGAACCAAGCACTGGTGCAAAAGCAGAAGTCAGGGACGAAACCACGCTACTGCGGGGCTCGCTACTTCGGGGCTGGCTATTTCGGGGTTCATCCAGGACCATCGGAGAATGTCGTCGAGCGGGATCAACATTCATTGTTGTGAAATTAATGAACCCTTGGGCTTCTTGGACCTGATGCAGACATCAGCAAAGAGAAAGATGCACCAGCGGTGGTGCATTATTTCCACATCCCCCCCACTTGCAGCATATCCTGTCCTTTTAAATTGCACCGCACCCAAGCGAGACATGACAAGACAAGTGCATTATATTTCACTCACCAGGGTGTTTGGGCAACCATGTGATGTCCCCTTGCGTCCGCCTCCCCTCCTCATGGTCTCACCCACATCCGTGCTAACAGAGCTCTTCGTGTCTGATGCATCAGAAGGCTGCACTGTTTCTGTACACCTGCTTCCATGCCGTTTTTGGGGCCATGTGCCACTGACGTCTGGAGTGATGTGGCGACAGAAAGCTCTTCTCATAGGGGAGAATGGTACAACACTTGGGGCCCTTGAAACCTCCCTTTTCTCAAGAAGTTTCATACTATGTTGAAAAAAGGCTTCCTTGTATTTCTTATGTACAAGAAAGAATTGCGCACACTGCATGCTCATACTGCTGTACCTCATACCCCAAGCCAACCGTCGGCGTTCCACATCTGCGCACGTTTGTGCATAGTCAAACAAGCTTCAAAATCTGCTCAAGGGGTGCGCTGGATTCACTGGCGCCGGACCTCAAAAAAAGACCAACCTCCAATCGCTCCACATGGTGGGGATAACACCCTGAACTAATCTCACATTCGCATGCAAACCATGTGAGTAAACCTTATTCATTCATCACTGTGGCAATACCCAGCCCAACACTAAAAGAGCCAAAAGAGCCTGTGTATATTGCACTGTTGTATCTTACATGCAGTCATGGCTTGTAGACGATTTGCTCGCGTACAATGTCATTATCCATGCCAATCGCAACAGGGGAAGGCGTAATCGGGCACTGGGTTTTGAGAGCACAGAATATTCTGGAAATATTACAGAACATTCCAAAATATTCCGGCGAATATCACGGAATATTCCGGAATTTTGTGCACATATTTTACCGGTTTACATGTGACCGGTCAGGGAAGGTGCTTGCAGTCTGAATCCAACAGATAGCACCATATTTTCATCATCCCGGTCAAGGGCTCAAACTGCAAATAGTATTCATGTACCCGGAACAAATAATTGGCATTAATGGCTGTCATCATTTGGGGACATGCCAACATACGCTTAGGCCACAGGTTGGCCCGTAGATCCGTTGCAGCCCATTGGCATGAGTTGTGTAAAATGAGAAAAACAGGGAGGACCACCAGCTGATCAAGGTGCAAAACATCCTTCAACATCTCCGTTATTGTACAACATGATGTTGCAGCTATGCAACAAAAGGCGTGTGTCCAAGCACCCAACCAAAGAAAAAGAACCCTACTTTGGAAGAAGCAGTTGGTGACCGAACCAACGACATTGCAAACTTGCGCTAGCACGAATGGCCGGCTGCCCAATAAGTAGTAACATCAAGGGCTTCACTGTTCTCAGTTATAGGTGTCTATATGTACGTACCCCACACCTCTCTTCGTTCATCTTAGTAACCCCAGTTCCTTGGACACATGGTCCGATTCACCTTATTGTTGGGGTAGTTGGCTGAGGTCTAGCAGAGCCATGGCCTTGAAGAACGCAAAGGTTGGGCTGCTTTACTCCAAGAAATCCATTCTCTTGACGACGCACTCTGCACAATCCACAATGGCGTTGATAGCATAGGTGGCAGAATTGGCTTGCCATCCATCAAGTATGGTCCCAGGGATCCAACATTTGGTCTAAATCAGCTCCTTCAATTGCCGCTTCACTTCTTGCCAACAGGCCACTATTGTGAGTGGGGCACCCCCCTTTGCCTCCGTGATCAACTGTCATTATCTCATTATTGATGCCAATTGCAACCAAGCGTAACACACGATATGCAACAGATTTCAGTGCATGATATGCAGGGAAGAGCTTAGCTTGTTGTAGGCT
>OZ038401.1:17169949-17237449 GCA_964036045.1 Eutreptiella sp. 'Long Island Sound 2002' | reverse complement strand
TGTCTGTGTCTCTGTCCCTCTGTCTCCCTCTCCCTCTCTGTCTCTCTGTCTCTCTGTCTCTCTCTCTCTCTGTGTGTGTGTGTGTGTGTGTCTGTCTGTGTCTCTGTCCCTCTGTCTCCCTCTCCCTCTCTGTCTCTCTGTCTCTCTCTCTCTCTCTCTCTCTCTCTCTCTCTGTGTGTGTGTGTGTGTGTGTCCAAGTCAGGCCGGCCGACGACGCCGCCACCCACCCTGGGCGCCCCCTGGGGGTCAGCGGTGCAGCCTGTGAGGGGCAGACGCACCACTGCCTCACCAAGTGTGCCTGGAGTGCGCGCGTCGACCGTCTAAGGTGAGACCCACCAGTTCCCAGAAAGCCGGGGCCTGTCGGCGGGACTGGTGTCTCTGAGCGTCCGCTCGCATGCCCGTGGTGGGCCTAGCTTGGTCCGGGCACCTGTCTCCTTCGCGCCATGCATGGTGCCCTCGGCCCCCCCTCACCTGGGGCCCATTCCATCGGAGTGCGTGTGTGTGTGTGACGGCTCGACGTTCTGCCGATGGACGCCCACTGGGCGGACCAGCAGACGATGGCTCTAGCGCTCCATGACATGACATGACATGTGTGTGTGTGTGTGTGTGTCTGTCTGTGTCTCTGTCCCTCTGTCTCCCTCTCCCTCTCTGTCTCTCTTTCTCTCTGTCTCTCTCTCTCTCTCTGTGTGTGTGTGTGTCTGTCTGTCTGTGTCTCTGTCTCTCTGTCTCCCTCTCCCTCTCTGTCTCTCTGCGTCTCTGTCTCTCTCTCTCTCTCTCTCTCTCTCTGTGTGTGTGTGTCTGTCTGTGTCTCTGTCCCTCTGTCTCCCTCTCCCTCTCCCTCTCTGTCTCTCTGTCTCTCTCTCTTTCTGTGTGTGTGTGTGTGTCTGTCTGTCTGTGTCTCTGTCCCTCTGTCTCCCTCTCCCTCTCTGTCTCTCTGTCTCTCTGCCTCTCTGCCTCTCTCTCTGTGTGTGTGTGTCTGTCTGTGTCTCTGTCCCTCTGTCTCCCTCTCCCTCTCTGTCTCTCTGTGTCTCTGTCTCTCTCTCTCTCTCTCTCTCTGTCTGTGTCCGCCTCAAAGATTATGTAGCTCTTGGATGTACATCGTCTGCACCCCAAAGTCCCGGAGCCCTGGCGAGGCTACACGCCACAATGATCGCACTGGCAGGCGCTCTCGCTACTCAAAAAAAAAAAGAAATCGTCAATGCGTAACACTCCGCTGAGGGCCCGGACGTGGGCACACAGCCCCACATCGCACACGCTGATGCACAGTCACATCCCCTGCAACGGCTGATGGCATCGGGTGCGCGGGCGACCCCCACTGCGAAGGCGACTACACTTTGGGTCTCATGGACGCCGCATCCACACAGCCGCCCAGGGCTACGAACAGGGCCACCCAACACGCGGCCAGGGCCAGGATCCAGGACACCCCCAACGTCCTCCCGGGGCAGTCGTCCCGTTCCACGTAGATGAACCACTCGATCCAGGCGGCCATGAAGAACAGGAAGCCGAAGGAGCTGGTGCACACGGTCACGGAACTGGCCGCCACCCGTTCGTCTGCGCCCTGCGCGAGGCCATGAGCAGGTGCGGCCGTGCCGGACGAACCCCGGGCGTCGGGCGGCGGGACTGTGCCCTCCCCCCCCCTTCCCCTTTCAGGGGGCCACAACGTTTAGGGCTGCTGGGCGCCCGCCGTGGGGCGGAGTGCCACTGAACCGGACGTGGAACGCGGCTGATTCCGAAACATGTCCGGGGGAACTGGGAAAGGATGACTGAGTGGCGCAAGGGGCGGGGGTGATGCAGCCAGGCTGGGGTCCCGGGTGCCCCACCAGGCACCCCACGGGGGGGGGGGGGGCGTACCATCGGGCCATACGCCGACTCCCTCCCACTTTCCAGCCAATTTCAGGGCGGGGGGGGGGGGTCGGCGTAAAGGGTCTGGTCCCGACGCCCCCCCCCCCCGTGATGCACCCCTCAGAGTGATCCCCTCGTCGCACTGATCACTTTGAACACACGCCTGTGGGGGTCCGGTCCCCGGCAGCCAGGTTTGGGGGGCAGGATGGGGGGGAGGTCAGGGGTCAGAAAAATTGTTTGTATGGTTTACTTAAACATTTGGATTCCCCATCAAATTCTGAGGACACACATGGAGTAAAAACAAAAATCTGCACCCAACCACATGTTTGCGGCGCCTTTGGCGCCAAAGTGGGACCAATGCTGGTCCGGACATTTTGGCCATTTTGAAGGGGGGGGGGGGGGCGTCAAGGGCTGCAGCTGGGCGCCCCCCATGCTCAGCTCCTTCGGATCTTGACGGACATTGGTGGCAACACGTGCAGGCCTGTATGCTCACCGCCACCACACTCACCCACTCACCACCGGGGCCTTGCAAAACGGGCAAAACGGGCAAAACGGTGCAAAACGGTGCAAAACGGGTGCAAAACGGTGCAAAACGGTGCAAAACGGTGCAAAATGGGTGCAAAATGGGTGCAAAATGGGTGTAAATTGTTTGAATGGTCAAAAGCGAAGATGGGGAAATGGCACATGGGCAAATTGGCAAATGGCAAATGGCAAATGGGCACATTGCAACACCATGGACATCATTTCCTTTGAGTATGCGGCTGTTATGAGGCATCCACGACGCCGTTGAATCCAAATGAGACATACGCTTTGTGCAACGCATGTTGCATATTGTATTGCTTTTCTGAGCGCACATTTTTCCACATGGAAAAGGAGCGCTCCACGTCACACGAGGTGTGCGGAATGCACAAGATTTGGATTGCATATGGATACATCGCTGTTATGAAAAACTACACACCACCACTCACCGACTGCAAAACGGGCAAAAATGGGAACTCACCGCACTCACCGAAAAGTCGGTGAGCATACACCCCTGCACGTGGGGCGCATCGAAGCAAGAGAGGCCACAAGTTGAAGTGTCGTGTGGCACGTGAAGAGTCGAGATGGGGCAGATTGTGGATGGATCTACTACAACCCCCAACCCCCGCAGACTGCGGTCGGGAGGGGCGGGGGGGTCCTGTAAAGGGGGAGATTGGCGTGTAGGACAGACGGTGTCACGTCGTTAGTGTGGACCACGAGTCAGTTGCGGGGGAGGAGCGCTTGGGGGGGGGGGGGGGGGTGCGATTTCGTCGGCGAGGGCGTAGCCCTTAGCCCACTGCCCGTATGCAGTCCTTCCCAGACCGTGAGGGTGTGGGAAGAAGGTGGGGCATGGCCCCCGTCCATCCGGGCGGCAGTCCGCATGGCCTGCGCACGTGTTCCGTGGGTGGCGAATTGGGACCAAAGGAACGGGGCAATTAGCGCAATCTTCTCCCATATAGCAAAATCTTCTGATCTCAGGGGGGGATTCCACTGTGCCGGCTCGTCAGTGGGTCTAGATGGTCGGCCCAGGGGTTTAAACGGTTGGCCCAGGGTCCCCAGGGGCACCGGGCCCCCACACCACGTCAAGGTCACCGGTCCCAGGGTCTAAGGGGAGGTGGAGGGGAGCACCCCCCCCGCCCCGTCCTCCTGGTGTACGAATCAGTGAAGGAGCACCGGGACAACCGGGCGTCTTGTGACGCAAGCGCAGGAAACGACGGTAGCACGGGGCGCGGCCACGAGGCGGGGACCCGTCGAGGGACCGCCACAACATCCGCCATGGCCCCCAGTCACATCAACAACCACTTTCTGAGTGTCTACTTTTCTCTCGATACAACAAGCGTGCAATGAGACTGTTGTCTATTTCTTTTTCCGAATCACTGACTCTCGTCAATTTCTTCAAAATATTTATGTTGTCCGACTTTCAACGCATCCCCAAGCCAACATACACGAAGCACATGCACTGGACTTCATTGTCGTGGACCTTGATTGGTTTTTGAATTCAGTCTCATCATGATTACGCTTGTTGTATGTGTAGAGATACAGCAAGCGTAAAGACACAACAATTTTAGTTTAAACACTGTAATTCACAACAGCAATCTCTACTACTCTTAATCTTTTAACTCTATAATGTTTCTGCAGTCGCGAACCGCGGCTGCCATCTGGCGTTTCGCGGTCGCGATTTCTGTGCTGCCCTGCCAGTGGCAATCCCATTACAGGCGCGGCCATGAGGCGGGGACCCGTCAGGGACCGCCACAACATCCGCCATGGCCCCCAATCACATCAACAACCAATCAAAGCGGCCGTACTTGCGGAGGAGGGGTGGGGGGGGGGGGCAACAAGCAGCACCACACACACACCTCGGCCGCCACCTGCACAGCGGAGGAGATTGTGGCAACACCCAGCAGAATCACGCCGATGATCATGCAAGCCCTGACGCCCTGCAGCAGCCCATGGCACAGCGGCGCCTCATACGACGTGCACACGGTGCCGGTGACGTATCGCGTGCACCTGCACGCGAGAGGGCGAATGGGCGGTTGCTGTCGCCCCAGAAAGCCTTGGGGAACAAGCCAGCATGCCCAGGGCCATGATGTCAGGTTTGGAATGAACAAGCATGACCCGGACCTCCTGCCAGACTGACTCAGTTCGACGTCAACCAGCGCCGAATGTTGCCTTGAGTTCATCACTCACTCGTGGCTATTGAATGTTTCATGGTCAGGTTAGGGTTAGCGTTAGGGTTGAGGTCAGCTCAGGCAGCTGGAGGATAGGGCACGCCCAACGTCATTAGGACCGACCCACCTTCCCCATTGATTCTTTTGGGGGGCTGCCGGGCGAACGCATGCCTGGAACATGCCCCGGACTGCAGTCCCCAGACCTGCCCCCCCTACCACCCTCCCGAGCCATGTCCGAGTCCCCAACAGCCGGGGGGAGACCACTGGCCACATCACCCACCCTGTGTCAGGGCCTCAATATGGTCGGGTTGCAGTGTCCGCATTAGGCTCTGGTCGCGCCTGCCCCACGGCTGTCATCGCCTTCGGTCCATCCGGCCGTAGCTCGGCGCCAACGCAGTGCAAGTCGTGGTCACCTGAGCAGTTCTCGTGTCTGCGGCCCCTACACTTACGGGCGCTTCAGACTCTATTGGGTCAGGCGTACGTCCTGGTCAGAGGTCACCGCCTTCCGGTGCTACGCTGTGTGCTGGCCCCACTCGGCCACACCTGGTCGGGTGGTGCTCGGGCCTGTGTTGGGGCCATGAGCAACGGATACAGGACTCGCACACACCCCCGTGACACAGGTATATGGTCATGGTCACGACTCCCAGTTCATTGAGGCAATTTGTCGCACTGCACCACGATCCAGTTCTACATCGAGTTTTCCTTGGTACCACCGTGTCGGGGGTTGGGTTGGGTTGGGTCGGGACAGGGCCTCGCACAGGCGGGGATTGCAGGCCAGCGCGTCCTTCCCTGCGCGGCACTGGTCCCAGATCCTAGCTGTCCGGTTCCAAGGCTGAGCGGACTAGGACAGCCCCCATGGACCACACCGCAGCGTAGGTGAGCGGGAGATGCTGTCATGGTGCAGGTGTGTGTGGGCGGACGCGCTCCGGAAGGGAGCTGTGGGGAGTGTGTAAGCCCGGTGCTCCGGGCCCTGGTGGGGAGGCTGGGGGAGCCTGACACTGAGCCCACCAGGGGTGATACAGGGCAGGGCAACGCAGCCTCCAGGTCACAGAGACATACTGCCTGGCCGCCCCACGACTGCCAGGGCACGGGGGTGGGTGGGGCTTGAGGGGAGGCCCCACACTCCTTGATTGCTGCACGGCACATGTGGTGTTGCCTGACGGCAGGGGCCAGCGCCCCACGGCTTGTGCGTGCTACCGCATTAGAGGGGTCCCAGGGCGCGCCGAGAGCTTCCCTGCCCATGGGACCTGCCGGGGATGTCCCGGATGCGATGCTACAGCCCCTGTAGACAGGGGGACTGTCAGGGCACACCACCTGAATGGCCCCTCCAACGGGGGGGGGGGGGGGATCTGGTGACCGTCTGGCCTCCACGGGCCACCCATGACTGCACTGGAGTGCAAAGGGCTGTGCAGACGCGGGTGGTCGCGTTGAGGTAGGAGGGGCGCCTGCACACCCGGAGGGTCCCCAAGCATGCTGCTCTAGGGATACTCATGGCGGTCCCGCTGCAAGCCCTCCACCAAGTGCAGGCCCAGAGGGCGCTGACATCCTTAACCCCTCCCGTTGACTTCGCGACGCGCCGTACTACGCGGGGGGGGGTCTCGCGGTAGGGGGGGGGGGGGGGGGCAGCGGTGGGTCAAAGGCGAGGGAGCGAAGGAGGGCAAGACCTGTGCTACCTCTTACCGCCAGAGTTGCCCCGCGCTCCTTCGGGACCTCTGACCCTGACCCTGTCTGTACCTGCAGAGCGAAAGGCGAGGATGTGGGCTGTTTCCTGGTCCCCAACGGGGGCCAGCCCACGGCCTGCACCCTCGCTTTGTGGTGGCTGAAATTGGGGCCAACAGAGTGTCGGGGGGGGGGGGGGGGGGGCTTTGATAGTGCTTGTTGGGGGGCGTTGAGGCCTGGACATCTGCCCGGCGTGCCCCCGGTGCAGCAGTGTCCCCTCCTGCCCAAGGACTGCACTGAGGAGCACCAGGGGGTTTGTGCCGCCGTGCCCATGTCGTCCTTGGTTCTGCCCATCCCCGGTTTTGTCGGAGGTTCCTTCCCTTGCCTGGCCCACCACACCTTTCTACACAACGCCTCAGGGGCCCCAGTGGTGGCCCACTGGGTGCCGGATCCCGTGGGCGCAGGCGAACAGGGATGTTGTGCTGCAGGGGCCGCATGGTTGGCCCTCTGCCCCCCCCCCCCCCGTACGGAGCCTTGTCCCCCCCCCTCCGCCCCCCCCCCAGGTTCAATAAAAATGCGGAAACACGGGGTTGCATGGTTTGGACAAGCTCGTGATTGCGCGCGATACATACCACAGAACACACGTTGCAGACAAAGACCAACCCTACCCCTCAAAACACGACAAGAAAGAGCATGTGTCCTCATCTGCAATCCATGGGGGCATCATGCTCTTGTTCATGACCATTTGGGCTCGTACACAATGCGAATGCACCGCTCACCTTGGACCCAAAATTCGAGGAGGCACAAAACCCGTCGTGCGTGTACCCCTGGTATGTGACAGGAAGCCTGGCATCAGAAAGAGAATTGTTCCTGACTAGACACAATGACGTCCAACAGCCCACCAAATACACCAAAACACGAGAGCGCAAGTAATTGCAACTACACCCACACTTTGACGCCCAAATTGACTGGTCACACAGCCGGCACAAAGCTACAAAGCACATCCTAAGGCTCAATCATGGTCGGTAACAGATACTGGATGCCCCCGCCCAGGCAATTCCAGCCAATGTTCCAAAGTGCAATCCAGGCAATCCAACCACTATGGTAAACTCCAGAGGCTAAGATACAACTCGATATGAACATCATTGGACCTGCTAGACTCCTCATGAGAGCCCTCGTGTACCTGCCGACAAAGCACATCCTAATGGTATGGGGACCGCAAGAACGATGTTCCAAAAAAAAGCCCAAAACTGCGGAAACACAGGGCCGCGGTGATGGGACAAGCGCGCGTTAGGCCATTGATGAACAACGGTTGTCACCATCCAGAGCCCCTCCGGGAGGCCAGCGGGTGTCAGGACAAGGGGGAGGGGGGGCACCAGTGCCCGGGAGGGGCCCGCAGTGCAGGCACATGAAGGCACATGGAATCAACACATGGCAGGAGACCACAAAACCAGCCCCTGGAGAGCCTGCGCCCCTTGATTGCGGTCAGATCAGAGCATTGCTTAGCCACGAGGGAGGGGGGCCCGGGAGGGGGCCATGACGTCCGGTTGTGAAATAACCAGCACATGATCCTCACCTCATGCCAGCCTCACTTAGTTCGATTCAAATCCGTTGTTCCTAGTGTACGGCACTCAGCAGATGCCATGCCATGACATGCATGAAGAATGCTTGCCAGTTCACAGACTTGTCCAGAGTGGCCAACACAAAAACAACAATCTGTGGTCAGTGGGTAAACGTAGTCATAAACGAGTAGTTGCTCGCACCGCTCGCGTACCACTCGTTCACAACTTGTTTTGCCTTGCTGCTCTCGCAGCGCAAACCAGACCAGCGCCGAATGTTGCCTTTAGGTCACTGCACCAGCGTGCCGATCGAATGTTTCTTGGGTTGTCTGGGACAGCTCTTCCCCCTCCCAATGGGCTGGTTAGTTCCTTATCGTTACGCCTTTCGTGCGGGTCGGAACTTACCCGACAAGGAATTTCGCTACCTTAGGATCGTTACAGTTACGACCGCCATTCACCGGGGCTTCAGTCATCAGCTTCGCATAACGCTCACCATTTTCTTTAACCTTCCGGCACCTACCTCGCAACAAAAAGGAGGGGGGGGGGGGGCGGCAATGTACCGTTACCGTATGCTTCCACACGATTTGCCGCCAGGCTAGGCATTATTGCTCGCAGACGGGTGCGAGAATTTCATTGATCACATCACCACGCGCACAAGCTGGACTCGTACCCGTCCCGCTATGCCGCACAACGGGGTGTGGCCACTCCGGTGCAAGGATGCTGAAGAAAAAAAGCACGGATGAATCTAAGCGAGAAAGGGGGCATTTGTCGGCGGTCTGTAGCTGAATCCCACCACCACCATAAGCTATGAAGCTGGCAGATCAGACCATTGCTTGGCCACAAAGGAGGGGAATCCGGGGTGGGGGGGTGGGGGGGCATTTGGGGTTTTGGGGACCCGGATCCACCAACCCATCCAACCACCCACATCAGAAAACTGTGCCCTGCAGGGAAGATGGCATTTACCGAAGGGATCCGCCCTCTGACCCACCAACCAACCGACCCACATCAAAAAACTTTTACCCACACGCATTGTACTACAGCGGGTGGCTTTCTGACCCACCCTCCCTCCCACGCACGCCACCCCAACTTCACCTTCAGCAAAGTCTGTTCCAGGTGTACACGGCAGCATTCAGTGCGGATGACCGTGCAGTGCAAGGGCAAACCTCCAGAACAAGCCCATTTGCACATCCGTAGGTGTGCTCCAGTACGGAAGACAGAGCGCTGTAATGCCCAGTGCCAGGGAGGCAAGAGCGAAGAAGAACGTCACCCAGCTCACGGCCTTTGAACGGTCGAACGGATCCATTTGGTGGTGCTGCACAACACAATGAAATGGCGACATTGCAGGACAAAGATTGCCCCCCCCCCCTTACGGAGACGTGTGGTGTGCTGGTCACAGATGGCAAGCACACGTCAGCACAACAAAAGCCTCGTCAGTGGTACCATAGGCGCCTTTCGGCTCGAAAATAGACACTCAGAACCCCCTCCCCCTCCCTGATCAAGTGCTTGGAAACACAGCCGGGCCCTTGCCCCAGTCCTGAGAGAGGGCATGCCGCAGAGGCAACACACAAAACAGTGGGGGTTGCCAAATGCAATCAACACCCTCTGGGCAAGCAAACGCCCCCCATATCATCAGGTACACCTGAAGCAGGCGACATCTGTCTGCTGCCACTCTGTCCGAAGCTGTCGCCCTTTTGAGGTGTTTATACTCCATTTGCAGCACAAAAAAGGCAGGCATAGAGGGTGCCTCAGTCACACTGCGCCCACCGCGCCCCAGGGCGGTCCTTAACGGGAAAAAAAACAAGTGTTCCGTTACACAGTTTTCCCAAAAAAGCCCGCGGGCACACCATGTGTTGGCGGTGGGCGGTTGGCGATTGGCGGTTGGCGACTGGCAGTTGGTGGCGGTTGGTGGCGGTTGGTGGTGTTTGGCGGCGGTTGGTGGTTGTGGATAGGTGGTTGATGGCGGTTGGCAGTTGTTGGCGATTGGTGGTTGGTTGCCGCTGGCGGTTGGCGGCAGTTGGCGGTTGGCAGTTGGTGGCGGTTGGTGGCGGTTGGTGGCGGTTGGTGGTTGGCGGTTGATGGTCCCTTGGGCAGTCCGTAAGGGTGGCCCTTAACAAAAAAAAAAAATCTAGTTCCTTAAGGACCCCCCTGCCGCGCCCATGCGCACGAGACAATCTCATGGACCCCAAGGGTTTTGACCCCTCAGCCCCCCCTCCTCACTGAATGAATGCTGTTTGATAAGCTGATAGAACCTCTGCACCCACCAGGCCTTTAGGCCCACGGACCACCCCAGACCCGAGCTCCGCATGGCCAAATAGGGCCAGCTTTGAGCAATGCAGACCTCGGGATGGCTATTGACTGGGAGAACGCCACTGACCTCAGAGAGGCAATATTCATCCCGTGGATGGTGGAAAGATGTGGACCACCGTCACCATAGCCTAAATGGAGCTGCCTCTGCCTTAGAGCATGCACACAAGGACGAGGCACGCTGTAGACCTGAGAGGGGGGGGGGGCTTGCGCCTGACCTGATCCTCGGCACTATGAAACAGCACCCGAGCAACATCTGCAGCGATCATTGCACTAAACCCCCCCCAAAAATAAGAACCGGGCCCAAACTAAGAACCCCCCCCAAAAATAAGAACCACCTGGGGCTTTCCACCAAGCGGGCGAAAAATAAGAACCACCTTGGACACAAGCAAACCAAAAGCGGGGAACACTGCAGATTTTTTTGGTGCATCAGTTACTTGCGGAAATAGGAAGTGATGGTAGCTTGGCGCTTTGCTGGGGGCAGGGTGCAGACAGGATCAGGTTCAGGCACTGCCTGAGCCCTTGCAGCTACCATATCCGAGTCCTCAGATGAGTCTGATTTTTCCGTGTCAACAGAGTCCACACACTGTGGGTGCAAGCCATCAAAAATGTCCATTTTTTCTGAATGCAGGAGGAGGTGGCAAACACAATAGGACTCACCCCCAAAAGTAAGAAGCCCCCCTGCTACCACCAGCAACTGGGCGAAAAATAAGAACCCGTTCTTATTTTTTTTGGGGGGGGTTACGGGCTACGAAGAGCGTGGTGCAGCAGGCACGGTTGGAGCCAATGGCATGTAGGCAAACATTTGTGGCTGCTCCATCCCCCCACCATCCCCCCACCGGCCGCGTGCCCTTTGTTTGGGCCATGATGTCGGGTTTTGAGATAACCCGCAAGATCCTGACCTGAAGCCAGACTCACTCAGTTCGATACGTCTGAATTGTACGGGTGTGGGTGCACCTATCATTGGGGGCGTGTCGGCACAACACACGCAGCGCGCACGTGACAGGAAGGGATTGGAGGTTTTTGGAGGTTTTTGGCAATATTCTTGCCTATACAGACCATACTGCACCCCCACAATGTTGGTAATCTTCGTGAACTGCTTCTAACTGCCGGTTTGAATGAGCACGTGAATCTGACCTCTTGGCTTGGTGTTTTGCTCACTACTTGGCGCCACGGTGTTCGTTTGCCGTGCCATTTTCGCGGGATTGTAGGGACTGCTGATGCTTAGAAGTGTAAATGATGACATTTGAGGCACTTGATAAAACCAACCACATGAATGGAGTACGAACGTACCATGAATGAGGGGTGCATTTGTCCTTGATTTTTCATGATTTTCTCATAATGTGGTGCACAACGTGGTGCCGTTGTTTCCACCTCACACCACCTCACAACATAGTGAAAGTCACATGCACAATGAAGACATTAGGGGCAAGTTCGGAAAGACGCAGTCTTTCTCAATGTTTGAACGTAACAACAATACAATATAATTATGGTTGATCATCTGGCAAGTCACACATGATCATCCATGCATTTATTACTAATACACGCATTCTTTTGCATTTTACACAATTTTAGATCCGCCGGCAAGTCGGCAGAAGTGGTATCAGCCCTATGGACCTTGGGAGCAGTTCCCTTCTTCAATTTGAAGCAACGAGGAAGCACCTCCTTTGGAGCCTGACCCGGATGATACCTATTTGTGCCAATTGTGTGCACACAAGTAGACTTCAGAGTGCTCCCAGTGCCATCTGTTTTGTGCAGGTAGGTCACGAGCGAAACCCATCCAAATATCTCGGATGACCTTGCAATGCCATAAACGGGTAAATAGGTGCTCAACATGAGCACGATAACAGCCATGTACATTATTATACTCTCTTTCGCATTTTGTAAGAACCTTGCGGCCAATGAAAGGAGTGTGTGAATGCAAGCGGCCTGTATACGCACCATCATGACTCTGTACCAAAAAAATCCTTGAACAAATCCAACTTCCTTGAAGGACCATATTTGTCCCTTATTATAACATCCGGTGCAGTGCCGGGCATGAGTGGATCAATCCAAACTATTTTCCCTGAGTGGTCAACAGCAACCGTTAGCTTCCAAATATGGCCGGCATACTTTGAATTAAACAAGACATCTAGCGGCGCACCACCAATCAAGCTAATGGGCATAGGGTGCGTGAAGTGGGTCACAAGGTAGGGCAAATGAGGCCTGTGATTATAATGGTTTAAGCGGTCCGACCATTGAACCTCGTCCACCACCATATTGAGATATTCGCTAACTTTTTGACAGTCCCGTCAACCATAGCCATACTAGCCACTAGATACCATAGCCATACTAGCGACATGTAAGCCGTTGCATTCTTTGCAGTTGCATGCTTGAAAAAGAAAATGAACATCTCTTCTCAGCTGAGCAAAACATCAACCCCATATTTCTAATACCACTCCTCTGCACTCCCCACATCGCAACCCATGAGGACCTACAAGGTATGATGACTTCCTTGCCATCTTTTATTTGCCTCCTTCCACACCTCTCCATCCACCAACGCGCGTTTCTCATGACAGAGGTGCAACCATTCCATCACATCCTTCCAATCCTCCGCAATGATATCCTACAAAGGAAACACAAAAGAGTTTGTGGCATAGCACTGGAAGTTGAATTATAGTGCGGTTTCCTCTAAAGCACCGGAAGATTGACTTACTGTCCCTTTCCCTCAATAGCACCGGAAGGTGCTATTGAGGGAACGAACAAACATGCGAGTTGGGGCCCGGCCACACATACCCGAAAGACGTTTTTTTAATTGTTGAACGACAGTGTTGCACTCGTTCTCGTTTTGATAGGAACGTGCCATAGTCTTCACAGTGCGTGCTCTTTTGGGCCTTGGATTTGTTGTTGATCGTAAAGGTGATCAGCCCTGTGAGCGTGAAGGTCCCTGTGACGTCCGTTCTGTCGGTAAAGATGAACTACGGGCGGTCGAAGAGGAGGGTGACCGTGACAATCGGCTTGCCTCGTGTGGCTGGGATACCGATGTCGACGGGCTAGTCGCATACCATGATGGCGGGGGATCGCGCCGCTTAGCCACTGGCGATGCGATGAGACTACAACCGGGTCGACTAGGAGATGGTGGCGGTGAAGGTGACTGCACCCGGTACTCTCTTTCCATTTTTGTGGACATGAGGGTGTGAGAGACAGAATTGTAGTGGAGGCCCCCAACAAGATACCCAAATGTATCGCCATAGTACCAAATCGGGTACCCTTTTTGTATGCACAACACCACACACAAATGCAACCAGAAAGGGGCGTGATGAGAAGCGGAAAGGAAGGTCCGAACACAAGGGCCCATCAGCCACGGACCTTGCCGAAGGCACGTAGCCCAAAGGTGGGCGGAATGGCTACATAACCCATCCTAATGCGTAGAAAGTGTGCACGGCATTCTCCATATCCCCAACCGGAAAGAGGCCGATCCAAATCCAAATTCTTGATGGATACCATGAAAATGCAAAACAACGCACACCAATATACAAGCAATGAGGGCAAGGCATGCAAGCAACTCATATAGATACATAACATGGCTCATTGGTACTAGTACTAAGCACTACTATGCAGCTTGGGTACCGTCCAAAACAAAATTTGTGCACACCGCGCAGTACGCCCCCATTCACACAACATTAGTTCTGGTTAGGGTTAGTCCTTTGTTTGAGGGCAGAGGGATTTTGACCCCCATCCCCACCCCCTCCCCGGATTTTTGGACCTCGAATCCACGAACCCCATGTTTTACATCCTCTTGATGTGTTTCCCACTCTATTCGGCCATCGCAGGCCTATGCGCTCGCCAGCGCCAGACGACGTCTGCTCGCCAAAGGATAGGAATTATGGGGAATTATGGGGAATTATGGGGAATTATGGGGAATTATGGGGAATTATGGGGAATTATGGGGAATTATGGGGTTCTATGGGGAATTATGGGGAATTATGGGGAAATTTTGGGGAATTATGGGGCTCTATGGGGAATTATGGGGAATCATGGGGTTGTATGGGGTTGTATGGGGTTGTATGGGGAAGTTTCATGATGCGTGTGCAACACAAGTCCGGAAGACATTCATTCACATGGCCTCATGTCAAACGCCCATAGGCGGCGGAACAATACCGTTCATAACGAAACTTAAGCGTCCCAAATGATGCGCATCTCCCAAGGAGTGTTGCTTGTCCGTGCGGGTCAATTTGTAAAAGCTATTGCACCGCTCAACGTCGGCGGCAGTGTGCGGGATGGATAACGTGCGAATGGCAAGCGTTGCCATTTGGGGGAGTTGGCTTTTCATGCCTCTCCACCATGCCATTAGGTCAAGCTGAGCGGGAACAGCGGGTAGAGTCCAATACAACTCCCACTCAGTGGCCAGGGTGGCAGCCATATTTCCTGGTACCACCCTTTGCACCTTATCCACGGTCACATAATTTTCAATTTCTTTGGGCATAATTCCCCCCAGAACCCCATAATTCCCCATAATTCCCCATAATTCTCCATAATTCTCCAAATTTCCCCATAATTCCCCATGGATGAACCAAAATTGTCCCATAATTCCCAATTATTGCCCATGGTTGAACCATAATTCCCCATAATTCCCCATAATTCCCCATAATTCCCCATAATTCCCCATAATTCCACCCAACGGTCCCTACGCAAGCTCTAATTAAACACTATCCAAAGGCCATTTGACTAGTGACTAGTAACTTGTTTATTTTGGTGAAAATTGGTTGTTTTTTTACCGTTTTTTTTAAACAAATTGTTTGCAAAAATGATCATTCTGCAGCTGCTTGCCTCCTTATACCCATTCCTTTCATTGCAGGTTCATAGGACACAACGTTGTTCCATGTGGCTGGTACCATTGAGGTCTGTATAATTCTCTACTACATGTTTAGATATGTCTGTATGCCTTCAACTTTGGTACAAAACAAATCCCATGCTGTTTATTTTTGGATGTTCCCAATCCTTGCTTATTTATGGGACCTTCATTCAAATGTTTATTTTTGGGACCTTCATTCAACTGAAATGATTTTTCCGCTGTGCCTTGTTTTTTTTTTCCCCGCTGTTTGCGCTTGCATCTGAATAATAATATTGGCTCATCCCTTCCTGTAATCCATACCCTGCACATGAAACAAGAGCACAACATAAACATGCGGAACTTCTTTGTATTTGTTTATGTGCGCGGGCTCCACTGCCCAACTGCAGTTGCTTTAGAAGTCCGGTGGCCACTCACTCCCCTCCCGCTCCCTGACAGCCCTGCTGTCGTGCTCCTGCCCGAGGCAGAAGCGCCTCTCCCCCTCACCCTCCTCTTCCTACGCGCCATTCGCCGAGAACCACTCCCACAGTACCCCTTTAGGAATTATGGGAAATTTACTCGCCAAAGCCAAAGCAAGTCCACTCGCCAAGCTCGCCAAAGTTTTGGCGAACGCATAGCCCTGCCATCGGGTTTTGGGGGGATGGTGCTGGGCAGCCTCGAAAGCTCCGAAAGCAAAATCGCCAATGGAGAGCAGGATCTTGTTGAACTCTCACAGTCTGCAGGAGACGTAGAGCCCTCCCTTCCAAGACATGCCACTGCCGTCAGTCCACGGCCGGGCCTTTGCGGCACACGAGCGAGGCTTCGAGCTCTGCGGCCAGTTCCTCGGGGTAGTTCCGGGTCCGACACCAAAGGATGAGGTTGGACCGCTCCCCGCTCTGGAGGCGCTCCACCCCGTGCACGTGCCGCCCCATGTGCATCAGCCCCACCCCAGGGCAATGGTCGTAGTGCAGGGTACAGAAGCGGCAGTCCGGGGGGTGCGGGTACGCAAACTCCGCCGCAACGTCTTGTGCAGTCGTGCCGCACGGGCACTGGCTGCCGGTGTCGCGGTGGAAGTAGAGCCGCGCGCCCTCGAAGGTCTTGCCCAGGCAGACGTTCAGCGTCAGATCGGAATCGTCGCGGTGCGTCTTCAGGTCGAGATCCTCCCCGATTTTGTAGCGCACGATGAACGAGTGCTGGGACGCGAACGTGAAGCCCTCCCCGAGTTGGTCGCTGAAGAAGGCGGCCGCAAGGGGCTGGACGTAGCGCTGCACGAGCGCGTGCATGGTGCCGAGGAAGCCAATGTCGTTGAGAATCAGACCGTAGCGGTTCATAGAGTTGGGGCGGGTGACCCCGATGCCCGACTCGGCGGCGAAGGCGTTGAAATGGTCCACCTCCTGCATCAGATGGTCGCACACCTCCGGGCGGAAGATCCGGTACTGGTAGAGCCCGTCGCTCAGTCTGCGGAAGTCGCGAATCTCCGAAAACGCTTCCCGCGTGCCCACGTGCACCGCCGTGAGGAACGACGGCTCGAAGAAGTACTCGGCGTCGCTGAGCGTGTAGAGCGGGGGGTGCCGCGCCACGTACTCGGCGGCCAGCCTCGCCGCATACGCCTCCCGCTTGAGCACCTTCGCCTGCCTCCTTTGCTGCTCCCACGCCTCCTCACGCTCGGTGCAGCGTCGCGCGTAGGCCTCTTTCCGCTCAGAGGCCTCCGACGTGCCCACGGGCTCCCCTTTCAGGGCCTCCACTGTCTGATGGTTCTGCCTCATCTGCGCCAGCTGCACCGCCGTGTTATCATCGAAGTCCCGCACCTCCGCATCAGCGCCATGGCGGAGGAGCAGCGCGATGGCTTGCAGAGTGTGCGGGCTCTCCCGCACGGAGCCACACAGATGATGGAGGGGCGTCTTCCCCCCGCACTTCGAGGCGAGGTCACGGTTCGGCACCCCCGCGATGCGGAGGCCGAAGGTGTCGGAGTCGCGGCAGTTGGGGTCGGCCCGGGACTCAAGCAACGCCCCGACGACCTCCACGCGCTCGTCGTCAAAGTCGGGGAGGATGACGGCCCAGTGCAGCGGGTGTTTGCCGCGGCGGTCTGCCTCCGGCTGCAGCCAAGCGGGCAAAGGGCGCTGCCCGGCGGCGGAGAGGCACGTGTCCCACTGCATAGTGCTCGCGAGGTACTCGAAGATGCCGACCTCGACGTCACCGATGAGGACCTGGACATCTGGGGCCAGAGGCGTGCCCTCCGTGAGGGCCTGGTTCAGCTCGGCGGGGGACAACAACGGAGCCTCGTGGGCCGATGGGCTCTCTGGGTCATACGCCCCGCTGTTCACACGGCTCAGTCCGGGTGGATCATTGTGCACGGACATGCGCGCGGCTGCAGTGAGACACAGTTGCCCTCGCACCCCGTGACACGGTAAATCATACCAAATAGCAGCATGAAGCACACATGAAGGCCATGGACGCCAAAATGCAGGTCACCCCTCCCCCTCCGAATGGTGGGAGGCAATCCTTTGTAAAAACAATCCAGTCATAATTCACGTCTGCGCACCATTCGCTGTGAAACCCTTAATGCGCGACATGAAACGAAGCGTATTTGTACCCGTCCCAATGGGCAGAACGCCGGGGCCAAATACATATACGACGGGCGACCAAAGCTTTGCTTGTGGGCAGGTGAGGTATAACAAAAGCAGTACACTTTCTGCTGGACTCGACATCATGTGGGGTGCATGCAATGGCTCTGGTCAGTGCCCGGTGGACAGCTCGTAACGTCACAGGTCCTGAGTGCCCACAGTGTAGGCCCATGTTCATCCATGCTGCACAACTGAGGAGCAATCCACCCCATGATCTGATGAACAAGTAGGCAGTTGATGAGAACACTGGTATAAAGATGTAAAGATTCGCAAGCACGGTATCTTGTACCCCCCAAGCAGATTGCAGTGGCAGACCTAATTTCAGTTCCCAATCGGCTTCGAACGCGGACGGATGAGCAACACATGTTCCTTGCCCCTGGGCTCTATCCCTCTATTCGTGCACATCCCAAGTGCACGAAGTTCCTACCCCATGCAGGTTTCTGTACACGGGTCTCCCAGGTGTTTCATGCATGGACACAGAATAGGTGGGCTCCAAATGCCACTCAAAGTGTGGCACACGTCGCGCACAGCAATCATTGCACAGGGTCCTGCAGCTGCAATAACAATATTGTCACGAAATTGTGCCAACGCCATAATGCGACCTATGGGTGACGTCCAAATAGGATATCCCTGTGGCAAAGTGGATAGTAACAGGTGAAATGACCAAATACAATAAAGATCCGTTGACTGGGCACTGAAACTACCCCCCATGGGGATTGCAAACGGGCGTTGCTAGGCGCGCCGCGCTGCCCAGCAAACATTGTCACTGCACAATCAAAACGTAAGAAGCTCAACAAGTTCAGCATGTGGTATCACAGCAAAGTTGTCATTTGTGGCCTTTCCTGCCCTGTCCATGGACTTATCGGTTTCATGAATTGACCAGCACATCTACGTAGCTCGCCATTGGCGTTTTGATTCTATGCTCTGATTTAAATATTGTACAACCAGTGTCACACCCCTGCCCCGTACGCCAGTACACCCAAGTCAGGGGAGACCGTGGTTGGGGTGACTCAGGACACTGCCCCAGGGTACATGAATGCTGGTATTGCTTCGATGGATGCACTGTAGGTACAGCGCCATCGCACCATTTTTGGCCCGAAAGGAACGGTGGTTCACATCCGGATTTCAATTGTGTTGATGTTGCAGACCACCCTTTGGTTGGCATGACATGGGGTTAGATGAGGTGAGACACTCTCGGTTCATGCCCCAAAAAGGCCCAAATCAGCCCAGCCATTAATGAAATCATGGTGTCTGTGGACACGGAGGCTTGATCCGCCCGACCCTATTCGCAGTGCCCACAGTGAACATTGAACAAAGCCACACACAGAAATGCGTAAATGTTGGCTCTGTATCCCCTGCTGTATGGGTTTCCGGAGTATGCTCTGCCGACGAAGGCTTTGTTTGTGTGCTTGTTTGCTTGCCAAGTCCTCTAGTACCCAGAAGAATGACTTAAAGTGAAGTAAATGCTCCTGTGCTGAGTGACAAATGTTGCACTACACCCCAACACCTGTGGTATACAATGGTGCAGTTAGGGAAAGGCACTTGCACGCCGACTGCTTTGCATTGGTACACGGTTGGATAGGTACCACGTGACACTTGGGCTTTGACTGTGCATTTCAGGCCAATCGGGGCCACACACCATACTGTGTGGATTTTGGCGGCATAGCAGCTACCATGTTGGAGCCACACAGTCGTGCATGGTTGGCTCAGATCCCCTTCTATGTGGGGGTCACACACAGCAATGCGCAGGGTTTGGGTGTGTATCACTGCCGCACACAAGGCACAAACAGCAATGTGTTGGTGTCATCCCCATGCTGAATCTTTGGTATTTGGCCACATATCCCTGCCGTGATGTGGCCACGCAAGGCAGGGCACGGGTCTGGCTGCATAGCCGCACACAGCTATGTATTTTGGCTTTGCCTTGTTGAATGCAGCAGAAAAAAACGCACCCAAACCACCAAATGAAAAAGAATCCGCCTTTGTTGAAGGCGGGAACCAAACTTTCCAACCAATCTCCGAATTGAACAAAAAAACAAGGCCAAAACTTCACCTTTGTTCCAGTCAGGCATTCTTTGCTCACCAAAAACCCCTCAGTTTTCGTCAACTTCGTTACGGCATCACGCAAACCGCAATGACGTACTTGGTGAACCGGACCTCTTGGGTCTGGACAAGAAGGCCGTACCAAAAAGGTGCTCGGTTTCACTGAACACCCACCCAATCAGCGCGGGTCCGCACGAAGCAATGGCAGTTGGACACATCACTTTTCATCGATGAGAACCAGACAAAAGAAGCCGCGTGTCCTCTCCAAACGCCCTACAATTCAGATGCTGCCGTCAGTACACGCATGCCTCGGGCATCCCCAGCCCCAATGGCTGTGCGGCGTGGGTCAAAGAACAGAGGCGATGCGCGCACAGAAGAGAGCCACGGGGTCATCATCGTACAAAATGCGTCTGCGTCCCTGTGAGCAGTAGCTTTCCATTACAGAAATGTCGGCAAAGGAGTGGCTGGTGCACAGGTATACCGTGCAGAGTTCACGGAGTCAAACAAGCTTTGCAGGTGGCGAGCAACGGAAAAACGGAGGTTTCAGCGAACTTTGAGGGTGACAGCTCCCGTAAATCATCCCATTCTGTTCTGCCTGTCGGCATGCACCACGGGATGCTTTGCGGCACATCATCTAATTCTGATCAGTTGGTGACAAATTTTGGGGAGAGGAGGGCGGGACAGGAAGCATTATGAAAGAGATGCACACGCAGGGTGTCTACGACCAGGCAAGACTTGCCCTCCTAGTCTCCCTGACCCCCTCAGCACCCAACTCAAAGGCTCCAGTGGAAAAGGGCAGGCATCGCCGTCATTCAGTCATCGCACACCACCAGCGGGTTCCCAAATTACCGATGACAAACTGCGGGCTGCCAGCCCATGACCCCAGACTTCTCTGAGGCAAAAGCGGAACTCAAAGCAGATCCTGTCCAATTAGAAAAAGGGTCCAGGAATTCGTTGCTGCGGATTGGTTAGCTTTATGGGGTTCCCTTGTAGCCTCATGCCATATGGGGTTCCCTTGCTTGCAGCCTTGTGCCATCCCTCCCATCCTTCCCTGTTTGATGCCACCTCACACCACACCTCACCTCACCACACCACACCACACCACACCACACCACACCACACCACACCACACCACACCACACCACACCACACCACACCACACCACACCACACCACACCACACCACACCACACCACACCACACCACACCACACCACACAGGAGTTCCACTGCCCACTGCCCCCAGGCAGTGAGGCAGTACATTGCAGGGGTTGCGCTGCCCACTGCTCCCAGGCAGTGAGGCAGTGCATTGCAGAGGTTGCACTGCCCACTGCCCCCAGGCAGAGAAGCAGTGCGTTGCAAAAGGAGCGGGAGCTCCACTGCCCACTGCCCCCAGGCAGTGGGGCCGTGCATTGCAGGAGTTGCACTGCCCACTGCCCCAAGGCAGTGAGACAGTGCACTGCAGGAGTTCCGCTGCCCACTGCCCCCAGACAGTGAGGCAGTGCGTTGCAGGAGTTCCACTGCCCACAGCCTCCAGGCGGTGTGGCAGTGCGTTGCAGGAGATCCACTGCCCACAGCCCTCTGCCCACAACTGCAGTGCAGCAGGGCACACACAGTGCAGTGCAGTGCAGTGCAGTGCAGTGCACAGCAGCAAGCAGTGCAGCACCACACAGAAAGCACTGATGGTGCAGCGCAGCACGCACGGTGCAGTGGGCCTACGAGACCCTGTGTGACTGGGCACAGGCGTCGGCAGAGCAATACCGGCCAAGTGCGAGTGTGCACTGGTCCGGCTATGCAACAACACACAAGCACACAGCGCGCACACAACACACACAGCCCTCCCGTTTACCTGTACCCGTGGGTAGACATCCCGGCCTTTGCCTTGTGGTAACAGCGCCTTCGGCACACCACACCACACCACACCACACAACAACACACCACGCCATGCAAGATTAAAAA
The DNA here is from genome assembly GCA_964036045.1 of Eutreptiella sp. 'Long Island Sound 2002'. Lineage (NCBI taxonomy): Eukaryota > Euglenozoa > Euglenophyceae > Eutreptiales > Eutreptiaceae > Eutreptiella > Eutreptiella sp. 'Long Island Sound 2002'. The sequence continues at coordinate 17,215,967 of OZ038401.1, read as the reverse complement.
CTGACTGTTGTCAGTGGCCACTGGTCACGATCTTCAGCACGTTCGATTGTTGCTTATGAATATTCATCAAAAGGTGCCGTGCGGTGCATGACCCACCTTACAACGGGCGAAGTTCGACACTTGGTTTGTTGTGCGGGATGTACACGGCTTTATGCAGTATCCACATGCTCAGACATGCACTGCAGGTCGTAAGCAGGGAAACGAAACAGGCAGCAACGGCGAGCACCCACGACACGTCCAACTCGTATCCTGTGCCACAATAGTCTCGGTTGGTGTAGGCCAGCCATTCGACCCAAGCCGCAAGGGAGAACAGGAATGCAAGAATACTGGTGCACGCCACTCCAGCAGCGAGCAATGGGTCCGCACCCTGAGGACAACAACAGAGGCATTGCGCCGAAAGCTCCTGCATCCATTGATTGATGCACGGCAACCTTCTCATCAATGCTTCTGTGACTGTTCACCTTCAATCCATCGAACTGCGCCAACATTTTCACATGTTTATGAGATACTTCCGTGTAGTTCTGGGGCTTGAAGTCTGGGAATGATGCCACAACAACCGACAGTGCACACTGCATCTACGAGTTCTTTCAGCATGCACGTCTGTCCCTGTGGGTCTTGCCACCCCTTGTTTCATGCAAGAAGGCTGCACTAATCTCTTGTTGAGCCTGTGGCAGAGAACTCTTCACACGTGCTCCACGGAGCAAGCCTGTTTGTGCCACAATCAAGGGTGCATCAGAGAAGGAGGGGGGGGGGGGCTCAGTATCGAGTACTCGCAGGGTGAAAGGCTTTGCACCTTCTTGACTCCGGAACATGGATATCTGCAGGCCCCAGCTACAGGCCCCCTGTAAGCAGCTAACCCCCCCTGTGTAGCTTAGACAGATGGGGCTTATGTGTGACACAAGAAACGTGCCCAAAGTAGAATGTCCACCTGTTTCTCCCTTTGAGAAGCGGCAGCACAGGATCATTGATGCACAAACCAAGTGTCTACAGCCCCACATGGTTACGTTGCACTTGGATGTTCTGCTTTTCTTTTGTTTTCAGACAACAGCTTTTCGCACCCCTTTGCTACCATGGCCTTCTTCCGCCGCGGCACCACCTGAGGTGTGCATCAAGGTTTTCTTGGGCCCATGGTGCCTTTGGCAGTGGCATTCAAGCCTGAATCGACCTGGAAATACCAGCTGATGAGTGTTTCCGGTTGCATCACTGCCCTTACCCCAATCGCCCATTCCGGCTGCCGCTTGCCCTTGTGTGTGTGAAGTCGCCCTGTGTGCTCATTTCTGCCGCGCACAACCTGGGCCGACACTTCACTGCACACTGTGTTGGCGCCGAGCTGCGGCCGGATGGACCGAAGGCGATGACAGCCGTGGGGCAGGCGCGACCAGAGCCTAATGCGGACACTGCAACCCGACCATATTGAGGCCCTGACACAGGGTGGGTGATGTGGCCAGTGGTCTCCCCCCGGCTGTTGGGGACTCGGACATGGCCGCAACCTGGTTCGACGGTGTTCTTGGGCCTCCCCTGAACCGCTGTTGGCACCTGCTTCAGCTGAGGCTGCTGCCATTAATCCCTGTGGGTGGTGTCGGTAGATCAGCAGCGTCTGCAGCTGTCGGCTCATTCTATCCTTAATCCCCCCCTTAACCCTCAGCTGCCATCAGGTAGTCCTCAGTGCAGTTAGGTGGTCACCACTGCCCTGGAGACACAGTGACAACTCCAAGGCAGCAGCGCTTAAGTGCTTTTGCACCCTGACAGAACACTAGCGCCTTGCCAGAACGGACGTTTTGGATAGTGCTGCCCCCTCCATCCCAGCACGCATCATCGTACACCCCCCCCCCTTGTCTAAGCTACACAAAAGTCCCAAATTAATACGGTCCCTACGCCTACTGTAGCTTGGACAAGACCGTAGAGCCCCAGGTTCAAAAAGAGAAGATTGCATGGTGAGCTGGTGCAAGAAAGGGGAATATAATGCACAAATATCCCCAACATCAGAGCTATGTGGGTTCAAGTGGATAAACACTCACAACAAATGTGTCCATGACCCTATGTAACTGGCAAATTCGTCACCAAACCCATGTCTTATGTGGCCGCACTCCATTTGTACCGAATCAAATTAGGTACCAAATTAATACGGTCCCTACGCCTACTGTAGCTTGGACAAGGGCGTAGCTTATACAAAGGGGGGGGGGGGGAGGTACACTCCCTGATGACGAGCTTGGTGGCGCTTCCGGTTGAAGGGTGGGCGGGGCGAAACCTACCGCAGCCTCCTCGAAGCCCTGCATGTCGGCATTACATGTGAAAGGGGAAGATACAGGCAGCACCTTTAGCATAGCCGTTGCAAGTGACACCACACTGGTAAAGCCCATGCAAATCACAGCGATCACCATGGCGGCTTGAATGGAGTGATACAGCCCATGGCATGTCCGAGTCCGACTGTGTGCCGCAAAGAGTTGGTACAAGACACTGGGCTCGGGGGAAATGGAAAAGCCCCCCCCCCCCCCGGGCGGGGGGGGGGGGTTGGAGCCCCTTTTCCAGACCCCCCCCCCTCTGGAGGGGGGGGCTGCAAGGGCAGGCAGCCAATGGAGCCCCTTTTGTGAACCCCCGTCTCCCGCACTCACGGGTGATGGATGTACAACCGTTCTGACACTTCCCTGGCCCTTGGAGCACTTCTGGGGCACACATCGTGAGGAATTGGCCTTGCGGCCCTTTGGAGCCCCTTTTCCCACCCCCCCCCTTAAAATTTTGGGGGCTCCAACCCCCCCCCCCCCCCCCCCCCAAACGGCACGGGCAACAGCCCCGTCTCCGGGACGGCCGACCCCCGGAGTAGTCAAACAGGACAAGTCATCCGGGGGCTCCGTTGACACAACCAAAACACGTTCGGGCCCACAGAGGGTCAGAATGAGCGGTGGCGAGAGGCCAATGGGCACCGCCAAAGGAAAACAATCAGATACCGAGGCCTTGTGCCAAACCCCCCCCCCCGGCCTTTCAATTTTCCACCAGCCCTGTACCCCCCCCCCCAACACACACACACACACACACACACACACACACACACACACACACACACACACACACACACACACACTGCAATGGAACATTGCGACACCACACTGTTGCACCACCATCTCCAGTCACGCTACCAGGGACTGCCAACTGTCCTGTACCAACCATTCCTGTTGTGCACTGGGGGGGGGGGGGGATTTCGTCGGAGGGGACATTTTCGTGAGGGCAAAATGTCCCCACGCCTCCAATTTTGGTGCAGGGCTATCAGACACGTGAGGCTTCGACACCCCCAACCGGCGGCCTGCACAGCCGCATCCACAAGGAAAGACTGCCGCCAAATGCGGCCCTTTTCTCCCGTCAAACCGGGCTCACAAACGCTCTCAACGATGACCCACGTCTCACTCCCAAGCGAGGAAGATGAACGGACGTGCCAAACAGACCGACGGCCCACAACAGCCCAACAACACCTCGCTACCGCCATCACTGAGGATGCGCAAAGAGCAGGAAGTGCCCCAAACTGCGCAAAACATTTTCGCGGGGAAAATTTCGACGCCGAAAAAGAAGTTGTCCCGAGGCACTTGCCCCCTGACAAAGCCCCCCCCCCCGTAGTGCGAGCGAGGTAACAGCGATGATAACGCCAACAGGGATGATAACACAGCATCCGAAGCTCTGGCTTTACCCCCGACGTCTGTGCTCCGCGTAGAATCCAATACCCGAGGAGAGAGACCCATCAAAAGCGTGTGCCAATCCCCCATGTCCCCACATGTTCTCAAGAGTCCACCCCAATTGCATGCTGGCCACCACACCCCTACACAGTGACAACTCCAAGGCAGCAGCGCTTAAGTGCGTTTGCACCCTGACAGACTACTGGCGCCTTGCCAGAACACACGTTTTGGATAGTGCTGCCCCCTGCATCCCAGCATGCATCATCGTACCCCCCCTAATGACGGGCTTGGTGGCGCTTCCGGTTGAAGGGGGGGGGGCGGGCAGGGCGAGACCTACCCATCGAGTGTTTTGACTTCGAATGCTTGGGCTTCATAGTCCATGATTGCCCTTTGGAGCTCCCTGTGGTCGCTGAGGAAGTTGCTCGCCCAGTTAGCCGACAGTAACCGCCAATCCGTGCCCCGGTGCGCGCAGCAGTTTTGCCACTGCCCGCGCCACCGCGTTGATCCCAACGCGCATCACCACGCGCAGTGGGCCTACCCGTGAGCATGAAGCATGTGCCTGGTCGGTTGCTTGCTTCACGCATGACATATGACGAGGGGGGGGGGGGTGCCCTACCTTGCACACAAATGGGGGGGGGCTGCCCTACCTTGCACACAAATGGGGGGAGTGCCCTACCTTGCACACAAATGGGGGGGGTGCCCTACCTTGCACACAAATGGGGGGGGGGTACCGCAAGTTCACAGCTCCTGGAACCAGGGATTTTGTGGTTCTGCGCTTTTGGCCGAGGTGTCACACTGCAATGGCCATGGCCCACCATGTGTCCGATGCTGCCGCCTGACATGCGCCAGAGGCAACCCAAGCACAGCACTGCCCACGTGCTGGCTACTGCTCTGCTGCGGCCATGTGGCCTGCCACAGCGCACGACGTGTGCCGTGTGGGGACGCAGGATGGTGGCAAAGGGAGGGAAGGGCACAAAGGGTCAGGTTTGCCCTCTGCAATGGGCTCCAATTGCCCCCTTGCCACTGTGGTCTGCACTGCCTCATGCGCCCATTCGTTTAGCGTTCCCAATGTTCCATGAGCTTGTGCAGCGCTCAGTGCGATTCAGTGGCTGAGGTCCGAGGTGGCCTCCCGCTGCCCTTGCCCTGCCTTGATTCGCTGTTGTCTGTTGGGGCGATGGGTCGAAAAGAGATGCCTGTGGCAGCTGCTTGACGGGGGAGGGGGACACAAAGGGTCATGTTTGCTTGACTGCAATTAGCTCCAACTATGCCTGCCACGGAGGTCTTCACTTAGGCGTTGAAGTGATTCGTGATGATCCTGCCCAAGGGGGGCGGCCTGTTCGAATTCTAGACCCCAACCGGGCGTGAAAACTTTTGGGGGTCTGGAGGGGGGGGGGGGGGAGGTGGGTCGGCCGGTCAGCCGCCGGGGTCCCTAGAGGGGGGTCCGTGGGTACCCCAACATACATACCTCAAAATGATCCCCATGATGCGCTGATCGTTTGGAACATGCACAAATGGGGTAAAAAAAATTTTCAGAAAAATTTGCCCATCAGCTCAGGCTCCCATCAGCCAAGGTCTGACCCGGAGGTCAGGTCAGGGGGTAAAATTTTTGTGTGTGTTTTTCACCGATTTGTAAATTCTCCACCAAATTCTGAGTATTTTGAGTATAGACACGGAGGGCAAAAACAATACCCCATCAGGAGGCCAAAAAAAAAAATTTCGGCGCCTTCGGCGCCATCACTTTCCCCCAAAATCTCAATTTGGACAAAGACAGGTCCGAAAACTTTGGGGGGTCTGGGGGGGAGGGGGGGGGGGTCTGGAATTCGAACAGGCCGCCCCCCTCGATCCTGCCGATGGACCTGAAAATGCAGAGGCTGCCGTTGGTGTGCCCCAACTGAATATAACTGCCTTATCCAATGAGCAGTTGCTACAACAACTTGCTGCAGCTGCTGAAGCAGCCAATCCTTCTGGTGAAGCCGAAGGGTTGAGTCTCCAACAAAAAGCCTGCTGTCCCTCAACCGCAAATGAAGCAGCCATCTGTTGCGTCATTCTTTCAGCGGACAACAATCAGTCTTCAAAACTGGCAGTGTTTTGGTGCACCGCTTTCTGCGCCATGGCGCGGTGTAGTTGCGTGCATGCAGCCTGAACTCCAAGGGGCCGGTATATTTTGGGGACTCATGGCCAAGGCATGGCTTGTCCAAGGCACGGAGGTGGTTTGTATTGTCTGACCCGCCCCCCCCTTTGTAATAGCTACGCCAAAGTACGGAATTAATACAGTCCCTACGCCTACTGTAGCTTAGCCATAATCCGACGATGGCCGTCACCCCTGGTATCCCACCGGCAGGAAATCAATGTTCTCGTGTCCAGCACACGCGGCGGAGCTGCGGCCACAAATCGTCATACTGTAGCTTAGACAAGGGCGTGGCTTGCGCACAACACATACAACTACCGACACACACGTGAGTGAGTGCATGGTATGAGTGCACCTTAACCTCTGCCCACGTTCCCAAAGGCATTGAAACACAAGAAAGTGTTTGAGACATGAATTTTCAGGTTCATACCCAAGTTCCTACAAGCAATGAGGCATGAGAAGCCTACAAATGTTCGGATTGGAAACCCTTCTTGCGATCATATACCATGCTCACCACTAGAAGATGCCTTTGAAGATGCCTTTGGCCGAGGTTCAGGGGCTGGTTTTGGCTCGGGCAACTTCAAATTCTTGGGAATGAAATTGCCTTGCATGTGGTCTCTTGTAAAGTGCAACTTCCCATCAAAGACATGGGCCATTCCCCACACACCTCGGGCAGCCTTAGCCCAAATAACTTCATTGGGATTATCATCGGAGTCACTAGAATCATCACTTGAGGAAGAGAGGTCAGAAATAGATTTATCCTCATCAGTGTCCGTCCCCGAATCAGAATCAGTCACCAAACTCATGTGTTATGCGGCTGCACTACATTTGTACCGAATTAAAATTAGGTACCAAATTAATACGGTCCCTACGCCTACTGTAGCTTGGACAAGGGCGTAGCTATTACAAAGGGGGGGGGGGGGGAGTTTGGAACCCCATGGAATTTTGTGCCAAATTGCTAATGAGGAAACTTGCTTGGTTTGCATGCATTTTCCGAGGTGGCATGTGTGCGGTCTTGCCACTACTCTTTGTTTTGTTTTGTTTTGTTTTGAGCCACAACACTCTCCTTGTCTGCATTGGTCAGCATCTTGTAGGCCCGTAGCCTGTGGCTACCTCTGGTGGGGGCATCAAGAGGGCAAACTCGCCAGGGACTCCCTTCTGGGGGCTGGGGGGGGGGGGATCCCGGGACCTGGGACCTTCTTACCGTTATCCAATGTACAGACAAGCACCATATCCATACAGTCTGTCCATCTACTCCAGAAATCACCAGCGCAGTCTTGAAGGGAAGAAAATGTGAGGCCAGCCCTCAGAAGGTGGCAAAATGAATCCTGGGAGACCAGTCGGTATCCCAGGAGGCGGGCAAAAGTATCTGAGGGGGTGGGAGTACTCTCTTTGTAAGCATTCGGTTGAGTTCCGTTCCATCTGTGTTTCCCATGGCCATGTGCACCAGGCATCTCTAGCACGGCGTCATGCCATCAGCGCAAGGAAGAACCTGTGCCAGAGGCCAACATCAACATCGGCAGTTGTTTCGCTCCAGGATGGCAAACTCAGTGAAGTGGTGCCCAAAATGAAAGCGGCAACAGCAAGGAGCACCGTTATCCACGTCGACCACTTTGGGCAGGGCAGCAATCCCATTTTCGTTCTGCAAAACAGAGTAAGCACAACCAGGGTGAGCTCCGAGGAGCAAGGCCGATGGGGAAAATGATGCTGATGCGCCATTGACAGGCCTCCTGAGTCACCTGCACCACAGTCACCAGCCATTTCCACGGCTTTGTAAAAAAACTGGAAAAAACTGGGAAAAACCATAAAAAACTGGTAAAAGAAAAGACAGCAGTCACGGGACTCAACTATGAGAGGGGCCCATTCGGATGGCAGTGGGGGGGTCAACATCAACACATGTTTGAGAAGGTTTTAATGCGTTGCATCTCGCACCACAAGGGGTTCTTAAATTTGCAACATAAAAGTCCAATGGAAATGGCACCTCCATTAGTTGCCTTTACTCACGTAGCACTCAAAGAAATTTCTATGGGACATTTACTTTTGCTTTCCTGGGGGGGGGGGGGTGCTTTTGGAATGTAACACCAAAAAGTAGATCCAAAGTAGTTTCTGCGGGGTCCTCGTTTGAAATTCAGGAACCCCCATATAATTGTGTTCCCTTCAAGTAACTCAACCCCTGTTTCTCAAACTAAATATGCTCACAACCACAGGCACACAACAAAAAAATAGATTTCATCTATTTCGGAGATGATTCTACCTATGTGCTAATGTTTTGCCATAATATTCGAGGGTCAAACAACTTGTTGTTCGAATAATTTTAAATACATTTAGTGCAAAAAAATACAGCTCGGATTCTCCCCAAAAGTGTCAAGGAAACATTGTTTCTTTGAACTATAAAATAAAAAGGCCACCAGTTGAAAAATTCTTTGCTTCTTTGTTCAACGAAAGAAAAAAGAGAAATGTATGATTTTACAGCCAACAAAGGCATTTAGTGTACCCCCCCCCCCCGAAAAAAACAAACAACATGCATAAAAAAGGGGGGTGTTTGCTAGGTGCGCTACTTTTGTATTAACTATCCTGGCTTTCACCCTGGATTTAGCTCCCCTAAAGGAGACGCCCAAGTCAACCGGAGTGGACCACAAACCTTCCCTACAAAGCACGTTGCATAAGTTGAAATCGTTGAAGTCAACAACCATCTGTATCCATGATTTATCGGCTCACAAACAACTTGTTCCCCATGTGTGTGGGCATCAATAAATTCGTCACAATGGGGCCCCCAATAATGCTCTTGGCACTCACCACAAATTGTGATGGTGGAGCGCTTCTGACAACACGACACACACACATCTGCCCCATCCTCTCCCTCATCTTGCGTGGCAGCCGAGTTGCTTTTATCAGTCCAAACATGAGGCGGGGCATGGTCCCATGGCGCATAAAGAGGGTGACGGACTTGCCTCCGAATGCAAAATTGCGTGAAATGCAACAAAACACGCATGAACTGGTGCAACTCATTACCCCCCCCCCCCCCAAGGGACGACGGTTCCCCCCCACCCGGGGGGAACCATCACCGAGTGACGGTTCCCCCCCTTAGGGGGGGGGACCGTACACCACTCCCGACCAGCCAATTCTAGTAGAACCCAACTAAAAATTTTCTTCGGCGCCTTCGGCGCTTGTGATTTCCTATTGATTTCTTATTGTTCATGGGCCAAGTGACGGTTCCCCCCCTGGGGGGGGGGGCTGGACACGGGGGGGGGGGGGGGCATTTGGTGAAACCTAGTATGCACGTAGCAAAACCTAGTAAAATGTAGCAAAACCTAGTAAAATGTAGCAAAACCTAGTAAAAAACTTTTTTTAAAAAAAATTTTACGAGGTAAAAAAAGCAAAAATTTCAAAAAATTTCCCTTACTAGGTTACTAGGTAGTGACAAATTTGGACTTGAATTTGAACAAAAAACACCAAGTTTATGGGGGGGGGTCAACGGTAGGTGGTATTTATGTTTAAGGGCATGGTGCCCCCTGGTCTATTCCAGGCCACTTGTGTAAGTGGCGCCCCACCCGGGCCAAACCGTGTATTGCAAGGTCAGCAAAAATAAAATGAGGCTCAAGAAAAGAAGGAGCTTTTATATCATAAATATATATATATACATATATGAGGTGCACACACGTGTGCTTTATATGAAGTCGCAAAACACGCGCTTGTAGATGAGGTCCGACTTCTTGTCTTTGTAGGTGGGTTGTGCAGAGGGAGGGTTGTGCTTGCACATGTTGCGAAGCACGCCCGTGGTCTTTTCTTCCAACTCTTTGATTAGATTTTTGTCATACTCCAATTTCCCAGAGGCATCTTTGGGGTAATGCTCTGGAACAAAAAATTCTTCACCACGGATCACCACCTTTGGACGGACCTCATCTACAGAAGGCGGCTTGTCAACCACAAGCCGGTCACCCAAGGCGAATGCCAACACAATGCATGCCAGTGTGGCAGTAAATTGCACTCTCCATTTGCGCAATGCCACACATATCTCCGTGGAACAGAAACCGGAAGCATGCAGGGCACACTGATAAACTCCACATTCAGGGCACGTGATGTGGGCTGTGTCATCGCAAAAAAAGCACGACGAACGGCTGGGTGAACAATAGGGCGTAGCATACATCCGTGCCAAGGCCCAACTGGGTGTGGTCTCAATAGGGGGGGCATGCGGAGAACTGCGATAGTGCAAAGCTGCCTGTGCAATCTCACGCAACAACCACAATCTGTCTTGTGGAAGTTGGATGCTACCGTTGACAACACGCCTAGACAAAAGGCAATGTAGCATCAGAAGGCAGGCAGGATGGCAGCTCACAAAGTCGTCCTGATGTAGGAAGGTGGAGTAGAGGGGTTGCACACAACTGCCAGTTTGCGTGGAGGCAAGTGCGTACGTATGGCCATAGCAACTTGAGGTGGTGGCCTTGGACCACACGGCGCCAGGCTACAAGCACCTCTCCCCGCTTACACCACACATTGAACGCAGAAGCCTCCGCACTGGCATGGTTGCTTTGCAATGGAGACGGATTAGCCACAGCTCGGCCAAAGAAAATTATTGTGCTGTGTTACCGGATGGCGGGTGGTGCGGCCTCACGCTCGGACCCAAAATTTGTCTCACGGGAAAAATTGCCACCCATACCCCACACCAGGGGGTATGTTGCGGGGGTGGCCAAAACAAAGTTGCGGCCACCCCCCACTAGCATTTGAGCACACGGGGATGCTCAACCGTGCTTCTAAACGTACATACATACAACACTTACATGCCCGGAACCAAAATAGCGGTCTTGGGCGAAACCTCAACCCACAATATGTGCACCAAAATTGCATGTAGTGGCCCCTTCGATTTCCTTATGTGGATCCCCTCAATATACGTTGATGTCCGTCGGCGCGCCTAGGGGGGAGGGGAATCTTGGGGGCAAACACAGCTGAAAAAAATAGAAACGAATCGAAAGGTGCCAATACCTGGGAGGAGTCATGACATAAACACGGCTGGGCACCCCATGTGCATAAGCAAAACGTAACATACAACATACAATGCAGGGAAGAGAGCCGAGCCAGAGGCGTGAAGTAACCCCCAGAAAGTCCAATGAGTGTAGCAGCCCATAATAGGGGGGCATAGATTTTGATTGTCGGTCCCCCGCATGCATTGCACCTTAGCCTGTGTCTGTGACTCTTTACCCATGAATGATGAGTAAGCTCCTTCATCAGATCAAGGGTAAAATGTCACAAACAACCAAGCAATAAAAGTACACTGCATGCTATTCTAAGGGTGTCATCCGTGCCCACGGGACTCATTGTCGCCGATTTCTTCGTGCCTGCCTCAGTGCCTTCCGCAGAGCTTTGCTTGGAGGACACTGTTGCAAACACGAAGGGCAAAAAGAAGAAAGGAGGGGCCCAGTAACCTAGTAAAAAAGAAAACTTTTGTTTTCACTAGGTTCTAAAACCTAGTAAAAACAAAAACTTGTTTTTTACTAGGTTCCGAAACCCCCACCGCTGCAGAGCGCGGGGCAAAATCAGAAGTGGCCCACAAGTGGGCAAATTGGCTACCTCACCCCTGCCGTATCGGGGAGCCCCACCGCTTCAGAGCGGGGGGCAAAATCAGAAGTGGCCCACTTGTGGGCAAATTGGCTACCTCACCCCTGCCGTATCGGGGAACCCCTCCGCTTCAGAGCGGGGGGCAAAATCAGAAGTGGCCCACAAGTGGGCAAACTGGCTACCTCACCCCTGCCGTATCGGGGAGCCCCACCGCTTCAGAGCGGGGGGCAAAATCAGAAGTGGCCCACAAGTGGGCAAATTGGCTACCTCACCCCTGCCGTATCGGGGAGCCCCACCGCTGCAGAGCGGAGGACAGAATCAGAAGTGGCCCACAAGTGGGCAAATTGGCTACCTCATCCCTGCCGTATCGGGGAGCCCCACCGCCGCAGAGCGGGGGGCAAAATTAGAAGTGGCCCACAAGTGTGCAAATTGGCTACCTCACCCCTGCCGTATCGGGGAGCTCCACCGCTGCAGAGCGGGGGGCAAAATCAGAAGTGGCCCACAAGTGGGCAAATTGGCTACCTCACCCCTGCCGTATCGGGGATCTCCTCCGCTTCAGAGCGGGGGGCAGAGTCAGAATTGGCCCACAAGTGGGCAAATTGGCTACCTCACCCCTGCCGTATCGGGGAGCCCCACCGTTGCAGAGCGGGGGGCAAAATTAGAAGTGGCCCACAAGTGGGCAAATTGGCTACCTCACCCCTGCCGTATCGGGGATCCCCTCCGCTTCAAAGCGGGGGGCACAGTCAGAAGTGGCCCACTTGTGGGCAAATTGGCTACCTCACCCCTGCCGTATCGGGGATCCCCTCCGCTTCAGAGCGGCGGGCAAAATCACAAGTGGCCCACAAGTGGGCAAACTGGCTACCTCACCCCTGCCGTATCGGGGAGCCCCACCGCTTCAGAGCGGGGGGCAAAATCAGAAGTGGCCCACAAGTGGGCAAATTGGCTACCTCACCCCTGCCGTATCGGGGAGCCCCACCGCTGCAGAGCGGGGGGCAAAATCAGAAGTGGCCCACTTGTGGGCAAATTGGCTACCTCACCCCTGCCGTATCGGGGATCCCCACCGCTGCAGAGCGCGGGGCAAAATCAGAAGTGGCCCACTTGTGGGCAAAGTGGCTACCTCACCCCTGCCGTATCGGGGAGCCCCACCGCTGCAGAGCGGGGGGCAAAATCAGAAGTGGCCCACTTGTGGGCAAATTGGCTACCTCACCCCTGCCGTATCGGGGATCCCCACCGCTGCAGAGCGGGGGGCAGAATCAGAAGTGGCCCACAAGTGGGCAAATTGGCTACCTCACCCCTGCCGTAGCGGGGATCCCCACCGCCGCAGAGCGGGGGGCAGAGTCAGAAGTGGCCCACTTGTGGGCAAATTGGCTACCTCACCCCTGCCGTATTGGGGAGCCCCACCGCTTCAGAGGGGGGGGCAAAATCAGAAGTGGCCCACTTGTGGGCAAATTGGCTACCTCACCCCTGCCGTATCGGGGATCCCCACCGCCGCAGAGCGGGGGGCACAGGCAGAAGTGGCCCACAGGTGGGCAAATTGGCTACCTCACCCCTGCCGTATCGGGGATCCCCTCCGCTTCAAAGCGGGGGGCACAGTCAGAAGTGGCCCACTTGTGGGCAAATTGGCTACCTCACCCCTGCCGTATCGGGGATCCCCTCCGCTTCAGAGCGGCGGGCAAAATCAGAAGTGGCCCACAAGTGGGCAAACTGGCTACCTCACCCCTGCCGTACCGGGGAGCCCCACCGCTTCAGAGCGGGGGGCAAAATCAGAAGTGGCCCACAAGTGGGCAAATTGGCTACCTCACCCCTGCCGTATCGGGGATCCCCTCCGCTTCTGAGCCGGGGGCAAAATCAGAAGTGGCCCACAAGTGGGCAAATTGGCTACCTCGCCCCTGCCGTATCGGGGATCCCCACCGCTGCAGAGTGCGGGGCAAAATCAGAAGTGGCCCACTTGTGGGCAAAGTGGCTACCTCACCCCTGCCGAATCGGGGAGCCCCACCGCTGCAGAGCGGGGGGCAGAATCAGAAGTGGCCCACTTGTGGGCAAATTGGCTACCTCACCCCTGCCGTATCGGGGAGCCCCACCGCTGCAGAGCGGGGGGCAGAATCAGAAGTGGCCCACAAGTGGGCAAACTGGCTACCTCACCCCTGCCGTATCGGGGAGCCCCGCCGCTTCAGAGCGGGGGGCAAAATCAGAAGTGGCCCACAAGTGGGCAAATTGGCTACCTCACCCCTGCCGTATCGGGGATCCCCTCCGCTTCTGAGCCGGGGGCAAAATCAGAAGTGGCCCACAAGTGGGCAAATTGGCTACCTCACCCCTGCCGTATCGGGGAGCCCCACCGCTTCAGAGCGCGGGGCAAAATCAGAAGTGGCCCACAAGTGGGCAAATTGGCTACCTCACCCCTGCCGTATCGGGGAGCCCCACCGCTGCAGAGCGGGGGGCAGAGTCAGAAGTGGCCCACAAGTGGGCAAATTGGCTACCTCACCCCTGCCGTATCGGGGATCCCCACCGCCGCAGAGCGGGGGGCAGAGTCAGAAGTGGCCCACTTGTGGGCAAATTGGCTACCTCACCCCTGCCGTATCGGGGAGCCCCACCGCTGCAGAGCGGGGGGCAGAATCAGAAGTGGACCACTTGTGGGCAAATTGGCTACCTCACCCCTGCCGTATCGGGGATCCCCTCCGCTTCAGAGCGGCGGGCAAAATCAGAAGTGGCCCACAAGTGGGCAAATTGGCTACCTCACCCCTGCCGTATCGGGGAGCCCCACCGCTTCAGAGCGGGGGGCAAAATCAGAAGTGGCCCACAAGTGGGCAAATTGGCTACCTCACCCCTGCCGTATCGGGGATCCCCTCCGCTTCAAAGCGGGGGGCACAGTCAGAAGTGGACCACTTGTGGGCAAATTGGCTACCTCACCCCTGCCGTATCGGGGATCCCCTCCGCTTCAGAGCGGGGGGCAAAATCAAAAGTGGCCCACAAGTGGGCAAACTGGCTACCTCACCCTTGCCGTACCGGGGAGCCCCACCGCTTCAGAGCGGGGGGCACAGTCAGAAGTGGCCCACAAGTGGGCAAATTGGCTACCTCACCCCTGCCGTATCGGGGATCCCCACCGCTTCTGAGCCGGGGGCAAAATCAGAAGTGGCCCACAAGTGGGCAAATTGGCTACCTCACCCCTACCGTATCGGGGATCCCCACCGCTGCAGAGCGGGGGGCAAAATCAGAAGTGGCCCACTTGTGGGCAAATTGGCTACCTCACCCCTGCCGTATCGGGGAGCCCCACCGCTGCAGAGCGGGGGGCAGAATCAGAAGTGGCCCACAAGTGGGCAAATTGGCTACCTCACCCTTGCCGTATCGGGGATCCCCACCGCTGCAGAGCGCGGGGCAAAATCAGAAGTGGCCCACAAGTGGGCAAATTGGCTACCTCACCCCTGCCGTATCGGGGAGCCCCACCGCTGCAGAGCGGGGGGCAGAATCAGAAGTGGCCCACTTGTGGGCAAATTGGCTACCTCACCCCTGCCGTATCGGGGAGCCCCACCGCTGCAGAGCGGGGGGCAGAATCAGAAGTGGCCCACAAGTGGGCAAATTGGCTACCTCACCCCTGCCGTATCGGGGAGCCCCACCGCTTCAGAGCGGGGGGCAGAGTCAGAAGTGGCCCACAAGTGGGCAAATTGGCTACCTCACCCCTGCCGTATCGGGGAGCCCCACCGCTTCAGAGCGGGGGGCAAAATCAGAAGTGGCCCACTTGTGGGCAAATTGGCTACCTCACCCCTGCCGTATCGGGGAGCCCCACCGCTTCAGAGCGGGGGGCAAAATCAGAAGTGGCCCACAAGTGGGCAAATTGGCTACCTCACCCCTGCCGTATCGGGGATCCCCACCGCTGCAGAGCGGGGGGCAAAATCAGAAGTGGCCCACAAGTGGGCAAATTGGCTACCTCACCCCTGCCGTATCGGGGAGCCCCACCGCTTCAGAGCGGGGGGCAAAATCAGAAGTGGCCCACAAGTGGGCAAACTGGCTACCTCACCCCTGCCGTATCGGGGAGCCCCACCGCTGCAGAGCGGGGGGCAAAATCAGAAGTGGCCCACAAGTGGGCAAATTGGCTACCTCACCCCTGCCGTATCGGGGAGCCCCACCGCTTCAGAGCGGGGGGCAGAATCAGAAGTGGCCCACAAGTGGGCAAATTGGCTACCTCACCCCTGCCGTATCGGGGAGCCCCACCGCTTCAGAGCGGGGGGCAAAATCAGAAGTGGCCCACAAGTGGGCAAATTGGCTACCTCACCCCTGCCGTATGTGGGAGCCCCACCGCTGCAGAGCGGGGGGCACAGTCAGAAGTGGCCCACTTGTGGGCAAAGTGGCTACCTCACCCCTGCCGTATTGGGGAGCCCCACCGCTTCAGAGCGGGGGGCAAAATCAGAAGTGGCCCACTTGTGGGCAAATCGGCTACCTCACCCCTGCCGTATCGGGGAGCCCCACCGCTTCAGAGCGGGGGGCAAAATCAGAAGTGGCCCACAAGTGGGCAAATTGGCTACCTCACCCCTGCCGTATGTGGGAGCCCCACCGCTGCAGAGCGGGGGGCAGAGTCAGAAGTGGCCCACAAGTGCCTAGTAAACCTAGTAAAAATTTTTTTTTGTTTTTACTAGGTTCTGAAACCTAGTAAAAACAAAAACTTTTTTTTTACTAGGTTCTGAAACCTAGTAAAAACAAAAAAAAATTTTCTACTAGGTTCTGAAACCTAGTAAAAAAAAACTCTTTTTTTTACTAGGTTCCCAATACCTAGTAAAAAAACCTGTTACCTAGTAAACTGTTACCTAGTAAAAAATTTTTTTAAACAAAATTTTTTTTTACTAGGTTTCACTACAAACCCCACGGGGGGGGGGGGGGGGATGGACACGGGATGGGGGGGGAAGGTAGGGCTGCCGCACTAGATGTTCCCAACCGAACCCTAATGCCACAACTATCCAAACAAATGCCCTCCATGCCACCAATGGAACTAATGGGGGCATGGAGTCTGTGAAGGTACTTCCTTAGCACTTGCCCCCGAAATCGATCAACGCACATGCTACGGCTTCCTTTGTCACTCAGCATGGCTACATAACCCCTGCCGCCTCGAGAGCCCATCTGTGGACGGAATGGCTACATCACCCCCGCCTTCTCGGGGGTCCCTACACGGGGAAAAAATCAGAAGTGGCTATGTCACCCCTACCTTCTCGGGGTCCCCATGTGGGGATAGATCAATATGGCTACAGCACCCATGCCTTCTCGGGGTCCCAATGGTGGGGATAGATCAATATGGCTACATTGCCCCTGCCTTCTTGGGTTCCCCATGTGGAGAAAAGAGGGATAGAAAATGGGTAAAAATGGTTGAAAACGGGTAAAAATGGGTGACAATTCAAATATATCACATCCAAAATGCATAAGAAGCTAAAAATAACCCCGGTATGGAACAAAAAAAATGTGGAAAGGGGCCGGTCCATATCCCCAACCGTAAATGGGCCATGCAAGAAGGGTGGATTAAGGCTCCGTATTCAAAATGGCCCAAAAAGAAACATGCCCGGCGCGTGCCTGGCGCGCCCAGCCGCTCCCCCAAAGAAACGGCAACGTGCCAAAAAAAAGAAAACACAATGCACACAGCCTCTTTCTCGGACCCAAAACCTAAGAGGTTTCAATGCAAATGAACTGGCACTTGAATATTGCAAACACGACAACATTGCATACAAAAAAGATGCAGTCAATCCTGAACAGCATGCTCAGCCAAGAGATTTGCCAGATATATTGATTTGACACGATAAGAAGCAGCTGGAACCAAAAACCTACTGCAGACACAATTGGACAGTCCAACCAAAGCAATCTTTTGCACTGGAACGTGTCTGGAAGAGAGCACCTGCGAGCAAAAGCACAGATGGGACAAGGCTCCTTCAATGCTCAGCACTAATTGCATAATGGCATTTTTAGTGCAAGATCTTGTTTTGGATGGGGCCATCTTAAAGGAATAAAGAAACACTAAAGGTGAGTCCCTTGCCTGTAAAAATGAGTCTAAAGCCGATCCCACCTCCATTACAACAAGAGGCTCCTGCCCTTCATCCTGGTGACATTTCACAGGCGGTCCGCCCATGGACTACATGTACCGCTTGTGGAGCATGCATTGGCTGCGGTACAAATGGCTGCAACCTCAAACTGTGCACGGTTGCGTGGTCGATGGTAAATCTCATATTGCAGAGCCCGTTGCTGAATGCGCCCGTTGGGACATCCATGATCTAAAGTACACGGGCAGAAGTGGGACGACTGGGACTTCAGAATTTTCAAACGAATCTTTCGAGATAAAATGATCCACCAGCGCGGTAAGCGGGCCCCCCTCCCTCTCTCTCTTGCAATGGGATGGGGGCGATTGGTTGGGTGTCAGGTCAGCAGAGAGACCCTCCCAGGAGGGTAAGAGTGAGCGCTCATGGGCACTTAATATTCACAGATTTGACGCATGCCCTGAGTCAGGCAAAGGGGTGCAACAGGGGCAAACTGACAGATGCACGATATGAGTTTCGATTCCCACCATCACATCCCCTCCGCTGAGCCTTTGCTATCAAATGGGGGTCAGGCAGAGGCGAAACAACACTTGGCTGCATAAACACAAACTCTGATGGAGGTGGGGGGGCGTCTCCCGCGTGAGTACTGCCCCCCTCCTCCGCAGGGACAGACAATGAGAAAAGAAGGAAACGGGTGCAGGGTACAACGCGCGGGGGCGGAACATACGATCAGACGTTTCGTTCGGATTTTTCCCCCGGTGGATCATCAGATGATGAGCCAAGTGTAGGTCGATCTAAAGCGGTATTCAGGTGGCTGCATCGTTGCCAATACACTTGCGACAGACCATTGATACTGCCGAGCTCTATGCAGCCACACAAGCCCTTAAACATTTCAGGAGAGCACGGCATGGCCCCGTAGGCTGCCAAGCCAAAGTGACGGGAAGAGTCTTCATAGGGCGATGAGGATAAAGGAAGAGGGGCCAGGCACGAAGGACAAGGCGAAAGGCTCGCAGGAGGAGGTGCCGGATGGGACAAGAGGAAGATGTGCGGAATGGGCAATGGAGAGAATGGGGACAGGGAAAGGAAGAGGGAAAGTAGCAGCGGAGGGCGGCGGAGGGTGTGGAAAGGGAGGGAGACGGGAGGGCTGACCAAACTGTGTGTTTCCTTGTTTGTGAGGGAGGGACAGGAGGGTGTGGAGGGCCACTCGCCGGCAGGAGGTGTTCAGGACAAGGGAAACGGAGAAGCAGGCGGACTCGCCGCTTTTGGCAAATTCTCAGAATGAGACCAGGGGTTCAAAAATACCCCCAAACCCGGAAACAAATTTGACCCCCCCCCCCCCTCTGCACCCCCACGAGTCACATTGCAGTTTATAAGTTGCTCGGTCCAAAGACATCGTACCAAACCATGCCCATCCGGGCCATCCGTCAATGTCTCTCAAGTAAAGACATGGATGTACAGAAATGGATACGTCCACCCACTTGCCACCCTTGATAAAAATGGCCAGCAATTGCTGTGCCCGTCCCACATGGCCAAGGCAAGCCTCACATTTGTGGAAACACGGCAGCTAATTTTAGTTCGCCTGCGGTTGTCACACAGTTCAAGCCACATTATCGCACCTCGCAGAGAATCTACTCCAAGCAACGCACACACAAAATAGGGAAAAAACGACATAAATACGGCCTCAAACATGCTTTACATAGCTTGGATGGTCATTTTAGGTGATCACGGTATCAGAAAAACAGGTTTCGAAAACTTCGATTTTTGAGCTGCCCAGGGTGAAAAACTGCATAAGCATGTTGTGTACCAATCCCTTGGGAGGCACCCCCAAAGGAACGCTGAGCTATTGCACGTGTGCACAAGAGGCAGTCAGCACAAAGCGCAGAAAGAAATTTGGCTCGTCAGTGGCCTACAAGACTGTAGGTACCTTTCTGTCAAAAAGTGAGACACGAAGATGCCAGTGGGTGGGCCACTGAGCAGGCAAAGTTCAGCAAGGGTGCAGCGGTACGTCTTTGACCACCGTCATGCAGCAATCACGGGATCTTACTATCAATTAACTACCCCCCCCCCCTTGTATAAGCTACGCAAAAGTCCCAAATTAATACGGTCCCTACGCCTACTGTAGCTTGGACAAAGCAGTAGACGCCCGAGTTCAAAAAGAGGAGTTTGCATGGTGAGCTGGTGCAAGAAAGGGGAATGTAATGCACAAATATCCCCAAAATCAGGGCTATGTGGGCAAACACTCACAACAGATGTGTCCATGACCCCAGGTGACTGGCAATTTTGTCACCAAACCCATGTCTTTTGTGGCCGCACTGCACTTGTACCGAATCAAATTAGGTACCAAATTAATACGGTCCCTACACCCGCTGTAGCTTGGACAAGGGCGTAGCTTATAAAGGGGGGGGGGGGGTACTGAGTTCACAGATGGTTACAAAGACAGGCGACCCCTCCCCCCGGGGCCGAGGCCCCGTACGGATGGACGTCGACGGGTTCAACAGGGGGGTGAGGGAGGAGAGAATAGGAAAATCATGGCACCAGTCAGCACAGAATTCGCTGCAGGGTCCTGCGTGGGGCATGTGCCAAGACACATACGCCTGCCCCGCTCAAAAGGCATGCTTGCTGTACCCAGCCATGGAGACGGAAAAAGATAGTGTCGCGGGTGCATGGCAAAACATACGCAGCGTGACAGCACCACAGGAGGGTGCTGTTGACGTCCCACGGGGTTCAACTGACTATGCGGGGCACATCGGAGTGCAACGCGCGCAAAACAGTAGAACGTGAGTACCCAGACAAGCATGCAATCTGTGCCCAGGAGGTTATACTCAGCAGGCAAGAGACCCAGGTGTGCAAAAATGGTTGCACATTGAGGACCGCGCCCACGATTATATTGCTGATGTGTTTGTGTGCCTGGGACTGGGGTGTCTAGAGGGTGACAGTGTATTTGAGGTGCCAAGTTGATGTTAGCCCCGATGGCTGTGCACAAACAAGAGGTGAGTGGCACCCTTGGGGGGGGGGAGACAGCCCCCCCCCCCCCCGTGCGCCCAATACCCAAATAGGGTGAAAAACACGTAAATAGGGCCTAAAGAATGCTTTACATACCTTGCATGGTCATTTTAGGTGATCATGGTATAAAAAAAAATAAGTTTCGAAAACTTCGATTTTTGAGCTGCCCAGGGTGAAAAATTGCATAAGCAGGTTGTGTACCCATCCCTTGGGAGGCCCCCCCCCCCCCTTGGACCTAATACCCAAATAGGGTGAAAAACATATAAATACGGCCTAAAACATGCTTTACATACCTTGGATAGTCATTTTAGGTGATCACAATATCATAAAAACAACTTTCGAAAACTTCGATTTTTGAGCTGCCCAGGGTGAAAAACTGCAGAAGCAGGTTGTGTACCAATCCCTTGGGAGACCCCCCCCCCCCCGTGCGCCCAATACCCAAATAGGGTGAAAAACACGTAAATAGGGCCTAAATAATGCTTTACATACCTTGCGTGGTCATTTTAGGTGATCATGGTATCAAAAAAAAATAAGTTTCGAAAACTTCGATTTTTGAGCTGCCCAGGGTGAAAAATTGCATAAGCAGGTTGTGTACCCATCCCTTGGGAGCCCCCCCCCCCCCTGGACCTAATACCCAAATAGGGTGAAAAACATATAAATACGGCCTAAAATATGCTTTACATACCTTGGATAGTCATTTTAGGTGATCGGAATATCATAAAAACAACTTTCGAAAACTTCGATTTTTGAGCTGCCCAGGGTGAAAAACTGCAGGTTGTGTACCGGCCCATTCACTAGGCCATTATTGGTGGAAACAGTCATTTTGCGTCTTTGGCACGGGCTGCGACTGGCTCTCACCAAGGCTAGAGACTGCAAAAAACGTCCTTCCGTATCCTAGTAGGCATATACTGTCACAACATCCCCACTCACACCCCTCAGAGTGGGTACCACGGGGTCACCGAGGTCGCCAAAACCGCCAACATACCAAAAATGGCTGAAAAGTGCATAAACTGCCTCGTCCCACTCCGCCCCATACAAACCCCATGGAGTTGGGACCCGGAAACACTTTTTCGGCTCAAAATCGAAAAAAACCAAAAGATTCATGATTTTCGACCCAAAAAAAGGGGGGGTCATTTTTTCGTCATTTTTTTGACCCCCCCCATCCCCCCCCCGCCTCCCTCAAAACCTGAAAAAAGTGGGTTTCTGGGGGGGGGGGGGGTCCGGACCAAAAACTCATTGGGGGATGCGTTTATTGGACAAAATAATGATTTTACAAGGGGTTAAACTAACAATTCAACCCCTTGGGGTAGGGTACGCGAATAGCCCCAAAATGGCCAAAATGGGGGGGTATGTGGCGTTTTCCCCTACATACGCCTGCCTGGCTTTGATCTAACAACCTCTGCAAGGTGATTTGTCCACTTCAACTTTCGACTGCTTCGCCTGCCCCAATGTCCTGAACAGTGGCGCTCTGCTGATGATTGTGCCGCAGATGGGCCGCAAGCAGGTCACGAAGCGCTCCACACATGCAACTGAAGCAGTGCTCAGCAGTCCACTGAAACAACGGTTCCTATCCTCGTGCGGCCACCCACAAGGATTTGAACCGCCGTCCGAAAAATCTGCAGCTGGGTGCGTTACCATTCGACCGGGGGTGGATGTGACACAAATGTGTCTCCCATTGCTTGGAGCCTTCTCAGCGAAAACTTTTGACCCCCCCCCCCAGCCCCCCGACCCCCCCCTCAAAAAAGTGTTATCCAGTTTTAGGGGATAGAGGCCTCAGAATCAAAAAATCCATTGGGGGATGGTCTCATTGGGCAAAATAATGATTTTACAAGGGGTTGGACATCAAATATCATGCCTTGGGGTATGCTACGCGAATGACCCCCAAAAAGTGGGCATACGACGCCCGCGCCTGCGCTTGATCGAACAACCTCTCTTCGAGGTGATTTCCCCCCAAAAGTCCCAACCCAATTTTCAGTGCTGCGGCATGATGCAGCATGCTGCGGCATGCTTCAGCCGTTGGTCCTAGCCCGAACACAGACACACTTCCATTCAGAGCCGTCCTTAAGGCCAACCCAACAGTAAAGAAAAAACACACGGCAGGCCTCCGTGACATTCAACCCCGTCAGTTGACCATCAACTGCCACACCGCACAACAAAACGGATCGTCTGATGTTGCTTGACTTCGGTCCAGCCTTTGTCAAAAGGTGGATTTGCCTACATTCTAGGCAGCGTCACTTTTCTGAGCAGGTTCAGACGTCCTGCGATGCTTTTGGTGTGCAGCCCTTGAACCCTGTCTGGGGAACAGCCCAAAGGGCCCCCCCTCCCCGAAGCTGCAATGGACAGCCGGCACTCAGGCCGTTGTCCCGGGCTCCCAATAAGCGCGACCGCACAGGGCCATCCGAGCAGATGCCGGAGTCGGCTGGAGGCGAGCGAAATGACGACAATCGGCACCACAACATGCCGCCTGTCATTCGCATTGACCCAGCACCCCGGCTTTCCTCCTCAGGCTTACCCGATGGCACTTGTCTGACGCGCTGAGGGTATCAACAGATCTAGTGCTGCCAGGCCTGTTAGCGACATCGAGGGGATTGAGTAGCTTCAGGGCTGAACAGCTTCACCCGAACAGGAGCTGGTCGCGTCGAAGCGGCAGACTCTTCCGGGCGGGTTGTCGTCCGCTGCAGTCAGAGATGATGGGATGCTTTGGGCTTCGAAGAGGCGCCTGCTTTCGTTCTCCTGCTTCAGCATGAAGGCGTCGTATTCTCGCCTCAACTGGCGTATCATCTCGGGAATCGGCACCTCTTTGCCGACGTGCCACTGTGCACCGCTTTTCAGGGACAAATCCTTGTCAGCCTGCGCCGAGTTGCCGGAGCGGACGCATGCAAAGCCCCTGTATCCTCTCTTCCTCAACTTCGTCAGGATGGTACTCCCATACAGCTCCCATACAGCTCCTGACCATCCACGTCGATATTCTGATCCAGAATTATGACGTCAGCTCTTTCCAAAGCCGCTCGTTCAAACTCCTCTACTTCGGCGGCGTCTTTCCCATACATCTGAACGTTGGCATTTGGCAGTGCTTTTTCCAGGTTCATGAGAAGACTCTTCCTGGCGATGCCACTGTCATCGAGACCCAGGACCTCCCACCTGGGGGTGAGAGACACAATACCCGCGCGCTGGGGGAGCAACGATGTGTCACGGGGCAGGGCCTCAGTCTGGAAATACAGCTCAAAATGCACCATGTCCTCATTCTGCCACAGCTCTGCCACCATGTCAGCGCGGTTTGCCACCATCCAGATGTGGGAAAGGCCAAGTCCATCGGATAGAACGGGACTGTTGGGGCTTTTTGACTGTTGGGGTTCATTGGGCTGCTGCGTTGACCAGCGCTTCACCGCTGCACGGCTCGAATCTGCACGATTCTTAACGGTAAATCGGACCTCAACAGGCATTTCAGATTCAATAGGGGAATCAATCATGGGAGCGAGATTCTGATGGAGTGTCCCACGGGTGCATTGCGGATGCAATGAGAGTTGCACCCTCCTCAGCGGCAACGTATCTCTCTTTTGCAAGAGACACCCGTGGGCTTAGAGTCCCCAGTAAATTGACAGAACCAAGCACTGGTGCAAAAGCAGAAGTCAGGGACGAAACCACGCTACTGCGGGGCTCGCTACTTCGGGGCTGGCTATTTCGGGGTTCATCCAGGACCATCGGAGAATGTCGTCGAGCGGGATCAACATTCATTGTTGTGAAATTAATGAACCCTTGGGCTTCTTGGACCTGATGCAGACATCAGCAAAGAGAAAGATGCACCAGCGGTGGTGCATTATTTCCACATCCCCCCCACTTGCAGCAAATCCTGTCCTTTTAAATTGCACCGCACCCAAGCGAGACATGACAAGACAAGTGCATTATATTTCACTCACCAGGGTGTTTGGGCAACCATGTGATGTCCCCTTGCGTCCGCCTCCCCTCCTCATGGTCTCACCCACATCCGTGCTAACAGAGCTCTTCGTGTCTGATGCATCAGAAGGTTGCACTGTTTCTGTACACCTGCTTCCATGCCGTTTTTGGGGCCATGTGCCACTGACGTCTGGAGTGATGTGGCGACAGAAAGCTCTTCTCATAGGGGAGAATGGTACAACACTTGGGGCCCTTGAAACCTCCCTTTTCTCAAGAAGTTTCATACTATGTTGAAAAAAGGCTTCCTTGTATTTCTTATGTACAAGAAAGAATTGCGCACACTGCATGCTCATACTGCTGTACCTCATACCCTAAGCCAACCGTCGGCGTTCCACATCTGCGCACGTTTGCGCATAGTCAAACAAGCTTCAAAATCTGCTCAAGGGGTGCGCTGGATTCACTGGCGCCGGACCTCAAAAATAGACCAACCTCCAATCGCTCCACATGGTGGGGATAACACCCTGAACTAATCTCACATTCGCATGCAAACCGTGTGAGTAAACCTTATTCATTCATCACTGTGGCAATACCCAGCCCAACACTAAAAGAGCCAAAAGAGCCCGTGTATATTGCACTGTTGTATCTTACATGCAGTCATGGCTTGTAGACGATTTGCTCGCGTACAATGTCATTATCCATGCCAATCGCAACAGGGGAAGGCGTAATCGGGCACTGGGTTTTGAGAGCACAGAATATTCTGGAGATATTACAGAACATTCCAAAATATTCTGGCGAATATCACGGAATATTCCGGAATTTTGTGCACATATTTTACCGGTTTTACAAACAAAGCAAAACACAATTCAGGCATATTGTGGCTCCTCGCTGCTCTACTTTTGACAAAAGCCTTGATGGTTTCAACCCTTGCTTGACCACTAGACGCCGTTTGATGGATTGGCTTTGTATAAAAATCACCAAATCTTTTCAAAATCTCGACCTCAATAGTAGTCAACACAGGCACGTTCGTGACAATGAACCCACAATTGTTGGTGTCCCTTGAACTTGTACGCGTTTCGGGCTTATCAGCCCCTCATCAGCTACAAAGTGAGCAAGAGAAAACATGAGTATGGTACATTCAAACACATGGGCCGTGCTGAAATCTGTCTACCGAAAAATGCTCATAAAATAATAATTATTCCATCGAAACATGCTGAAATTAATGATAATTAAAATAGAATCCTGATCCATTCCCAAATCTGTCCACGCTGTCCAAAGTGCGCGCGCCAATCAAACTTGCTGCCGGCTAGATAAGGTAGTCATGGCCATCAGGACTCTTCTTAAGACCTGAATTCCTGAACAGACATTTGAGGTTGCGTAAAGGTCTGAGGATGGCAAACAATTTTAAATCAGGAAGAAATTTCAATCGTCTTTTCAACACATGCATAGCTCGTGACCACGCCACAGGAATAGCACCATGGTGTGAGACCTTCAGGACATGCACCTGTCCAAAAGGTTCCCGCCCACCTCCCATCACACCATTTTGTCTGGAACTCATCACTTCAGATTGGGACAACGACATAGGTTCATTTTGCGCCCCAGCAGGTGCCACATCACGTCTCAGGGTTCTGAACCCCAAGGGATGTGCTTAGACTGGATTACTTCCCACGGGTAGTTCAGCCAGCGAAGCGCTGAGACCAGTCTCCTACAACATACCTGGTACAGATGTGGGTGGCTGCAGATCCGGATGTAGCGTATGAATTCACCTCTGACCCATGCCACACGGATGTGCCTAGGCACATTGGAATCCCAGGGGATATACTGACAAGCATGCGTGTCCTTCCAGTGCACATAGGTGGTTAGGGGGTTCAGTGACATGAAACACACGTCCAGGAAAACCACTTTGGTTGTTTGACCCACATGTTCCATTCCAAACGGTAGGTCTGGGGGGTAGATGCGTCGTAGGGCCTGCTCCAGCTCAGGGGAGTGTTCAGGGGGGTGCAGAACTAGCCCATCGTCGATGTATCTGTTCAAAAAATGGTTACCGGGCAGCGGCGTCAGAATTTCAAACATTCTTAATACCAGTTGGGCCCAGGGGGGTGCGGCGTTTGTACCCATGGTAAACCCTACGCGTTGCAGGTATATCCCGATACCAGGGTTGACAAACACACCATGATGGTAGACATAATCCAATAGTACCAATCCCAAACACAGGGCATCCTGGTCTGCCCTGTGGCATTCCATGCATGGCAATTGCTCACAGAGGTGATTCAAGTCCTCAGAGCTCACAGGGCCAAACATCGCTTTGATAAATGCGATCTCCACATCGGATATACACAGTTGATCAGGTTGGAGAGACAAAAACCACGAACGCCACCATGCAAACGCCCTCTTAAGGTGTTCCCAGGTTACTCTCGTGTACAGCGCATTAAAATCAAAGACTGACAGTGCTACCTCGCTTACACCATCGGCTTGCAACTTAGCAAGTTGTTTGCGAACCCGGTCCAAGAGGTCGTAGGTGTCACACACAGGGGTGGCAAGGGGGTGCAGTTTTCTGTCAATTTTTAGCAATATTTGACCAACAATTCCCGTTAGCACGGAACACGTGGTGGTGCATGCCATGCTCATACCCACAATAGGTCTCGAGGGAAACCGACCGAGTGTGATGGCTCGGGATTTGTGAGTTTTCGCCAACAATCTAAATCTTGGGAGTCGTAAAACTTTGCACGCGTCAAAGAACACGCCAAAGAAATCACAAAGACTTGGTGGCAAATAAGGCAAAAGGAAAGATTCCACCTAAGACTTCCAACCACTTGTTTGGGATAGCCAATGGTCATACGTATCGGTCCCACCCAACCTATGGTACACGCGTGAGCGGTTGAAACGTTCGAGCATGTGGCCTTCGGCTTCACGCACGTATGATTCCACCGACACGATGTTCATTGTACCGTCTTTATCCCCTTCGACTATGATGTCTTCCTTAAGGTGTTCCTGTAGATTGGATGGTGAGAAAGATGTACCTTTGAGTATGTGTTGCTTCCGTGTGGTAAAATCCAAGGCTTCGTGGGAAGTAATCCAGTCTAAGCACATCCCTTGGGGTGAAAGAAACAGGTTCAGAACCCTGAGACGTGATGTGGCACCCGCTGGGGCGCAAAATGAACCTATGTCGTTGTCCCAATCTGAAGTGATGAGTTCCAGACAAAATGGTGTGATGGGAGGTGGGCGGGAACCTTTTGGACAGGTGCATGTCCTGAAGGTCTCACACCATGGTGCTATTCCTGTGGCGTGGTCACGAGCTATGCATGTGTTGAAAAGACGATTGAAATTTCTTCCTGATTTAAAATTGTTTGCCATCCTCAGACCTTTACGCAACCTCAAATGTCTGTTTAGGAATTCAGGTCTGACTACCTTATCTAGCCGGCAGCAAGTTTGATTGGCGCGCGCACTTTGGACAGCGTGGACAGATTTGGGAATGGATCAGGATTCTATTTTAATTATCATTAATTTCAGCATGTTTCGATGGAATAATTATTATTTTATGAGCACTTTTCGGTAGACAGATTTCAGCACGGCCCATGTGTTTGAATGTACCATACTCATGTTTTCTCTTGCTCACTTTGTAGCTGATGAGGGGCTGATAAGCCCGAAACGCGTACAAGTTCAAGGGACACCAACAATTGTGGGTTCATTGTCACGAACGTGCCTGTGTTGACTACTATTGAGGTCGAGATTTTGAAAAGATTTGGTGATTTTCATAAAAAGCCAATCCATCAAACGGCGTCTAGTGGTCAAGCAAGGGTTGGAACCATCAAGGCTTTTGTCAAAAGGAGTCTATCCTGGAAAGACTGTCAGCCGGGTTCAGGTCCCCCGGAACAAATTCAAGATACACCGAGCCCTCCAGGCGCTGGAGCAAGTAAAACAACCTCCGCAGGTGCCTGTTTTGGCGTCGCAGGCCTGCACTGGCCCTAAGGGAAGCGACCTGCTCTAAAGCTGAGGAATTATCCCCTATGAGACGCCACACAGGCCAGCCCACCCTGATGCAGAGCCGAACCCCACGAACCAGGGCCTCGAGCTCGGCCTCTTGCTGTGTCCGAACCCCCGTGGAGCAGGGGAACACCCGGCCACCCAAAGTTGGGCCCCAGACACCGACTTCAAATTTGTCAACATCAAAGGCGGCATCCACATACAGGACCCCCCCCCCCCCCACAGATGCCAAGGGGAAGCAATACCTGTGGTTTCCAAGCCCTATAGGAAAGCAGGAGGCAGTGCAGGAGGCTCTGGACCAAGGACAGGGGGCAGTTCTGAAGCCAATTCGGCCCCCACTGACAGTGGGCCCACCAGCCACTCAAAAAAGGGGCGAACCCCACTGTTGGGCGCAGGCTCCAAATAAAGCGGCCCAGGATACGACGGGCATGTTTGCGGGTAAGGGTCAGCACCGCAGCCCGAATCCAGAGGCCAAGCAAAGCAGCTCCCCCTTGCCCCTTTGGGAAAACCCCCGCACCGTCCCCCGAAAGCACCAGCCATTTCCCCAACCACTGAATCTCCGGGACCGGCTCCAGGACACTTTTAGTGCTAATGACAGCCCCCGCCTTGCGCAGAGCATCGCACAGGCGCTGTGACACCGATCCTACCCTGGCTTTTCCATGCCCAATTACCAAGAAATCGTCTAAATAGTGCAGGCCCACGACACCACTGGTGTCCACAGACCCCGTCACAAAAGCAAGCACATATTGGCATATGACCGGCGAAAAACGCCAACCAAAAGGCAGGCAAGAAAATGCGTAAGATTTTCCGTCGATGCGCACTCTAAAGCTGTTTTTATAAGGCTCTAGCAAAGTCAACGACCAAAAGGCATTGGTAAGGTCGATGTGACAGGCCAAGAGGGGGGCACCCGGTTGCGCCGAAAGACGTAAACTTTCAAGTTCACGCAGGAAGGGGTCGTTCAGGTGGTCCAGACGGTGGAAACCCAGCGAAAGCCTTGGGAGGCCCATGCTGTGGGCCTGTATAAGGAAGGCAAGGTCCTCAACCGAGGGCAAACTAAAACGTGGCGGGCGAGAACGGTGGCACTTATTGAGGCGCACCAAATGCACAATCATGGACGCCTTCACGGCAATTTTGGGGATGGGGAACGGGTAGCCATTGGGCCCCTGGTGACCCCCCCCCCCTCAGCACATTGCCGGAGGACCCCGTCCCTGACCAAGGCACGCGCCATAATGAGGCCCTCAGGGGAGATCTCTGGCATCTCCCCCAAATCACAACCCGTCACTTCCTGAAAATCAAGCGGGGCAAGGAAATCCCATAAAAACTCGGGGATGGGGATATTTCCCACCGGTCCCAACCCCCTATCCAACACAGAAGGGTCGAGGCTAAGGAGGAGAGTGACCGGGGAGGTGGAATCCCGCAGCACACAGGACCACACGTCCCCCCGCAGGGAGTCCAAGGCTGCGATTAGTTGGTCATCTACATCCACCATACCCAGGTCCCTGGCCACCCTCCCCCCCTGGATGAATAGGAAACGGATGCGCCGGTGCAACAGGTCCCGTAGGCCCCCACTTAGTCTCAGGCCCGTGGAAATTTCGTCCAGCCACCCCTGTCCCCGTTCCGACCGGATCAATCTCTCCACAGCCCTCTCCCGAGGGCATTCATCGTTTACCGGCCCCGCCGGCTGCACGTCGGGCCAGTGTCGCCAGGTGCTTGGCTCCGAGACCCGCTGTGGTTCGGGGCCGCGTCCTCCATGTCGTGAAACCCCGGGGTCGTCCTTGGAACCGTCCACCCCCTCGAGGTTGTCCGGGGGCTTGCGCTCCTCCACCGGCGTCACGCTGTCGCGGGGGACCCATCTCCACGTCTTGTTCCTCATCGACATCGATGGGACTCTCCTTGGAAGTAACCGGGGCTTGTGGCGGCCCGCTGTCAGCCCTACCCTGTGTCGGCATCGGGTCCATGGACCTCGTGCCCCCGGGAGGCTCAACTTCTGGTGGGGCCCCTGTTCCGGTGACTCCTTCCGAGACCGTGCGTCGGGATTTGCGGCCTCCTCTCCCCTGGCGCCCTGCGCCGATCGTCCGTACTGCTGCGGCGCTGTCCTTTTCGGCCCCGCCGTCTCCTCCCGCGGGTCGTGTCGTCTTGGCCTCTGCCGGGGATGTGGAACTTTCTCGTCATTTTCGAAGAGCTCCACGAGGCTGGCCGGCCACAGGTCCCTGATATCGGTTCTTCTCCAGCGGATTCCTTCAGTGGCTGGCCAAGGCAGTCGCGTAGTCTGCACACATTCAAATTCGTCGGGGGAAGACGCGTACAGGTGAGCAATTTTGATGCGGTGCCATCTACCCCACCACAGGAGGTGCCTCCACGGAAGTCCCAACCACCGGAGGTAGGTTGCGCCCGCTCGTCTCCAGGCATGCCACTTGGCCTCTCCTCTGTCGGTCCCCTGCAAGAGCTTGGCCATAGCCATTTCCACATCCGCTGCTCGTCCCAATGCTGGCGCCTCACCGGGTGCGATCCTGCGGAGCCACGTAGCCCATGCCTGCGCGTATGGCCCCAGTGGCCTCGTGATCTGGTGATGGTCTCGTTTGATCCCCTGGTACGTGATTCCCACCTTGGAGATGTTCGATCGGCGAAGCGATGATATTTCTCCCACTCCGCAGAGCGTGGCGAAGGATAGGACCGTTGCGGCATAGATTTTCCACTCCCCCACCCTGGAGCATGATTCGGCCATGAGCTGGAGTAGGTCGGGCCCTCCGAACTGTCGCTGTCCCGGGGAATCCATTGCCGCCTTGGAAATTCTCCACAGCCTGTCCCACTGCAGGGGGGGGATCCACCCCGAGGTAGCCACTGCCTTGAGGGCGGATATGCATCCTCTGGCCGCCGCCGCCTTCTGGCCTTGGGCAAACATGGAGAGCAGGACCTTTTCCGCCAACGTCTGCATGTCCCCCGGTTGGACAGCGCCCCCGAACTGGGCAAATCGTCGAAGGTGGCTCGTGTAGGTTCTTCGTGTCGATGGCCGCCACGTTGAAACCAGACAGGCCGCTGGGCACTCCGTGGGGTCGGTCTCTCCCAAGATTTGCCATGCATCCACCACCGCCGGCTAGTCGATGACGTCCTGGGAAGCCATAGGAATGGGTGCCAGCACAGGCCCCCCCTTTCGGAAGCGGTGCAGCCGTTGTAGCAATGACGTCCCGTCCACCGGCTGGGCCGCCAAATCCCGTCACTCCAGCCTGGGGCAGTTCCATACCCAGTGCCTCTCGATGAGCCCGTGACCCTTGCACGCTTTACAGGGCCCCACTGGGGCGGAGTCCGATCGCACCCACTCTCCTTTATGGACCTCGAAATACTCAACCGCATCCACCATTTTGAAACGACGTCGCATGACCTTTGTAAGGCGTGCCCCCGCTGTACTCAGGCCCGAGGTGAAGTCAGGGTCCGCTGATGCTTGTTTAGAGGAAGTTGAGGCTGACTCGTAGCGCTCCTTGTAACAGTGGACGGAGGACCACACCAGCAGCTACAAAGACTCCACCATGAGCACCGCAGAGCCGTTCAAGGACAACACCGGGGGGGTGTGCCTGAGCTGTCATCCATGGGGGCGTCCCCTGCCGAATCTCCAGTCCCCACCACCTCAGTCCATACCGTGGTGTCTTTCTTCTGGTCGTCCGAGAGGTTGAAGAGGACGGGCTTCTGCGCTTTCTGCGCCTCGTCATCCCACTTGGGGGTCATTCTCATGGCATCCAGCGGCAGGGCTTCCTTGAGGATCGCGCATTTGAGGTAGTACAGGACCCTGGTGACCCATTGAGGGTGGTTCCATACCAAGGCCAGCTCATGTAACTCCTTGAGGCACAGGGGTGGCACAGACTTTTCCGACCGCGTTGGGGCTTCCGATAGACTGTTGACCTTCTCCGTGAGGGACTTGATCAGGGCAGTCTGTCCCTCTAACAAGCTCAGCAGGGCAGGGTCCGAAGCTTTGTTGACAGTGTCTGGCTGTACTCTGATTTTCTCAAAGGCCCCTGTAGTCATATTTATCTGGACCTGCTCTGTCAACGTGTAGCCAATCAGATTCTCAATGAGCGCCTCCTCTGTCCCTCCAGATCCTGAGGCACTGGCAAATGTCTGGAGCCGTTGCAAACGCGAATCTCCCAAATGGCGAAGGGACTTGGTTAACCGCATTTTTGCCTTAGCCCAGGACGCTGCTGGGGTTCCCTCTCGCACAGAGTCGTGCACTCCGGCCAGGAGGTAATCCTGAAATTCCATGCATTCCGCCATCTTCCCCAGGAAAAACTTCAAAAACAATCTGGAACAAATAAGACGGACATATGTAACCCCAGTTAGCAAAGCTAACAGTCGTTTACATGTGACCGGTCAGGGAAGGTGCTTGCAGTCTGAATCCAACAGCATACCGATAGCACCATATTTTCATCATCCCGGTCAAGGGCTCAAGCTGCAAATAGCATTCATGTACCCGGAACAAATAATTGGCATTAATGGCTGTCATCATTTGGGGACATGCCAACATATGCTTAGGCCACAGGTTGGCCCGTAGATCCGTTGCAGCCCATTGGCATGAGTTGTGTAAAATGAGAAAAACAAGGAGGACCACCAGCTGATCAAGGTGCAAACATCCTTCAACATCTCCGTTATTGTACAACATGATGTTGCAGCTATGCAACAAAAGGCGTGTGTCCAAGCACCCAACCAAAGAAAAAGAACCCTACTTTGGAAGAAGCAGTTGGTGACCGAACCAACGACATTGCAAACTTGCGTTAGCACGAATGGCCGGCAGCCCAATAAGTAGTAACATCAAGGGCTTCACTGTTCTCAGTTATAGGTGTCTATATGTACGTACCCCACACCTCTCTTAGTTCATCTTAGTAACCCCAGTTCCTTGGACACATGGTCCGATTCACCTTATTGTTGGGGTAGTTGGCTGAGGTCTAGCGGAGCCATGGCCTTGAAGAACGCAAAGGTTGGGCTGTTTTACTCCAAGAAATCCATTCTCTTGACGACGCACTCTGCACAATCCACAATGACAATCCACAATGGCGTTGATAGCACAGGTGGCAGAATTGGCTTGCCCTCCATCAAGTATGGTCCCAGGGATCCAACATTTGGTCTAAATCGGCTCCTTCAATTGCTGCTTCACTTCTTGCCAACAGGCCACTATTGTGAGTGGGGCACCCCCCTCTGCCTCCGTGATCAACTGTCATTATCTCATTATTGATGCCAATTGCAACCAAGCGTAACACACGATATGCAACAGATTTCAGTGCATGATATGCAATCAAGAGCTTAGCTTGTTGTAGGCTTCTTACCCACTCCAAGGTGAGACTGATTGGTGGTGGCCTAGCTACATCACCAACTCCCATCTCAAACATGACCCTTCTGTAGCCGCATAACCAAAGGTGGTCTGGACCCGAGGACTGGTAGGGGAGCACAAGACATGGGAAGAGATGGCAAATACCTTGCCTTGGCTAGCATATGTGCTGGACCGCGAACAAAAGTCCGAAGATGGAAAGCTAAGTGCTGGTATGCTCCCATCACAAATGGTCCTGCCCTACCCATGAGCCGCACCACGCATTGAGGTACGCCTTTAGGCGACAAATTCCTGCTGCCGGCTAATCCAAAGCCTTAGAACCACCACCAATGCTCCCAAGATGTTGCTGGCTATCTATTGAACTATGTTTATATTTTGCCAACAGGATCAATGTTTGCAAACAGAATAAACTCATACTTCGGCCAACATTTCCACGCACATGTGCAATAACACCCACTGCCCATTTGAGCTGTGATCTTGTAGCATGCACTAAGATATATGTCATCAATGTATACATCAACAGAGACACACCAACCACGCAATGCATGCGGACCCAAAATACTTGACACTAGGCATTGATAGATTGCCGGGGAGTATTTCTAGCCAAATGGTAGCCAAAGTATTTCTAGCCAAATGGTAGCCAAAGATATCTCCACCGGCAACGTCTCGCACAAACAGTGAAAATGTGGCGCCACGGGCAGGCAACCGAAACGTCTGGTTACCCCCCCCCCCCCCTCTTGTCCAAGCAACAATAAATGACCACAAATTGACGGAACCAACGCCTAGTGTTGCTTGGACAAGGGTGTTGCTTACGGGCCGAAACTTGCGTGATACGCGTGTAGACCGCCCTCAAGGGGTTTGAAGCGGAGATGGTGGTACACAAGCAAAGGGTTGACATGTGCAACAAAACACTCGTGAGCGGCGATCCCTGGGGACCAAAAACTGGCACATACCATTTGAAAACATTGAACATTAAGGGTCTACAGGCTCAGAAATGAAGCGCTTCTTGGTTAAGCTATAACACATTGTGAACTGTTGGACGTGCTTCTTCTTCTTGCCTTGTGCATTACCCGTTGCTGAAGGCTTGGGTGCAAGTTTTGGGGCTGGTTTTGGAGCTGCTTTTCGGACAGCAATATGCGAAGGGATGAAAGCATCATACACCAAATCTCTGGTCAAATACAACTTTCCATTGAAGACATGCCCCAAACGCCAAACGCCTCGTGTGTAGTACAACGGCCAACTGGCTTTATCCAAGACATGGTGTACTATTCTGAAAACCAAGAGGCAAACCACGCTAGAAATGCCCTCTTGGCCAAGAGAGCTGCCTTAACACAAAATATGAACATTGTGCATCTCAAAACCAAGGTATCAAGAAGCACGCATGCCACACAATAGAACGAATTGAAAAACACACCACCAAAATCAACGGTGCAAAAGTTGACAAATCCAACGCCTAGTGTTGCTCAGACATAGGCTTTGCTTGGCCATAGAACGACGATGGCCGTCACCCTCTAGAATCACTCCGGGATCAATCTCAGCACATTGTCACAAATACGGCGCTGGAGGCACCACCATAGATCGTCCAGGTT
Organism: Eutreptiella sp. 'Long Island Sound 2002'; assembly: GCA_964036045.1. NCBI lineage: Eukaryota > Euglenozoa > Euglenophyceae > Eutreptiales > Eutreptiaceae > Eutreptiella > Eutreptiella sp. 'Long Island Sound 2002'. Next base: position 17,180,841 of record OZ038401.1, on the reverse strand, counting down.
GGTCCAGGTGTCTGCAAGTACGGTGCCGGAGGCACCAGAAAATTTGTCCAGTGTTCCGTCCCCTCCCTCATTCATCCTTGAACTTCCTGCTTCTGGCACTTGCCCCGGCGGGTGTCACTTACATATGTGCTAAATGCCGAAGAGTTCAAGGATAGGCTGTCATGCTATGGGTCACCTCTAACCATGCTTGACCCTGAATTCGACATTCCACTATTTGACACTGACGACACACTACACCCTAAAACTACTTCACTTGAGCCCTGACTGTCGCAGACTTCGCCCTCTTCGGATGCCATTCCCTCCAATTGAAGAGCCTCCCACTGCGGCTCCACCCGTCGCCTTTTTGGCAACGACCGCATGCTGTTTGGATGTGTCTCGCGGCCTTGCTCCGCCAGGCGATGCGCCCCTCCACTCCCAAATGTGAGGGGACCTAGCGAATCAGCAAATCCGCCCCTACCCTCTCGTGCTCCCACGGGTTCTGTTCCCATAGATCCCGATGTCCGACCTCCCCACTTGCCGTGTACCACCTGTGGCGGCGCCAGTTGACTGACCATTCCACTATGCCCTTGTATACATGCAATGAGTCCACCACCACCACCACCACCACCAACTTTTGCCCAGGTGATCTCTGTAGCAGCACATGCAACACCCCCCATAATTCCCCACGAATGACACTCTATTGCTTTGACTCTAGCACACGCGCGACAAGGTTGCGCTCCGGCTGTTCCCCATAGAAAACCCCATACCCTTCCTAAATCCACCTGTGGATTGTCAAACCACTCATCTAGGACCCCCACGAAGTGTTGAAATATACGGGGAGTTTGTAGACCTCAAGTTGAACCACAAAAAATCGGCCTTCCTCCTGAAAAGAATGTGGAAGATAGGACCATAGCGGTCCGGCTATTGGTCCCCCAATCGTTGCTGAACTCCCTTCCATCTCGTGACAAGAAAGTCACCAGAGAAATTGTTGGCAAATACTAATACTGGGCCCTAGCGGGTGTGTCCAAACTATAGAAGGACCCCATTCACCTCCACCTAAGGTGTCGCCTCTCTGGCCTACATGGTTCCATCCAGTACTAAAGGATTCAAGAATGACCGGTGCCATCGAAGAGGCCGTACCCATTGAATCTTTGGTGCATGTACTCGTTGGCCACGGCACACATATGGTGCAAAAAAGAAATAGGAATGGCGGGACTCATTTTTGTGAGGCAGGGGCCCATTTGGATAGCAATGGGGGTCAACACATGTTTGAAAAGGTTTGGATGAAGCACCGCTTGCATGCGCGTTTGCTCGTTGTGCTTGTGCCGTATCATTTGTGTCTCATTTTGCAAGCCTATATCTTTTTTGTGGCCATTTACTTCGAAAATTGAAGTGAAAATACCCGTTAAATTTTTTTGTGCACATATGTGTTGGCCACGGCACAATTATTATTGGTGTTGTTGTTCGTGGTGGTGGTGGTGTTGGTGTTGGTGGTGTTGGTGCTGGTGGTGGTGGTGTTGGTGTTGGTGTTGGTGTTGGTGTTGGTGTTGGTGTTGGTGTTGGTGTTGGTGTTGGTGTTGTTGGTGTTGGTGTTGTTGGTGTTGGTGTTGGTGTTGGTGTTGGTGTTGGTGTTGGTGTTGGTGTTGGTGTTGTTGGTGTTGGTGTTGTTGGTGTTGGTGTTGGTGTTGGTGTTGGTGTTGGTGTTGGTGTTGGTGTTGGTATTGGTGTTGGTGTTGGTGTTGGTGTTGGTGTTGTTGGTGTTGGTGTTGTTGGTGTTGGTGTTGTTGGTGTTGGTGTTGTTGGTGTTGGTGTTGTTGGTGTTGGTGTTGATGTTGGTGTTGGTGGTGTTGGTGGTGTTGGTGTTGGTGTTGGTGTTGGTGTTGTTGGTGGTGGTGGTGGTGTTGTGTTGTTGGTGGTGGTGGTGGTGTTGGTGGTGGTGGTGTTGGTGTTGGTGTTGTTGGTGGTGGTGGTGGTGTTGGTGGTGGTGGTGTTGGTATTGGTGTTGTTGGTGGTGGTGGTGGTGGTGGTGGTGAGTGAGTGAGTGAGTGAGTGAGGACTCCCCTGTCCCAGTCGGGGGAACACTGCCAGCCCCAGGCTGCCGACTGCCCCGCAAGGTTCACCCGCTACACTTACCTGTACTATTCACGGTTGAGCATTTCTCTTTGATGGCTCATCAGCTGCCTTGACTTCACTATCGTTCCCTTCACCCTCTCTGACCTTGAATGTGACTTTTGCGATACCTTACCTCTTGTTACCGCGCCTCCTGTCGCCCAGAGGCTGCAGTTCAGGGCTTTGACACCCTCACTGGTCGTGACACAGTATGTGACACATGTGATACCATACCTCTCGTCACCATGCCTCCTGTCGCCCGGAGGCTGCATTTCTGGGCTTGGACACCCCTGCAGGCAGTGACTCTGACTGTGACACTTGCGATACCTTGCCTCCCGTTACCATGCCTCCTGTCGCCCGGAGGCCGCAGTTCAGGGCTTTGACTCCTTCACTGGCAGTGACACTGAGTGTGACACTTGTGACACCTTACCACTCATTACCGTGCCTCCTGTCGCCCGGAGGCTACTGTTCAGGGCCCAAACACCCTCACAGGCTGTGTCATCGCCCTTCACTACCATAGCTTCCCAATCATACACCTCACCTTCATGTCCCTGCACGACACCGGTCTGGTCATACGCTGCTGTCCCACATGCACCAGGTTCAATCATGAGTCCGCTGTAGCAGCCTACACCATGCATGTCGCACCCTGCACCCTCCCGCATCGGGAGACCACGGGCTAGACAGCCTCTATGTAGATCCCCAGCATGACATAAGGCAAAGAGACAGCCAGGCTTCGGCAGTGCCTGCATGGGCACGAGACAGTACCACTGCCGGGAAAATTTTGCATGGGGAACAGCAAACACCAATCGATCAGGCGCAATCAGGCTCGATCAGGCGCCGAGAAAAACACCCGAAATAAAAAATACTACTGACTGACGGACATATATTCATACACAGTCATGGTAGTAGTGAAAACCCACAGGGGACGCTGAACCCTGCAAACAATTCTTCATACTGACGGATATGTATACGTACACTGTCACGGCAGAAATGAAAACACACACGGTGCCTGCTGCTGCCCCCGCCCCCGCTCAGCGGGGTGGCGCTGGGACCGGGTTTGGGGAGAAGAGGGGATGTACTCCTTACTTACGTTAGCCGGCTTCGCCGCGCTGGACTCCATGTCGATCTCTGGGACATCCGCGTCCTCTGCACTCATCTCCACTGCACCGACGCTGCCCGACTTGATGAAGGCGTCCGTATCTGACCACACAGCCAGCAGGGTCAGCGGAGGAGAGCACTGGAGGTCTCAGCGACGCACGCGTTGTCGATCTGCTTCTCGACGCCAGCCACGCCCCCCGTCACGGCCTCCACGTGCTTCCCACTCATCCCATCGTCGCGCATCTTTGCCCTTCGGACCTTCATTGTCTCGACGCACAGGTCCACGATCTACAACCCCTCGCCATTCTCGAGTCGGTTGCCTGCCGCCACCACGTCCACGGTCACTAGCACGATCACGCCCTGGGTACAGTGAGGGGGTGCTACGCTCTCTACACTCAGGGACAGCACCTCATCGCTTATGCACAACGACGGAACGACTCAATCAACAACACATGTGGGCGACTTGTACCCTCTGCCTGCTACAGCACGCCGCTCCCTGCGGGCAACCATTATACAATACAACTGGGGTCTGGGCACCCGAAGCGACTGACAGCCTGAGCCATCACCACGACTCCCCATCCAGCCACCGCCCACACTCGGGCACCCCGGCGCTCCAATTCAGCCACAAAAGCCGGGTCCCACTGGAAGACACCACGAACGCTGCCCGGTCTGCAGTTGGCTGCCTGTGCATCCCACCGTCGCAACACCACACGGTGATTAGCCAACACGCCTTGGCAGTGTCCCTGGAGGGATACCTCCTCCACAGGCATCCAGACACGCTCAGCCGCCATGGCTCCTCGGCGCAGAGTCGGCACCCGCCAGCCACGGGTGCGGAGCTGGAGTTCCTGTGCCACAAGCAGGGGGACGGGCGCAAAGGACAGATCATTGCGCGGCTCTCGGATCCAAGTGGCCTCCGCATCCACCGCCCACAGGGGGTCCCACTGCAGCGACTCGTACTCTTGGCGCGCTGCATCTCGCTCCATCTGAGACTGAGGGATATGAGCTGCTCGCACACACTGGAGAAGGACCCATCGGGGGTCTCCATGCACCAGATGCTTGGCCTCTTCTACCACACGTCTGTGCGGCACGCTCCCTGCTCGCACCACCCACGTGGTGGCTGTGCTCCTGGTGGCCCATTGCTGCGCACCAGGTGGTAGCCATTGCAGGAGCAAGCCCCGACAGCGGGAGCGGGACACCACTATCCCACACCATGTGCGGTGGATTGCCGTGCTTGCTCTCTGGTGCTTCCGCAACACACCCAAGACACTGCCAGCATCAGCCCACACATCACCCTGCATCCGCGGGCACGCCGTGACTTGGTGTCCAGCTACATTCTGTACTCGCATGTCGCAGAGGTCACAGCGATGCCACTGCTCATCCTCACTGTGGAGGCCATACACATCCGCAGACCAGTGGTACAGTCGCGTGTACACCAAGTCACTGGGTCGCAAGAACGTTGTGGACAGCCACGCAGCTAAGAGCGCCTGGTCCGCCGGGTGCTGCTGCGCATACACATTCGCTGGCACTCTTCTCCAGGGTCTCGGCTTTGGTGCATCATCCCACTGGTACACCATCTCCACAGCCTTCTTCACGTCCACAATCAGATGATCCTTCTCGGTAAAGAAGAGGGTCACTCCGTCACACCAGGACCTGGGCACACTCCAACGACTCTGTCGAGTCATCTCAGCCCGCGCCCCCCTGGCGAGATCATCTGCTGTCTTGTTGTACAACGCCACCAAGTCGATTGCCTGCGTGTCATGTTCCGCAGGCGTCCATCCTGTGTGTGCTAGCTCGCGTACCAGTAACTCATCCGTCGCCAATACCCTCATCAGGAAGTCCGTTGCCGCCCGGTCGAAGGTTCTGCGATGCAGCTTCTTGGCGCCGGCCTGGTTGTCCATCCATCTGTACAGGGGCACGCGCTTCCTCGGCCGAACACATGCTCGGATGACAGCCACGGTGGCTTCGTGCAGGATCGTGGCCTCCATTAGCGTAGTGGAGGCCGCAGTGGCCCGTATCCATGCGCTGGTGCGCCACAGCTCTGTCCCGTGCACATCCCCAACCACTACTCCAAACCCCCAGACCTGCTGCTGCCCGTCGGTGCTGACATCTCCAACTATGATGAGCCCATCATCTGGCACTGCTCCCAGCGGACACTGCCATTTATCTGCATCCTCCGCCCGCTGCACGATCGGCTGCCATTCCACTTGATGCATCCAGCTGGCCAGCATGCCATAGTCTGAGGACGGGCTGGTGGCCGCATGCCCTGCACTCTGACGGTCACTCCTCCGGGCCGCTTCTGCTTCCCAGTGGGCAAGCAGTTCATGCTGCACCGCCGCCCTGGTGTTGGGATGAACAGAGTTCCCGGCACTGTATAGCGCACTCACTGCCCGCACCCACAGGCATGTAGCTGGGTGAGGTGCTCCTACGCCATGCACACCACAGTATATGAACGCCCATGGTGTTCGCCAGGGCAACCGAAGCGCACCTCGCACAATGTTGGCCACTGCTGTGACAGTGCAGGCCACTGACATGTTCTTGGCCTCCCAGCGCAAGCTGTCTGCGGGCCATTTGACCAGCTTCCGATGAATCCACGCATTGATGACCACTCCGCGTATAACTATGTTGAGGGTCTTCACGACCGGCGTGTGTGTCATTAGCCTCCTGCGAACCTGCTTGGCTGTCACACGCATCTTCGCTGTGTCCCGATGCGCTGCTGAGAAGGGATTGACACCCCCCCCCAGCAACTTGACGTATTCCGCCCTCCGCGCACTGCGCACTACCTCGCCATCCACCTGAATCTCAGTGTACTGCACCCGATGGCCTGGCTGAAAGTGCAGCATGCCAAATTTGTCCGCGTTGTTGCGCAGGTTCAGCCACCTTCCGAATCGCACTGCTCCCTCTGCTTCCGTCTGCATCGTCTCTGGGTTGCTCGCCATCATCACTGTGTCATCCACTGTCGCCTGTGGGCCCTGGGATCGAACCCCGTCTCTTGTCCATATGGGCACTCCCGCGGTCGATCTTGCAAACCATACTGCAAGGAGGAGGGTGAACCATATGTAAAATATGGGGTCCATCCCCCCCCCCTGCACTGCCCCACCGGCTATCCGGTACCCCGGCGAAAGGCCGTACACCGTGACGACGAACACCTGCAAGGCCTGGAGCAGATACAGGGCCTCCTGCCAAGCCCACCGCATGAGGGGCTCACTCTCCACGAGGCTACTCATGCCCGTTCTGTGCAGCTGACCATACGCATTCGTTTGGTCGAGCAGCAAGATGACCAACTGCCTGTGTCGCAGCACATGCTGCAAGGCGACTGTGTATACCAATCGCCTGAGATGGTTACTGTCTCCCCCTTTGACCCCAGCAAACTGGAAATGCCCCAGGGTAGCACTTCCGATCCTCCGACCTACGCGGCCCCAGTGGCCTTTCTGTTTGAAGCGTAGCGGTCCTGTTTCCATCAGAACTGGCCTACTGATCACGTTGAAGTCCAGCCCGACTTTCCCTGGTTTTTTGTGTGGCGTGTGCACCGCTTGCAGGGTCTCCGGGGGCAGCTCAGCGTAGGGCGCGTTCAGCATGGCGCGCATGTGCAGTATCCCTCGTAGCCCCAGCTGCCGCTGCAGCTTGCATACAAATCCATCCATGGCCGCCGCATTGGACTTCTGCTCCGCAATCACTCCAACCGTCTCCACCACGGAGTACGGATAATTCACCCCTGCCTCGATCGCTCCGTGGGATTGCACCCTCTGCTGCCGCCTTCTGGCCCGTTCCACCTGCGTGTAGGCGTCCTCCGGCGTGTTCACATCACCGGCTGGCTGCAACTGTCGCACCTCCCACGGTGCCATGGCGGCGACAGGCACAGGATGCCTGTGTGCCGCCTCCCGTGCCACCACGGGCAGGACTGCTTCTCCCTGTACCACCCTTTGCTGCTCCGAGTCCCAGACCTTGGTGACCCTCCACATGCCAAACGGCTTTTTAAGCCGTATGACCCTCATCGTCTCCCCCGTGAGGATGCCTTGCTCCAGGGTCTGGCGCTCCCGGACAAGGTGGAGCCACTTGTTGCGCGCCACCTGTGCTTCCAGGGTTGGCAGGACCCTGGGGCTCGCAGTGCGCTGCTGCAGCCGCTCACAGAGCCTGTCCCATAAGTCCTCCGGCAGCGCCTCCTCCGTGAGCCTTTGCGAAATGGCTGCCATGACCTCTCGCATGACCAGAAGCCATGATGCCACAGGTTGCGGCTGATAACTCAGGGCCTCCATTATATCCCCATATTTGCGGCGATGTGTGTCTGCCCATCGCGCCACTGAGACTGGACGATAGCCGAACTGCTGTGCCGCCGCCCCTCCGGCATATAGCACCAGCATCCCTGCGACCAAGGGGTGGTCAGCTACTCCATCCTGGTACTCCACGCGCTGATGACTGGCACTCTTCGTGGGCAGCATCACCCAGTCTTTATGTAGGGGCCCCTCCATGCCTGTCTCCATGACAGCGCTGGACAGGGTATGCCATGCTGCCACTGTCTCGTCGTGGGTCAGGGCATGTCGGTTCCAGTCACCGATACCAATGAAGGCAACCCCAGGGTGCTGGGCCTCCAACTGGATGATGTGCTGCAGTTCCTCTGTGTACGCTGCCCGCTCTGGTCTCAGCGGCATATGCGTGGCGGCTACCATCACATGGTGGACCTGACGCTTTACCAGCACGGCCAGCACATGGCGTGTGTCTACTGTCACCTTCGTTTCCACTCCTGGGTCCTTGCGCACCCATACAATGATCCAGCGCCCTGCCCCCCGGGGGGTTCCACGGATGCACCGATATCCCGCTATCTCCATGTCCACATCCTCCTTCTCAAACCAGACCTCCCCCAACGCCATGATCGCCGCATTGTAGGTGAGCATGAGGGCAAGTACCGTTTTCCATTTTTCCGACGTCAGGCTACGAACGTTCATGTACAGGACCACCAGCTTTTCCCACTTGCCTGGCGACGCTGACTTTATGGTTGGCATGCACGCATACGCCGGATCACGCATGCACTGCCGCGGTACTGGGGGGCAGTGCGGCAATATCCGGACCCGCACTCGTACTCCTGCTCCCTCTGTCTCAGTACGCATGACACAACGTTGCTGCTCCTGGGGGTGCTGTAGGTATGCACACACCTGCATCCACCACTGACGCATGCTCGCTGGCACATCCACCTTCTGTCCTTTCTCCCAGAACAGGTGACGTCCTGTGGCCACCCCCCCGTCCGTTCGGCGCCATTTCTTCTCCGCTGCGGCCGCGAGCGAGAGCTCTGCCGCCTGCATCACATCCATATACTCCACTTGTGGCGTCATCGCACTTACTCCAGGCATCCAATGGCTGAGTACGCCATGCGCTGCGTCCCACGCTGCATCCATCTGGAGCTGGAACACCGTCTTCCCACAGCGATACACACCGGCCACCCGTGGCTCGCCTGGCTTCAGGTCCGCAGACTCTGAACCTTGCGCCAACCACTGCACTCTCCTCGCCCCTAGCCGTTCCGGCTGTGCATCCAGACCGCATACACCTCGATCGACATGCCATTCTGCTGCGCCTGTCCTCTCCAAGGCCCCCATCTCCTCCGGAGGAGGGTGCATCCCCCACCACGAGTGCTCCTGGAGCAGCCGCAGTGCCACTCCCGGGGATGCCTTCTTCCCGTGCTTCCGTACAGCTCGTCGTTCTCGGAATGCCCGTTGGATCAGCACGATGGAGTGTCGGACATCCGCTCCAAAGTCCATCGGCCGCAGGGCTCCCTCAGCGCTCATGGCCTCCATCCATTCGTGCGTCTGCACCTTACGGGAACGCGCGACACCTTTCACCTGCACAGAACTACCGACAGACTGCCGTAGCGTCGTGGTGCCAGCCGTCACCCATCCTCCGAAGTGATGCGCCATCTCTCTCTGCGCTTCCCGCAGACGACCACCCAGCCTGGGATCGCTCAGGTCGTCATACACTACCTGTCCACAAGGTCGCTCCGAGTGCCCATGCCCCCACAGTGATACATATGGTTGCCTGATACTATATGGGGGGAGGGTGGAATAGTCCACGGACACACCTTCATATGCCAGTTGTGAAACATCAATCGTCTCCGTCGGCGCTGCACTGCCCTTCGGCGGATGAGGCATCCTGTGGGACACATCGATCAGAATGCGCGCTCCTTCTCGTCGCCGGACGATGATGTCGTGCCGACTGCCACGAAGCCGCAGGATCGCCTCCTGCCTGCCCTTCAGGATCTCATCTACGGACTCCTCATCAGCCACCAGCATGACTGTTTGCCTCTTGCTGGTCTTGTCGCACGCCTCAACAAATGATCCCCACATGGTATTGTATGTACTGTGCCGGAACAGATACCTGACCTCCTGCACCACGTCAGCCACATCAGCTCCTTTGAAGCCTGTGAGAGCCACTACCGTCAGTCCGCCCAAGGAGCCTCCAACTTCATCAAAGACCAGCTGGGCATCATCGCGTTCATGACCTAGAACACGCACAGTGCCCTTCTGGGCAGCACTCTGCTTCGCCTGCATTTCCAAGCTCGAGGACTCTGAATGCCGGTCCTTCTCGTTCCCGCTGGTCGGTTCTCGCTGCCCAGAGTTTGCATCGGTCTGGGCCTTCTCGGCTGCTGCCTGCTGCTCCCACATCCGACGGAGCTCTTCAACAGAAACGACTGCATGTGGTTTGTCAGACGTGCCAGCATCCACGTCCATGGCAGCCCTGTGGTCCGTGCGTGCCCGTTTCGTTTCCGGAGATCCCGCACGCCGGTCTCGTGCTGCTCTGTCGAGGCGGCGTCGCTGCTGCCGGATGCTAGCCAAACACGGGACCAGGTGCCGTGTCACTTCTGTTGCCGCACGGCGGATATGGTGACCGGTCAAGTCCTCGAGGCGGTTGAGGTATCTCAGCACCTGCATTTCGTCTACAGCGTCATCAAGCAGTCTTGGTGTTGGTGTTGGTGTTGGTGTTGGTGTTGGTGTTGGCGTTGGTGTTTGTGGTGGTGGTGGTGGTGTTGTTGGTGGTGGTGTTGTTGGTGGTGTTGGTGTTGGTGGTGTTGGTGGTGTTGGTGTTGGTGTTGGCGGTTTTGGTGGTATTGGTGTTGGTGGTGTTGGTGTTGGTGTTGGTGGCGTTGGTGGTGGTGGTGTTGGTAGTGGTGGTGGTGGTGTTGGTGGTGTTTGTGTTGGTGTTGGTGTTGTTGTTGGTGTTGGTGTTGGTGTTGGTGTTGGTGTTGGTGTTTGTGTTGGTGTTGGTGGTGTTGGTGGTGTTGGCGTTGGTGTTGGTGTTGGTGTTGGTGTTGGTGTTGGTGTTGGTGTTGGTGTTGGTGTTGGTGTTGTTGTTGGTTTTGGTGTTGGTGTTGGTGTTGGTATTGGTGTTGGTGTTGGTGTTGGTGTTGGCGTTGTTGGTGTTGGTGTTGTTGGTGTTGGTGTTGGTGGTGTTGGTGGTGTTGGCGTTGGTGTTGGTGGTGTTGGTGTTGGTGTTGTTGGTGTTGGTGTTGGTGTTGGTGGTGTTGGTGGTGTTGGTGGTGTTGGTGGTGTTGGTGTTGGTGGTGTTGGTGTTGGTGGTATTGGTGGTGGTGGTGGTGGTGGTGTTGGCGTTGGTGTTGGTGGTGTTGGTGTTGTGGGTGTTGGTGCTGGTGTTGGTGTTGTTGTTGGTGGTGGTGGTGGTGGTGTTGGTGTTGGTGTTGGTGTTGGTGTTGGTGGTGTTGGTGG